>JANFOE010000632.1:0-472500 GCA_025667525.1 Glebionis coronaria | reverse complement strand
AATCAAAACCACCACCACATCTCCGACCACCACCGGACCTTCGACCACAACCATATTTTCGACCACCACCAGACCTCTAACACCACGACCACATCTTCATCCACCACCAGACCTCTAACACCACAACCACATCTTCGACCACTGCCAGAACTCTGACCACCACCACACCATCACCACCTCATTAGCTTCATCTCTACTACTAGTTGCATCATCACGGAAGAGCCTAAAGGTATTTTGTATATAATAGTCATTTTAAGCTGCACACTAGGTGTTTGATTAAATGTATCAATTAGATTTTATAAGTTTGATGCTATATATTTTATCAGTATAGAAAGTGTGTATGTGTAATATTGATGTTCTTAAAATTATTGGTTATTATATGACATATTAGTGTATCTGTGTGTATTTTTTTGTATAATCAGGTTATACATGTTAGAGACATGTATTGTATGTTATTGTGTAATGGCACGGCATCTTAGTGCATCGTTGACCGTATTAAAGAATTAGTGATTGTGATTAGGACATGTGTGAGTTCGATCAGTGGATAATCAGACACATAAAGGCATTAAGAATGTATACGTTTAGAGTATCGTTGGAAATATTATAGCATCACCGAGTGTGATTATTGCATCAGTAAGTATAATAAGTGCATCTTCGCATGTTAAGTAATTAGTGTGTATGTTTATTGTATCCATGTGTGTGATTTTAGAACATATTGTAGGCGTTTATTTGTTTACGGGCATATAAAGGCTATAAGCCATCACAAGGACAATAGGACCTCTCGTAAATCAAACAGATTATACATCTCCTAGTTATATACGCCTTCCTTAAAAAATGCTAAAATAAACAACTGAAACCTGCCAATTTGAGATGCTTGACATTTTTTGGGCTGTCACAACAGTGTTTGCTTTCAAGGATGGAATAGATGCTTTTCTGGATATTGCGTGAAGATCCTCTGTGATACAACCCAAGGTACCAATTTTGCTTCACCTAGTATCTTTATTAGTACTTAGTTATATAGTAATTCATTTTTTTCTTTCCATGTATCTTGTTTAAGATGCTACATTTGTTCTACTTTGTTCTTCTGTTGCTGGTTTTGATAGAAATTATGTATCATGTAATACAGTAGATGCTAAGTGTCTTACTTTGTAGGTCTGAAATAAGTCAAATATGTTCAGCCCAAAGGCATTAGTATTTTTGAGGACACTATTAATGGCAGCATCGAACAAAAAGCCTGAACAATCTTGAAACTTTGAGGTATGTTTCAACTCTCTCTATCTTATAAATTTAGGATTAAAATATTATGTTACATTGACCTCTAAATTAATCATGTTACATTTATATCACTTAATGGAGTTATAATCTCTAAAGCCCCTGCTATCTTAAAACTTAGTTATGTTTCTATATTATATAAGGTTAATGTTATAGGCATTTTAAGATAGCAGAATGTACTTAGTCAAAGACTGTAGCGTTTTGTTGCAACAATGTGTAAACAGATGGTACTTTAGGATATTTTTGAATTACTTGACGTTTTAGGAGATCATTATGTAAACAGAAAATAAAGGCATCAGTTTGTATCGGAATAGGGCATCAGTTTGTATCGTAATAGGGCATCAGTTTGTATCGTAATAGGGCATCAGTTTATATCAAATCAACTTTTTATTAATGTTGTGGCTTTATCACGCGTCTATATCTGATGTGTTAAAATTCCACGTGATCTGATGTTTTATTAGTTTCTGCTTTTCTGTCATATAATGATAAGAGTACACGCTAAAAATCCTACTGTATGTGTTGTTTGTGTAGCTGAAGTACATGATTCAAAGCATTGGCAAAACCCCTTTGGTGGAAAATATTTTGGATCCAACATGATCCTTGGATCCGACTTGAGAAATAGCGTATATGGTTTTGGATTGATAAGCATGGCATTGATTACATCATAAATGTAACGTTTTTATTATCATAGGTACATTATCTTAAGTAGCTTTTGAATAAGTGTATGGAATCTATTTGTTATATACAGGGCATCTGTTTTGTATAAAGGACATCTGCATTTTATCATTATGTAACTAAACATGAAAGAATTTACAGGTTGATAGACTGTCAAAAGCTGTAAGTAGAAGGTTTGACATAAAGAATTGCAACTCGAAACTACTGTACAATTTTGTTTTTCCCAAAGCACTCACATCAGGTCGTCAAGTACCAATGGCTAGTTTAGAAGTAGGAGTTCACATGATATATTTGTGGATTGGGGTGTTGATCCTAGAAATCTCGTTCTTTTTACAAAGCCAACTAAAGATACACATAGCCACATGTATACTTTTGATATTTCTGACTTTGTAGGACCATATGCCGTCGTTTTTTTTATATGTCTGCCTTGTATATGGAGTGTCAACGCTTCGAATGCTCAGAGATTGTAATATACTGTGATATCTCTTTTATGTATGGATATTTGTCAAATTTCTACATGTAAACATGGTCTTCAAGGGCTTTACTTACAATGTTATTGTATTTAATAACACTTACATACTTCAGTGTCTATTTGTACGTTTATTGCATCTTTAAAAATTCGGCATATGTTTGTATATATGGTGCATCATTAACATATTATTAGGGAATCGATGGCATATTATTAGTGCATCTCTTTTCGGTTATTCTTCTCAAAACCAACCACCAATCACGCATCATTTTTCGGAGAAGCTACTGATACATTACATGCTCAATTTCTTAGTTTTAAATAGCTCATAGTAACATCTAGTAAATATATAAAGTTGGACGTCAAAAATCATTTTGTAAACAGAGAACACGAAATAGCAAACTGTACAGTGTGCGATACAAAAAGAAAATCAACTCTTTTATCCACGAGACTTCAAGGATTCTTAAATGTTGACAACTAAAAGATTTGTTGCACAAAACCCAAAATCTGTATAAATTGTACAGTGTGAGTGACTGCAGATATGATGCCTTCTCCAAGTTCTCTCTCGATCTATACTCTTCTCTGATCTACATGATAAGAAACACCAGTTGCAAGTGCTTTGTAATGGAAGTCAAGTGTGTGCGAGGGGTTTTGGCAGTTGCTTGCTTGCACATGCTATCTACACACCATAAAAAAAATAAGCTTATATCAAGAAAACAATTGGTTCATTTATGAATACACGAGGTATTCGCACAGGCTAGATTCTATTAAATAATGAAGATTATAGGTATCAGACTCAGTCCCTTTACTTATCAGATGACAGATTTTGGTACACATACATATCTAGTTCTAACAAAACAGTTAATAGCGTGTAGTTAGGGGTGTTATCGAGTGGTATTGTCGGGTTATCGGGTTAATCGGGTCGGGTTAAATCGGGTTTTTCCTTTTTAAAATATGACTCGCAACCCAACCCGATAAAAAATCGGGTTATCAGGTTCAGGTATAATCAGGTCGGGGTATATCGGGTCGGGTCTAATCGGGTTCGGGTTGACCTGGTAATAATGTTTTTAGTCTTAGAAATAAATCTGTACAAATCTGTAATTTAATTTTATATAGATAGTATAGCGTTGAAAATAGTAAATAGTTGTACATAAGAAGAAAAAAACTACACCAGTTAGTATTACAATACTACTTAGTATTTATATGATCAACGAGCCATCAACAAAGAACTTTACGTACATATGCATGATGTTGTATATGTGATATTGCACAGCAAGTAAAATGAATGTCCATAAGAATGAAGACTACTATGTAATACAGTGACATAATTTAGATCATGGTACTATTAAGATTTGTAAGAAGCATACTCAGAGTAATGAATTATAAAACATAGGTAACAAACAGTGATATCTAAATATTGTATTTTATTTTTGGGTCTTATCGGGTTAACCCGATAATATAAAAACTTCAACCCTAACCTAACCCGATAACAATATCGGGTTATCGGGTTCCGGTCAAATTAACCCGATAAGCTTTTTTCAACCCGATTAAACCCGACCCGATAAGGCTTATCGTGTTTGGGTTCGGATTGGGTCAACCCGACCCTATTGACACCCATACGTGCAGGTAACATTTGCTATTTACACACGGGCATGTAACATCATTATTAATAGTTCTAATTTACGTGAAAATTTTCCTACTTGGTCTTAGTTCAATGTAGTAAGCTATTGGATAGTTCATTGTAATAAGCTATTGGATCCAAAAAAGTGATCACTAATAAACATAAAAAAACAAGTTAAATTCCAAAAGAGTGGAATGGCCATATTTCACCAAGACGCGCCCATACTATGAAAACCATTTATTCGGTAAAGACCTGTAACACGTAAAAAGATATCATTTTATGGCGAAATGCAATCCGGTTAATGTTGTTCACACACCAGTAGCATAAATAAAAAAGTACCTAACAGTCATTTCCAAGTTCTTTGGATATGGACTTGTTTTGGGGCTCATGAAAAATTAGTGGCACTTGAGATGAAGCCATCATAATCTAACATCCAATCACCTAAGAAGGGCGACTCTAGTGGGTTTGAGTAATGGGTCAAAACAAGTCATTTTAATACAAGTTGATGTGACTTAGCTTATGCTCACCCCATAACACTTCATTGTTAAATACCTATCATAAAAGTAAACAAATAAAGGAAAAGAAAACATAATCAGAAGATATACTATAATTAGTGGGTCAATACATGCCACGTTTTACATCTAAGAGGAAAAATAAAATTTTGAAGCAAGCATATTGCTAGGTGTCCTGCACCTAAATTTAACTTCTTTTAACCCGAAGTTTACATCTGTAACAAAGTGGACAGAAGTTCCAATGACTGAACATGTGAATGAAGTAATAAGTGATGTGTAAATTACCTGCACAAATTGTGATATTTGAAGATTGAACATATACTGGGGGAACAACAAAAAATAAGGGTTGGAGGCAAACGAAGTTGGATCATCTTTTCGGTAGTCACCAAATCAGGGTAATCTATGTCTAAAGATTTATTACGCATAGTAAAATACAAATAAATGGTTCAGATTCAAAGGAAGATATTACATTTGGTTTAGGTGGCGGTACAGGGTCTGGTGTTGCTCCATTTGTAGCTCACGTAGCAAAGGAAGTGGGCTATTTGACTGTAGGTGTTGTTACTTATTCGTTCAGCTTTAAAGGACGTAAAAGATCAGTTCAGGCAGGTGACATCATGTGCTATTTTTGGTAGCTATATACCATCTTATGCATATAATTTTCCACATAGACATTACCATGAATGTCTTTCGTTATTTCTTATTGGTACGGGATAGACACCGAGGATGACCATACTACGAGCGAAGATGAAGGTTCAGTAAAACATAAAAGGGGTGACCTAACATGCTTTTTCGTTACAGTGAAACACGTAATTAAACTCTTGTAATCAATATTCAAGTATCAATGAACGAACATGTCACAATCGTATCAAATTTTAATAAACAAACCCAAACTCCAAATCAACGATAATTCGTACAAATAAACACTAATAAACACATCTATGTTTGAACTTAAATATAAAAACATATAATATTGCAATTAACGTGTCGATTTTAATTAGCAAAATTAACAAAACTATAATAAAAATAAGTAACATACCTTAATTTTATATTCGATTTGATATGTTATTATGAGATAATACAGTGCATCTAATAATAAAAGATGGCTACTTACACTAAAAATGATGATGAAGCTAAACACTTACACGAATTAAAACAATGATTAATCGTGGATAATGATGGTGAATGATGAAATGATGGTATAAGATCGTCGTTAATGTGTTGAAGATTATCTCTATTGGCGTTTATGAAGCCGGATAAGATATCCATTGTGGTTATGTCGCCGGAGATGATCTCCATCGTCGTCGCTGGATGCACATAAAAAGGTGTGTCGTGGTGGTGAACGGTGGTAGATATGGTGGTTGTGGGAAACAAACATGCTAAAAAGAAAGCAGAAAAATGAAAAGTGGTAAAAAAATGGTATGAAAGTTTGAAAAGTGTCAGATTTACCCATAAGAAGTGAAAATTACATTTCGACCCCTTGCAGTTTTGGTGTGAAAAAGGGGAGGATTTTTATTGTTTTCTAGGTTTTCTACCAAGGGAAGGTTTTCTAATGATCCCATCTATATATATATATATATATATATATATATATATATATATATATATATATATATATATATATATATATATATATATATATATATATTCACCTTTGCATAAAATTTTGCACAATCATATGCATCATTCATGAGCATACATCATTTTGATCACTGGAGCTTTGAGCATTTATCATATCTGGGAATAGTTGAAACATTTGAGCAACAAGGAACTTTGAACTACACATTATGATTGTGAATATTCAATCATGGGATCACAGGAACAACATGTATGACTATATTTTAATGAGCATACCTACATACTACATTTCATCAAACATTGTGTATGGCTACATTTTATGAGCATACAGAACACAAGACATCATTTTGGGACTATTAAGTCACCTGCAAACACATGAGCATATTCATGCATCATTTTAGGATTATAAAAACCTAAAACCATAATCACAATTGATAACGTCTATTTAGTATCATATTACTACAAAATATATATATATATATATATATATTATATATTTTTATACACTTTAAGTGTTACAACAATCAATAAAAGCTATTGTCACAATATAATTTTGTATCTAACAAAATTTATAACAATTTATTTAAGTGTCTCATTCTTTAATAAATAAAACTATACATTTATTTATCTACGACTATACTTTCGACAAAAACCCTAAAACCTAACCAAATCGACTTGGACTCGAACCTACACTCACACTACACTACCTAAACTCCTAGTAACTACACAAGAATACTAGACTTGAACCTAAAACTACCCTAGACAACCTATACTAGACGAATAACACATACACCATACTTACACTTATTTAAAACCTTACAAACTTACATTTGACTTTACACAAAACTTGTACAACACCTTCTCATTATGATTTACACTATACACATGCCACTTGTCCCCTTGACCATTGTTATGCGATGGCTAGGAGCAAGAGAATGGGGCAAGAGTACTTGTTTTGCAATTAAACCTTGTACAAACTAAATCCTATGTAAGATTACATAAGTACAACCTAGGATTACATAAATCTTGCTCTATCTCTTTCTTTGGACGTGTATACAATCGAACCACATACATCTCACAACCTTAGATATTTAGTTAACACTTACACACTCAATTATTACTTCTCACTTGTAAACTTCCATATTCGGATCTCACATACCACCTAGACGAAACATATTTACTCCTACTATCACCAAATCTTGGTCCCAAGTGAATTTAGTGCAAGTCCTCACTTGTATCTTGATTATCAAGGCAATAAAAACCATACTATGTCGCGGACTGGAGTACTAGATGCGTAGAAGCTAAGGGTTTAGCTAGTTTTGTTCATTCATCATCACCTTCATCAAACAAGTAAGTATACTACTTCATGTCCTAATTCATTCAACATTTTCCTACTTTTCATAACATGCCATACGTGTAGAACCATAGAAAACGCGACTAGAAATACATGCACACGTAAAATCTTGCTAAAAACTCGACCCACGAATACCCTAGAAGCCCACGGTTTGTTTTCTTTCATGGTTAAACATGTCTCAAATCATAGATCAATGGAAGCACTAGAAAAACCTTACTCTAAAACCCCTAGCTAAACTAGATCTAACAAGTTAGACATGGACACTAATAAACCCATATGTCTCGGCTTATATTTAAAACCGGGTACAAAACATTTGTTTAATAAGCTTTAGCTTAAGTTTATACTTAGGGTTAGATAAGGTTCATAAATAAGCTCAGAAGCTTAAATAAGCCTACATGAATAAGCTAAGCCATATAAGCCGCAAACCATATAAGCTTATAAGCCGAATAGTAAATAAGCCCAAGAAGGCCCAAGTAGTATATTGAATTAATTAGGAGAGTTAATAAACTAGTACTAGTAGTAACAAGCCCAATATATGAGCCCAATAAACCCAAAGACTCAAACCGTCCCATTAATGGGCCAACCGAGTCCACTTAGCTCCAAATACATTATTTGGAGACTTTTTGTTCCATTTATGCCAAGTGTGAAGGTCGAAAGTAATAACTTTATAAAACATATATATTTAATTTGAGACTTTGAAAATTTAAAGGACTTAAATTGCCAATTTTGAAAGTATAAGGTGGCGTTTGTTTTATATTGAGACTCAAATCAAACCATAAGGACCATATGTGCCAAGTTTCAAACTCATAACAAACCCTAATTGTGTCTATAATTATTTCGAGACTAGGAGGGCTAGTCTTGCACATTTACAAATCTTAACCGAGCCCTAGGGACTCGGTTTGCAATAACACGAAAGTTGGAAACCCTATGGGCTATTTTTGACATACTCCGAAACGTTTGTAAGCCCTAGGGGCTGTTTTGTAACTTAAGATAACGAAGAAGGACTAACGATGTAATACATTTAACGAACGAAACCCTAGGGGTTATTTTGGAAATTATTATTTTTACAAGGACTAATGTGTAACTTAATTTAATTAAAAACATAAATAAAATTGATTTATAAATAAATTAAATTAAATTATTTTAACTATTTAAATTAAATAAACAATTAGAGTTATTTACGACATTTGTATAACCAACGAACTATATTAGTGTATTCGAAACCCTAAGAAAAATTAGTGAAATATATTATATTCTTACAATCAATTAATTAAATAAAAATCTATTTATTTAATTTATTACACTTTTATCGTACGAACAATTTAAATATATTTTTAGAAACTAAAAATATATTATTATCGATAACTTACTATAAGTTTAACTTATAAACAAGAGTAACAACTTATTAATTCGTGATCATGCATTTTCATCAGTTACATTTATCTGTGCATTTTTATTGTGCATATACTAAGTCATATAAATTACTTAGGTAATTTTACTGCTCCGTGATCATACTGTACCAGCATACCTAGTGACATTCTACCACTGCATTATCATTGAGGTGAGTTCATGGCCCCATATTTTACTGTTTTATAAAGGGGGGACAAAATATACTTAATTATTTTATATGCAAACTGTAACAACCCAAAAATCATGGTCATTATTTAATTATATTTTTACGTATATTTTTGAAATTTTGGATGAGGTTGATTTTCATGACGATTGGTAATTTGATTTGGATGATGTTGAAACTTTATTTTTCGTTTTGACGAGTTGCGAGGATTATTAGTGATGACGATATCGACGGATGCCCGAGAAATTTTACATTTTATTTTAAACATGTCGATGTTTAATATTTTGACGTTTTTATTTTAATGTCGTATTAAGTCATGCCGGGACTATATAATATCATATTTTGTGTGCGTTTTAAGTTTTGAGAAGCATTTTTATGAAACCCGAGACCCGTAAAAATTTTCAAAAGTGACTAATAGACATTTCCCGCTTTTTAACAAAGTATTTGCACTTTGGTCCAAAAGAATCACAATTGGGAAAAACTACCCTAAACTTTTTCCATATAAAAGGAAATTAAAAACACACAAACACATAAACAACTCACCACCACCACCACTTTCTCTCCCATCCCTCTCTTTCTTTCTTCCCGTCCACCACCAAGCAATAAACACCCCTAATTTTTTTGATTTCAAGTTTGAATCTTTAAAAAGTAATCAAAGACCCATCTTAATCTCTTCATTCCCTACACATTGGTATGAAATTTATCCACATGTATTAACATTGTTATAAAACCCATTTTTGGATGAAATTCTTGATGTTTGATCTTGAATTCTTGTTATATGTAGGCGTTTATGTTTATATGTATATGTTTTATTGATTGTATGTTGATATTTTTGAGTTTGGTTTTTATGATTTGATCATCTAGGATGATTTAAGGTGTTATGATATGAACTAGTAATGTAGGAATGCTTATAGTGGTAAAAATGAGGTTAAAATATGGTGAAAATTGATTTTGGGTGATATTTAAAAATGTATATTTAGGCAGATTATTAAAAGTAATTTTCTGAAAATATGTGTTTGAGTTTGAGATGAACTAGTTAGATATTGTTTTAGAGGATATTTTTACCTTCGTTTTGGTATAAGGTAGGACTTGTAGCTCCAAACGAGCGAAAAGTTACGTTAGTTTGATTATTTTGTGTACCGGGAGACGAGTACCGACACAATATATAATTGTTGTCGATATTTGGATCGAATCTCGGGGACTATAAAATGGATTTTCAAATGTGTCATGGACTGATTTTTAGGTTAAGTATGAGGTTGTCGAGTTATTTTCAAAGTTGAGTGTCGGTTTCATAAACGGAGAAAAATAAATGTGTTAAAAGACTATAAGTGTTGTTGACGTAAAATTGTCCGGTTTTTGTAGTTCAAAGATGAGTCGGGCAGGGAACTTTAAAAGTAAAATCTTTTGATGAGTTTTTAACAGGGCTTTCTATATATAGTAAGTGAAATTTCTGATTAGTATCATAAAAATTTGACGTGTTTAAGTGGGGTAAATGAGCTTGTACATTTGGTGTGTACCGGCAGATTTTTATCGAAGGAGTTAACTAATAGTAAATATATAGAATGGAGTAAAAAGGTCACTTGTATTATTTTTATTTTGAATTGATTGTGATTTTATGATTTTAAGTTTGATATTACTAAGTATGGATTTTACTAGAGTTTATTATTGATGAACGCGCCTTATTTGATAGGTTGCGGTTTTGTGTTTACCGGGCATCAACTATCGTCGAAGATTGTCTTACTACTGCTATTACTTCAGGTGAGTCTATAGCCTCGCTTTATACTTGTTTTAATGATTTTAAAACCCGCGAGGGGGATACATGCTATTTGAAGTAAAATGAACACATGTCATGAGTAATTGTTGGACCCGATGTTGTCTTTGATGAAATGAATTGTATAAGTACCTAATTGCATAAGACCATAAATTCATGAGTCGTTAACTATCTTCTGACTTGATGTTGCGAGTTGGGAATAGCCGCTTATTCTAATAATAGTACTATTGGGCTGACAACCCTATCTGAGACCAGGGCTTTACGCTGAGTAACTAGCTGGGAAGGATAATTTTACGTGAATGAGAATTGGTATTCTTGCAATTAATACCCTAGTAGGGGCACTGGAAATTTTTCTAGTCATGCTGGCATTTGGCGTGGGTGACTAAGTTAAGGGGTCGATGTCATGAGCTTAATACAATTCGATAGCTATTGCTATTATATGTTATACCTAATTGATAGATTGTATGGCCACAATTCTATTAACAATTGTGAATGATTTTTACGATGTGTTCAATTATGTTTTGTAAAACCTATAGACTTGCTCAACCTTTGTGTTGATGATTTTAAGCATGTATTTCAGGTACTTGAAGTTGTTGATTGCGGAGCTTGCTGGAGAAGGATTGCGGGATTGCTTTTGTAGTAATTTGGTCTAAAACAGGAATTCTTTCCCTAATGTCATAAACTTATAGTAAATGGTCAAGTATTTTGGTAAAAGGTTTGTTGTTTTGATTAAGATCCTAGGGAAACCTGTACGCTACTCTGATATATTTTAGAATGATTTAAATTGGGATTGAAGGTTTTAGACATTGATTTAAATTATTTCCATATTTATTCCTAAATATACTGTTTTTGGGTCATTTAAAGAGTTGTGAAATGAAGTTTGTGAATAACACCCAATTGTGTATTTTCTGCTGCGCAATGTAAATTGGGGGTGTTAAAGATTGGTAACCAGAGCTTTTTAGTTATTGTGAATTATGTCGATTATTGAAAATATCCTAAACTATAACTTTGGTGTCGAAAGTATTTTATAACAGCAACGCAACTTCTCTGCAAAGCTCCGGTAAGATTATTTATTTTTGTTATGCTTTGTTATTATAGATGTATCCCTTATAATTGTCGTGAATTATTGAGTATTTATTAAGTAAATACTGCATGAGGTATTGGTATTAATGAAAGGACGTGGAGTGCTTTCACCATAACTTCATCATAATTTCATTTTTATGAATATTGTATAATTATCATTTGCATTGCATTGCATCGCATACATATATATTTGGCATACGTAATTCATTTGCATTTGCATGATTATGCATTGCATATATATTTTTGAATAATGACCTTATGTACTTTTGAATTTTCTGTGATTTCAGAAAATGTCTGACATACCATATTACGTCAAGAATGGGGGATTTGCTGTAGGTCAATGGAGTTTGCAGAATCAGTATGTAGGTGATCATAAGATTTCAGGTGGATGGTTAGATTACGAGGATGATACGAATGATAAGAAAAATGTTGTAGAATCTGATAGTGATAATTATTTGACTGAGAGTGAGGTCGGAAGAACTGAGGTTAGAGCAGAAGTGAGAAGTTATGGAACTGATTTTGAGAAATATCAGAAAGAGATAGTTAGGCTTCGCAGGTTAAGTGAATATGTAGATCATGTTGGGCCGTATCTTGAGCCACATTGCAAGTTTCAGGATAGTGAGGTGTATGCTAATACTCATTATATGATAGATCCGCCGTGTCAAGGAGGAATTTTGAAGTATGGATTTAGGGATCCACCGTGTTTAGACCCAAAAGGGAGGTGCTGCAAGTTAGGACCAGTTGAAGATGAAGCAGGAACGAGCCAAGTTGGAGAAAGTGATGGACCATATCCGATGGAGTGATGTAGTGATGGATTGTTGTTGTATTTTAGTTTATGTATTATTATGTTGTAATGTATTTGGATTATCTAGATGTTGTGAGGTAGTATTGTGATGGATTATTATTATTGTTGTTGTTTAGGATGGTAAGGTTAAGTGACATTAGCGACAAGGTTTTGTTGCGATTTTCTCGGATTTATGGATGATATCTACTATTACCCTTTAGTATTTTGATGTGTATTTGTATCTTTTCTTTTGAGATGATTGTGGAATTTAGGTAGTATTGTGTTGTTGGCGTATGTAGTATTCATGTTATATCTTGATAAAAAGACCCTATTCTTTCTATCTCGATGTGTATACTCATTAAGTCTCTTTCGTATGTGATAACAATGGAAAGAGTTGAGTGAGATATGTTTCTGTCATTAGCAGGGATTCCTGTGTGTACGTGACTGAGTATCTTGAAATATGTCTCCAAGGGTTGCCAATCATTAGGGTAGATTATATGATTGTGGGAATAGTTGTTAGATTGTTTGAGGCTGATAGTGCTGAGAAGAGATGAGATGCTGCTGAGTTGAAAATCCTGCTGTATTAGTTGAAGATGCTGCTGAAACAGAAGATGCTGCTAAGATCGAAGATGTTGCTGACACTGAAGATGCTACTGAGATTCAAGATGCTGCTGTTCCAGTTAGAGATGTTGTTGTTATTCTGCAAGGTTTTAAAAGGATGTATGTGTATTGGATTATTAGGAATGAGAAGAGATGCGATGAAGAGTGTCGTACGACTATTGATGGTAATTGGAAAGGTGCAACTATATGGGTAAGTTCGAGTAACTGATGGATGTTTAATATATCGATAGTCATTTGGGAATGTCTAACTAGATGAAAAGAGATGGTAATTTAAAGATTGATTCTGATTCAGAAATCTAGTGTGGCAGAAAAGGATAAAGGAATGGTATTGTTGCGAATGACAATAAGGAATAGGAATTTATTTCCTCTAAGAGAAGGTAAACTTGGAATTTAATAGTCTAAGATAAGAAGAGATGGTATTCAAGCAGTTGCTATAAATCGGGTAAGCAGAAGGAAGTATGATGTGTAGATCATATGTATTTTATACCACTTAAGTAATTATCTAATTACTTGATGTAAGTACGGACTAGCTGGAGGTCGAGCTGCTAAAGGAATAACAAGGAATGTGGTATAAAAATTGGTATTTCTATAAGTAATGAAATGTTTTCATTTCGATAAAGGAGATTGAATAAAGGAATTATTCAGATAATGGAAAATCAATATGAAGGGAATGTCGCTGCTATTACAGCCTATATTTCGGAAATGCTGATAAGATTTGAGATTTAGATGTAGTAATTTGTGTGTTCTTATCTGGTAATCATTGAGTTAGGATTTTATTGAAATTCTGAAAGTGTTATTGATGGTGTATCTAAATTCTGAAGGCGTTAATGAGGATATATTGAGATTTGAAGATGTTAGATTTTAGCAGAACTGAGGACGAGAAATCAACGATAATTTACGATTGGTTGAAATGAGAAATTCACCGACGGAAGAATAATATATATATATATATATATATATATATATATATATATATATATATATATATATATATATATATATATATATATATATATATATATATATATATATATATATATATATATATATATATATATATATATATATATATATATATATATATATATATATATATATATATATATATATATATATATATATATTAAGGAAATATTTTCTGAGTTTTTGGAATTAAGAAGTATAGCGCAATAAATTGAAGTAGAGTTGTGAGAAAGTTAACTAGGATAAGGATGAATATCATAGGATATGATAAATAAAGGTGGAAAGAACTAAATTGGAATGTTGTGAACATTGAGTACTGATTTCAGGGAGTAATCAGTGGAATTTCTATTTGACGATTTTATTGGTCAATGATGAGAAGGTATGTAGTAGGAAACTACAATAAGCCGAATTTACTGTGCACTTTACTAGTAGTAGTTGGAAAAGAATGAGAAGATGGGTTAGTACTTGAGGATACTATGTGATTTTCTGCGAAATCGTAGAGTTCACTGTCGTCATGGGAAAAAGGAAGCTTTGTGTTAGCTTGGTGATAGGAGTTATGCAATCTGATTGTATATTTTATTATATGGCATTGTCAGGAAGTTGAGGATGGTAATATGATTGATTGTAAGGATTGGCAGATGAGACAATAAGGATAATCTGATTCGACTGGAAGAGTAAGTCATCAGAGAAGTAATAACGGAAGAAAGTAAAGAAGTTGGATGTTTTGTGAATAAGATGATTGTTGTGGGGTTGAACAAACTAAGCACCAGATATCGGTGTCTATTATTGACTGTGAATGATCAGTGTGATGAATAGATGATTGAAGGAAAGAAAAGTATTCTCTAACAATTGGAAAATTGTTTTTAAAAAGGAATGGTGTGTAAAATTCTTTGGATAAGAATTTTAGTTGGAGTATTATAGATGTTTTAGAATGTGAAATCTATGGCTGAAGTGATCGTGAAAATCTGACTAGATTGAAACGATTGAGGCTTTGTAAATACCGACGAAACCGACTGAAGCTTGTAAATTCCTTTGTGTAAGCTGAGTATTATCGGAGGTTTATTAGGAGGTTTTCACTGATTGTTGAACCAAGGATACAACTGACAAAGAAGAACTAAATATATGAATGGAGGTAGATGTATAAATGAAGAATATATTTAAGTTGTGGATGTGAGATCTGATTTTGTAGTTGAGGAAGTTGTTTATGAATGCTGAGGATAGATTGAAGTTCTATGCTGTATAATTAGTATTGGAGGAATCTGAAAGAATTATAAAGTTGCGATGATGATATTTGGATAATATCAAGTGGAAAGGAAAGCAATAGTAGTGTGTTGACTTGAATAAAGAAGTGTAACGAGGTTTATATGATCATGAGATTGGACATTGTGGTATTTGTTTTGGGATTGAAAAGTATTACTTGTATGAAATCAAGTATGAAGAAAATAAGAATAAGAAGGACTTGTGTATAAATGTCATTTGGGGATTTTAAGGAAGAGGAATTAAGGATTACAAACTGATGACTGAGAAATAATAATCGGTAAATTTTAGATGGGATATATTATGGTTGTGTATTACGAAGTATGTTTCAGATTATGAAGGATAAGTATGGATGCTTTCACTATCGACTAGTGAGTATTTAGTAAGAAGGAGAAGGAAAAGAGGACTTATAAAGTTTATGAAGTAATTGAGAATTGACTCTTGAATTTTGAGATAATTGGAATATTGGTAGCAACAAGCAGAATGGATGGAATGGAAAGAAAGTTAGAATCAAGGTAATAAACTAATGGAAAAAGGAATATTAAAGAAAGAAGATCAACAGATTGTTGGAAATTTTGAAATAGAATGGTAATAGAAATGAGAAAGTAGAAATGTATGTTTTTGTGGGACAAAAACAAAAACAAAAACGGGTATTGTGATTATCTAAAATTTTCTCCTATTAGATCAGAGAGTGTGTTAAGAATGCAAGGACCAGTGGTGAATGAATTGTCTGGATTAAAAAGAGAATTTAATTATTCTTAGAGTGCTGAGAGTGTCGCATGTAGTATTGAAGGGATTTTTCAAATTGAAGTATTGATACAATATGGTTGGAATAAAATATATTATGATATCAGGAAGTGATTTGACCATTATATATTTCAGATTTGAATATATGAGGCTAACGGAGTTATTTAAACAGTAATATGATATGAGAAAGATGTAATAATGTACTATGGAAGGTACAGTAATTCAGCATAGAGATTGCTAGAAATAATGAAAGTGGAAAATGAGTATGGAAAGTATTTAAGTGACTGGTTAGAATTATGGATAATCTCATTGTATTTAGTTTGAGTGTAATCTCAGGACATAGAGGCAGAGAAAATTTTCGAATATTGGAAATCGTTGTGATAAAGTATGAGTATTGGATAAGGTTTGAACATATTATATGTGACCCAGAGATTGAGATTGACTTTTGGATATTAGAGATTTCTACAGAAAGTGTGAAGAATTGAGCTAAGAAGGAATATTGCGTATTTTCGGAAAGCAAATGACAGAGTGAAAGGAGGAATTGAACGATGGCAATAGAAACTTGGGATGATGATATCATGATATTTTACTATGATGACTAATGGAAATTAGTGAAGATGGAATCTTTATGCGATAATAATCGTCATATCAGTAGTTAAGAGGTCTAATTTGAGAACATACATAGTTGTGGTATATATATGTTGTCATAGAGTTGTGGTATATGTATGTTGTCTGAGTTGTGGGGTATGGTGTCAGAGTATTGGGGCAGGAATGAAACTGAGAAAGTAATGCTGAAGAGTATGAATGATGAAGGAATATTAGCATAATAGAAGGTGAAATTGAAAGTTGAAGTGTAGTAATAGTTGTGGAGATGGTGATATCATAAGAATTGAGTTGGACTGGTGTGAAAGACGTGAGTATCTCTTGAGGATAAGAGGTCACGTTGACTCTAGAAGTGAGGAAGTGCGAATGTGAGGCGGGTTGAGCGCCGGGACGTCGATCTCTTTTAGGAGGGTAGGATGTAACAACCCAAAAATCGTGGTCATTATTTAATTATATTTTTACGTATATTTTTGATATTTTTGATGAGGTTGATTTTCATGACGATTGGTAATTTGATTTGGATGATGTTGAAACTTTATTTTTCGCTTTGACGAGTTGCGAGGATTATTAGTGATGACGATATCGACGGATGCCCGAGAAATTTTACATTTTATTTTAAACATGTCGATGTTTAATATTTTGACGTTTTTATTTTAATGTCGTATTAAGTCGTGCCGGGACTATATAATATCATATTTTGTGTGCGTTTTAAGTTTTGAGAAGCATTTTTATGAAACCGGAGACCCGTAAAAATTTTCAAAAGTGACTAATAGTTATTTCCCGCTTTTTAACAAAGTATTCGCACTTTGGTCCAAAAGAATCACAATTGGCAAAAACTACCCTAAACTTTTTCCATATAAAAGGAAATTAAAAACACACAAACACATAAACAACTCACCACCACCACCACCACTTTCTCTCCCCTCCCTCTCTTTCTTTCTTCCCGTCCACCACCAAGCAACAAACACCCCTAATTTTTTTGATTTCAAGTTTGAATCTTTAAAAAGTAATCAAAGACCCATCGTAATCTCTTCATTCCCTACACATTGGTATGAAATTTAGCCACATGCATTAACATTTTTATAAAACCCATTTTTGGATGAAATTTTTGATGTTTGATCTTGAATTCTTGTTATATGTAGGTGTTTATGTTCATATGTATATGTTTTATTGATTGCATGTTGATATTTTTGAGTTTGGTTTTTATGATTTGATCATCTAGGATGATTTAAGGTGTTATGATATGAACTAGTAATGTAAGAATGCTTATAGTGGTAAAAATGAGGTTAAAATGTGGTGAAAAATTGATTTTGGGTGATATTTAAAAATGTATTTTTAGGCAGATTATTAAAAGTAAATTTCTGAAAATATGAGTTTGAGTTTGAGATGAACTAGTTAGATATTGTTGTAGAGGATGTTTTTACCTTCGTGTTGGTATAAGGTAGGACTTGTAGCTCCAAACGAGCGAAAAGTTACGTTAGTTTGATTATTTCGTGTACCGGGAGACGAGTACCGACACAATATATAATTGTTGTCGATATTTGGATCGAATCTCGGGGACTATAAAATGGATTTTCAAATGTGTCATGGACTAATATTTAAGGTTAAGTATGAGGTTGTCGAGTTATTTTCAAAGTTGAGTGTCGGTTTCATAAATGGAGAAATAAAATGTGTTAAAAGACTACAAGTGTTGTTGACGTAAAACTGTCCGGTTTTTGTAGTTCAAAGATGAGTCGGGCAGGGAACTTTAAAAGCAAAATCTTTTGATGAGTTTTTAACAGGGCTTTCTATATATAGTAAGTGAAGTTTCTGATTAGTATCATAAAAATTTGACGTGTTTAAGTGGGGTAAATGAGCTTGTACATTTGGTGTGTACCGGCAGATTTTTATCGAAGGAGTTAACTAATAGTAAATATATAGAATGGAGTAAAAATGTCACTTTTATTATTTTTATTTTGGATTGATTGTGATTTTATGATTTTAAGTTTGATATTACTAAGTATGGATTTTACTCGAGTTTATTATCGATGAACGCGCCTTATTTGATAGGTTGCGGTTTTTGTGTTTACCGGGCATCAACTATCGTCGAAGATCGTCTTACTACTGCTATTACTTCAGGTGAGTCTATTGTCTCGCTTTCTACTTGTTTTAATGATTTTAAAACCCGCGAGGGGGATACATGCTATTTGAAGTAAAATGAACACATGTCATGAGTAATTGTTGGACCCGATGTTGCCTTTGATGAAATGAATTGTATAAGTACCTAATTGCATAAGACCCTAAATTCATGAGCCGTTAACTATATTCTGACTTGATGTTGCGAGTTGGGAATAGCCGCTTATTCTAATAATAGTACTATTGGCCTGACAACCCTATCTGAGGCCAGGGCTTTACGTTGAGTAACCCGCTGGGAAGGATAATTTTACGTGAATGAGAATTGGTATTCTTGCAATTAATACCTAGTAGGGGCACTGGTAATTTTTCTAGTCATGCTGGCATTTGGCGTGGGTGACTAAGTTAAGGGGTCGGTGTCATGAGCTTAATACAATTCGATAGCTATTGCTATTATATGTTATACCTGATTGATAGATTGTATGGCCACAATTCTATTAAGAATTGTGAATGATTTTTACGATGTGTTCAATTATGTTTTATAAAACCTATAGACTTGCTCAACCTTTGTGTTGATGATTTTAAGCATGTATTTCAGGTACTTGAAGTTGTTGATTGCGGAGCTTGCTGGAGAAGGATTGCGGGATTGCTTTTGTAGTAATTTGGTCTAAAACAGGAATTCTTTCCCTAATGTCATAAACTTATAGTAAATGGTCAAGTATTTTGGTAAAAGGTTTGTTGTTTTGATTAAGATCCTAGGGAATCCTGTACGCTACTCTGATATATTTTAAACTAATTTAAATTGGGATTGAAGGTTTTAGACATTGATTTAAATTATTTCCATATTTATTCCTAAATATACTGTTTTTGGGTCATTTAAAGAGTTGTGAAATGAAGTTAGTGAATAACACCCAATTGTGTATTTTCTGCTGCCCAATGTAAATTGGGGGTGTTAAACAAACACTTACAGACAACAACATATTACTGCCTATTGTTTGCCCCATTTATTCCTGTGGACTGTAATAGTTAATAGTGTAGCGCGAAATGTTATAAAATAGATCAATTTGAGTACTGACAACACCCGGCCTGCGTGACTTGTTATCACGAAACGCTTAGGCCAAGAAACAGGTTTATTTCATTGTCGGACTGAGGGCCTCTCATCAGGATGATCCAGATAGGCACCTGAGAATCATGTCTAGCATTTATTACATGGCAATAGGAACTACTATAGTATGTGGATTTATGCACTACTATCTTCGTGGTGTTTTGTATATCAATACTTTTACTTTATAATTAAACCTGTGAATTCACCAACCTTGTGTTGACCCCTACATTTTACTTTTTATGTTTTCTCAAGAAAGTAAGCAGGTACATTGCATTAGATTCCAGCATCATAGGAAGCATTCATGTTTACCATCGGGCTGGGATATTGTTACAAATATTAATAAATGTGTTTTCAAGACAAGTTACTTAATTTGCACAATTAAATTCATGTGATATGTTTTAATGACATTTGATGATCATTGTTCTATATACTGTGTGCTATCGATCCGCCAAATTCAAAGTAACACCCCACGTACTATTCCGCTGCATTTGACCATTTGGGGGTGTTACAGAAATGGTATCAAAGTGCATAGTTATAGAGAACCAGATCTAAAACTAAAACTTTTAATTACTAAAAATTTATAACTGGAGTATAACTGAATTTAAAAATCAATGTTTACAAAAAAAATCGATTTTTAGGGAACCCTTATAGTTAGGCATACACATATAGAGCATACATATTGTGTGAACTACCTATGCATTGATATATAGCTTCGACTATATGATCACCTAAGTACCTACGTAATTTTTGTTAAGTTGGATTCACTATAAACACGGGTAAAAGATCCGGAGGTCGGGGAGGATAGAAGTGGTGTTTAGCCATGGTAGAGAGAGAAACAAGAGATACTAGAAAGAAAGAGTTTATTTCTAGTGAGAGAAAGGAAAAGAAAGAAATGGTAAGCCTCACCCCTCCATGGAAGTATGGAGGGGTTTATATAGCCCGGAACTTGGACTATTACATATGACAATATTAGTCCCTGCAAGTCTCGGCTATGAAACTAATGTAATTCCGTTAGTCGCACACATTTTAAGGCTAACAATCTTCCCCCAATGTGGTGACATACGGAATTACTTACAATGTTCCTAACAAATGCAAATACAACAAAAATACGACAGTATTAAGTTTGCTTCCAATGCTGAGGATGACACCGTTTTCTTCAAGTCTTCTAGGAAAATTATACCCCAGTTTGAATTCTCTTTGTCTTTGCTTGTTGAGGAACCATTGTATCATGTATGAACTGGATTAAGTTCCCCCCCAATTCATACCACATGTCTTGAAAAGCTTTCTTCATAAACTTCTTTTTTACGAAGCTTCTGAATCAGCTTCCCCCAAACCAATATCCTTGTCTTGAGCAGAGTCAGTAGCTTGAGCAATCTTCTTTCTTTAACATTTAAAGTGCACAGCGGAATTTTGTAGAAGAAAAAGTAAACCACACCAAGTAACTGCTACCTTGACATTTTTGATATTCATGATAATGTGTTTGGGGGAACATGTAAGAAATCAGCAACAAATCTTCTCACGCTTGTAGAATACTTCCCCCTGGAAGTTGAACTAAGTACCCTAAAGTACACGTTCTTCCCCCATGATGGAGACAAACTCTCGGAAGCATCATCTGACGTGTATGGTCAAAATCGCGAGATGTTCGTGTCTGAAGCGGAAATCTGTGTTGACATTTTGTAGCTCAAGTTGCTGGTGAGAATTTTTTGCTGATCACATCTCTACTCTTGTACTCTCTGGCTAAACTTACCAACCTCGTATTCTTTCGGCTATCTGTAGTGACCACTGGTGAAGTAAACCTGATATTCTAAACTTGAAACTGAAGTACAATCTCCCAAATTTGTTACTTATGCTTAGCACTTGTGTTGATTGAATAACGGTGCAGAGAAACGTCTCTTAGAATCTTATACATAAAGAGAGAGGTATAAGATGTAGAACACCTCTTGAAGTATCCACAACTCCCGGTGAGTGTGACACTGAGCACTACAACGTAAATCCTTAAGTGATAGTTGTCCATGTCTTCGACCATCCACCCCTTGACAGTGGAAACTAGATAAATCAAGTCTCAGTCATAAATGCTGAAGCGAATCATCAATCGATAGAGGGGGTGAAAGAGGCTCGATGATGAATTGAGTAGACGCCTTCGTGATATTCCACTTCACCTTCAACTAATAAATACCAAATCCACTTCGTAATCACTTGACGTTACTTTGCCCCGAATACTAGCCGTTTTTGACAATTTCAGTGAATCTTAAAGGATCGTTTTGGTGTTTGTTTGTTTTTGTCGTGTGTGTTTGTTGTGTTTGTTTGAGTGTTGTTAACTAGAAATCCAACGATGACGAAAAAGTGAGAAGCCATCAACGTCGTCTAGCTAACTTGTCATTTAAGCCCAAAATCAGTCAAATGCCCAACTGATGCGCGGATCGACCTCCGCGGTGAGGTCGTCGAATTTTTTTTTTTTAAATATTAGATTTTAAACCAACAATTTCTTTGTCGTTTAAGCACTTTCGTTCGAACCATAACGAATACCCGACATCATTCTTGGCACAACTATAACCAATATGTAACCATAGATAAAGTACCACAACATTGATCCATTAACATCTTTGGCCCAAGTGGAATCAAAACGTAGCCCAGTTACGACACAATTTCAAGCTGTCTAATCCTGAAATGTGTCCAGCCCAACTACTAAACATACGGTTTGAGTAATATATCAGGCCTAGTTTAATCGTATACCCTAATTTACGGGTATATAAACTACCCACTAAACTCAACATAACCCTAATGTTATTATACATTCGCAGCCAACCAACCTTATCACTCCAATGCTCCAATCTAGTTTTCTCCGCCCCCATATTCACCTAATCTGAGATCCCACAAATCTTCCTTAAACAACAAGGATCTTACCATCATATTCACGATCTGCCCCCATCGTTCTTTGTCTTACAAACCGTCACCATCTTATATCCCCTCAAACCAAAATTAACTACTTGTAAAATCTTTCATATCCAAATCACTGATACAATCGAATATGAGATGAACCATGTACCAACGAAGAAGTACAAAGCTTCAAGATCATGATTTTGGTCTCGGGTAGGCTGCATGTTGTCCTTTTTGACCTTTAACGAAACAAAGATGGATTATAACATGATTGTTATAAATTCCTCTTTAATTTCGAAAATTAAATGAAGTTTAAGACTTTAACAGAGATCTATGATGGAGTTCACTTTGTGTTTTGATCTTTGAAGGTCAACTTATTTTGGTAAACACAAATCTGAGATCGATTTAGTTTATATATATATATATATGTATTTTTTTCATTCGAGTCTAGATGGGGATTAGGTGTCGATGGGTTAGGATAGAGATTTGGTGTTGTTTGGAGTTAAAAGGTTGATATGTTAAAATAAGATTTTGGTATTGAGTCATCGGAATGTTTTGCATGGTCATCGTAATGATTTCAGAATAACACCATCGCAATGTTATCATCTTAATCTCCATCGCAGTGATTCAACCATGCCATCGTAATGAGTCAAAAACCTAATAGTCCCAACCTTTTCTAAGAAAAGGTAAACTCAGTTGCAATCTTTATAACATACTCCATCGCAATATTCGATGCATCACATCGCAATGGTACCACTTACCCATCGCAATGAGTCAAACAGAAATTCCATCGCAATGTTTTAACTTCCATCGGAATGTTTAAAAAATTTCAGCAGCATGTAGCCTTAATATACCATTGCGATAGGTCAAACCACCCATCGCAATGAGGCCCATCGGAATGAGTCCCATCGCAATAGGTACAGTCGAACCCATCAGAATTTTTCAAAAACCCCATCGGAATATAGCAGTGATTTCCCATCTGAATATGCATCGGAATAGGCAATCAGATGCTCCCATCGCAATGTGGGTCGCAAAGTCAAAACCCCATTGCGATGGATTTTGTTGCGTCGCAAAAGTACAATATTGTTGACCTATACCCGAAATAAATGGATCTTGTTCATTGTTTTATGGGACAAAAGAAAATGATGCTCAAAAGCAGTTAAAAAAACTATTAAAACAATGAATACGTGGACTCATGGAACAATAATGTAGCCGAACATGATCACCATAGCCAAGAAAGTACCATAAATATTAATAAAAAACGAAGATTGTTAGAATAAGAAAAGAAACAGATATCGAGGTGATGCTTAGATGATGGAACGGACAAAAGACGCAAAAGATTAGACAGATGTAAAGACTGATAAGGAATTCAAACCGTGAACGAATCAAACACAAACACGAACATAACCCCGAATCAAAACACGAAACACCCCCGGTTAGCTCTGATGCCAATTGTTAAGTTGGATTCACTATGAACACGGGTAAAAGATCCGGAGGTCATGGAGGATAGAAGTGGTGTTTAGCCATGGTAGAGAGAGAAACAAGAGATACTAGAAAGAAAGAGTTTATTTCTAGTGAGAGAAAGGAAAAGAAAGAAATGGTAAGCCTCACCCCTCCATGGAAGTATGGAGGGGTTTATATAGCCCGGGACTTGGACTATTACATATGACAATATTAGTCCCTGCAAGTCCCGGCTATGAAACTAATGTAATTCCGTTAGTCGCACACATTTTAAGGCTAACAATAATAAATTACACTACTGCATGCATACATAAGCATCGCATATGCATCTTTTGAAAACTTTTTGAATTATGTAAGCTAATACTTACTCAACTTTGAAATGCTATTATTTTCAGATTATCATGACATCACCGACTATCGTGACTACCTTTGACGCTCTCATGACTCCTGCTACTGTACCCTTATCACCGACATCCGTACTACACGGACTCGACTCCGACACAGAGTCCAGAGACCACCCGACAGAGGGAGTTATTGTGTTGACTGATTCTCCTACTCTATCACCACAATTCGTACATGTTTCCCCACCTAGGGAACCTGATCAGGTTGTAACTACTCTACCACCTCTACCACCACTCTCTACTCTCCATACCTACCCCAGTAGAGCTTTGCCACCTCGCAAGAGGAGGCACACCTCTACTCATGTCTCCACATTTGAGATAGGGGAGGGATCGGGAGCCGGCCAGGCAGCACCCGACACTATTCAGGCGTAGCTTGATGCGCTTACTGCTAGGCAGGTACAGGATACTATTCTTATCCATGCTTTGATACGCGCAGACCATCAGGGACGCGCGGTACTTCAGGAGAGACTTAACACTCTCTACTGGTCAGTTGCTGCTGAGTCATAAGCTGCATAGGGTTTATGGACGACTGTCCAGAACAACTTGCAGTAGCTACTTGAGGAGAACTCTATTCTCCGCCATCGCTTATCACTTCTTGAGGTTCATCAGTACGAGACCCACACTGCCATTTTGACCCAGGAAGAGACCTTTAGGATCTTCTTCGACTTGGCTGAGATTCGTCATCAGGGGACGATCGCAGAGACAGACTATCTAAGGAGTAGCGACACTGCTCGTCAGATTCAGCTTTTGGAGGCTCTCAGACTTACCAGAGAGACCAGAGAGGCCATGATCGTGTTGCAGGATGCTCAGGCACCTATACCACCAGCTGGACCAGCCGCACCAGCAGACAGTCACACTAGTGTAGCTTAGATATTTTTGTATATCATGCCAAGCATTGAGTTGCATCTCAGCTCGCATGATTTAGGAATTTTGTACTGTATCTCTTATTTTTCTTTTTCATCTGTATTCCTATCATTAGCACCTAACCATAGTAGGTAGGTTATCTTTTGTTGTACTAAAAACATCTGTACCACTATTTCAGACAGACATGTTGTATCCCTGTCTTAGATCGCTTGTACTTATATGATATTGTTATTTTCTAGAAATGACTTGTACCAACATTGCTCTATTACCTCATGTACTTATATTATTATGAACTCTTGACAGGTTATACAATTTGTTGTGAATTCCATGCATACATTTTCCATGCAATTTAATATAACCATCATATTGATCAACTAATAAGTCTCATCCTTGTGTATTATAGAAAAATGGCACAAAGAGTTACTCGACAGAATTCCGGAGCTGCTCCCACAACAACTATTTCGGAAGCACAACTTAGAGTGCTTATCGGTCAAGGCATCGCTGACGTCCTAGCCGCCAGGGAAACACATCCCAGCGAAAACCAAGGCGACAACCAAAATTCCAATGCTAGGAACCGAGTTGCTAGAGGGTGTACTTACCCCGACTTCCTAAAATGCAAGCCCAATTACTTCAAAGGGAAAGAAGGAGTAGTTGAGCTCATGAAATGGTTCGAGAGAACCGAGATTGTGTCTGTATTAGTGACTGTACAGAAGAGAACAAGGTAAAATTTGCTACCTATACACTACTGGAACATGCTCTTACTTGGTAGAATTCACTGGTTGCTACCCTTGGGCATGATGATGCCTATGGGATGACTTGGACTACACTAAAAGAAAGGATGACCGTGAAATATTGTCCTCGCGGCGAAATCAAGAAGCTGGATATTGAACTATGGAATCTCAAGTGCACCAACTATGACATCACAGCCTATAACCAAAGGTTTCAAGAATTGACCTTGATGTGTACCAGGATGTTTCCTGAGGGGAAGGACAAGATCAAGAAGTACGTTAGTAGACTTCCAGAGTCTGTTCATGACAGTGTGCTAGTATCTCGACCCACTACAGTCGAGAGTGCCATCGAGTTCGCCATTGAACTGATGGACAAATGAGGTCGTGATCATGCAATCAGGCAGACTGAGCACAAGAGGAAAGCCGATGAGAACTTCCATAATCATCACCAGACCGAACAAAAGAGGCAGAACTCAGGGCAGATTTATAGTGCTACTTTCTCAGGATCACCTCCATACGTAGGCAACAAGCCTAAGTGTCCGAAGTGTGATTTTCACCACTATAGTGACGCATCTTACCGAAGGCCCGGACAAGGCAATACCTATGTTTATGCTGATAGAAACAACTCTAGCACCACCTTCAGGCCCAACAACGGGAATGGCCAGAACTTCCGTGGCAATAGACAGCAGGGAAATCGTCCTCCCATAGGTGGAAATGATGGGAAATGGAAGGAGGTTCGTTGCTATGGTTGTGGAGAGACAGGACACATCCGACCCAAGTGCCCAAAGAAAGCAAGCAAGAACGGAAATGGTGGAGGAGCACCAGCCAGAGTTTACGTCATAGGAGACACCAGGACCGACTCCAATGTGGTTACCGGTATGTTTCTTTTGAACAATCGATATGCATCCATTTTGTTTGATACCGAAGCTGATAGGAGTTTCATATCTACCTAGTAATCTACTAGACATCATCCCTACCCAGTTAGACAACTGTTACAGAGTCGAATTAGCCGACAGAAAAATCATCAAAACTAATGCTATTTTAAGGGGTTATACCCTAAACCTTTTGAACCATCCCTTTGATATCAACCTGATCCTAGTAAATCTTGGTAGTTTTGACGTGATCATCATTATGGACTGGTTAGCAAAATATCACGCAACCATTGTGTGTGATGAAAAACGAGTCCGTATACCACGGGGGAAGAAAACTTGATTGTACGAGGAAAAGGGAATTTGGACAGGACTGACACTAGACTGAGTGTCATCTCATGCACCAAAGTTTAG
The DNA here is from genome assembly GCA_025667525.1 of Glebionis coronaria. Taxonomy (NCBI): domain Eukaryota; kingdom Viridiplantae; phylum Streptophyta; class Magnoliopsida; order Asterales; family Asteraceae; genus Glebionis; species Glebionis coronaria. The sequence goes on along the minus strand of JANFOE010000632.1, from coordinate 444,792 downwards.
AAATACATACGGAAAGGATGTCCTATCTTTTTAGCACATATTGCTCAAGCAGATAAGGAAGACGAACCAGAGAAGAAACACATCAAGGATGTACCAATTGTCCGCGATTATCCTGAAGTTTTCCTAGATGACTTACCGGGTTTACCACCCACTCGTCAAGTAGAATTTCAGATCGAATTGATACCAGGAGCTGCACCTGTAGCTAAAGCACAATACCAGTTATCATTGATGAGACTGTAATTATACATAGTCTCATCGTCCAAATCGGGCTTAAAACGCTAAAAATATCATTAAAATACCCTAAAATATGTTTGTGTTTGTTCATTGTGTATTTTAGGTACGGATATCATGAATTCAACAAAAGATCACAAGAATCAAGAAAAAATAACATGGGAAACGAAGCCGCACAAAGAACAGGACCCAAATCATGAAGTTCTATTTAATTCCTTGTAGTTTGAAGATTTGGAAAGATTGGTCCATCATCTTTTGAAGACTTGTCACTTTTGGCCCTTGTAAATCTTATTTATACAAGTTTGGTCCATAAAGATTCAAGATTGTACAAGATATGACCTTGAAGAATGATGATATTGCATTATAAGCCCTTGGAATAGCTTTTCATAAGATTGTGTGGCCAAAATAGAAAAACAAAAACTTGGTTTACAAAGGAAATGTGAGTTTGGAGCAGTTGAAACTTCATTTAGCAAGTGTAAGGGAGATGAAGCACTAAAATGGGCAGACAATGAAACATACTCCAGCCAACTACCACCTTCCACGTCACTCACCCCACCACCTCACCCTGCCACCTCATATATCCACTAACCATGTTTGTTATATATAATCAGTTTAAACTGATAAATATATATTTAATCTTGGCGCCTTAACACCCACTTAAACCTAAAACATAATCAAACAGCCATGTTCATCACCCTCTTAATCCAGACGAACCCTAATCCCAATTAAGAACTAAACAAAGGGGTTTTGGCTAGTACTTTCTAGATCCCTAATTAACATCCACCCAAACTCATCCCCTCTCTTAAACCCTTGCCATCTCACTCACATGGTCCCCTCCCTCTCTCCCCTGTCACACCAAATATGGTAAAAAGGGAATCGGCTCAGAGGACCAATGAACTAGCTTGAATCCTTTCTCCCAAAGGCTTCATTTAATGCTCAAGATCATTTCATCATAGCTGGACAACATTACAAGCATCACAAGATTGCCATTTGACCAAGACTGGAAATTCAAACAAGGGGCTCTATTAGAATTTCATACATATTAGGGTTTTGCTTTGTTGTATTTCTAGAATCCTCCTTAATGTAGTATAAATAGTGGTCGACCTGTGACCATATTTTCTTTATTCCAGTTTCTTTTGTAACCCATTTTGATAAATAGTCAAAGTGTCAGTTTGTCCTACAAGTTACTGATTCCTATTTCATTTTTATGTTCTTTAAATTCCTTGCATTACATTTTTAATTTTCTTATCAAAGTTTTTGGTTTCTAAACGTTTTTGGTAGCTCTAAGCTCTGAGACCCAAAAAGCTATCTTGGTTGGGTCTATTTGGACTGACAATCCGAATCCACACAACCATATTGTTTTTGTTAAATTTGAGTTAGTTACTTTTTATGAGGCAAGAGAAATTGGTTCCAAAAAGTATTTAAAAAAATCAGTTTATTATGTATTTGACCCTTACTGTTTGAACAAGTTCATACCATAAGCCTTGACAAGCTTTTTGTTTCAGCTTTTTCAGGCTTGGTTTGTTTCCTTGTTGGCTGTTTTGTGCAGGTAACAAAGAAGTGGTTTTGGTTGTGTCTGTTGTAGACTGCCAAACCAACATTTCCTTCCATTTTCAACCTGTTGTCTTGTTTGAAGATATTGTATCTCCCTTTGGTCTGTTGTAGACCAACAACAGGGATTCTCTACACATGTAACATACGCTCACAAAAGCCAAAAAGTGGACCTATGGAAGGCATCAACTGGTAAAAGGCTTAAACCTCCTTTTTCTGTTTGCTAGTTCATAGGTTTGTGTGGATTTGTGTTTGTGGGATATATGTTAGTTCAAGTCTGTGTTTATGTTATTTAAATGATTTAGATGCATGTTTAGGTAACTTGGAATCTAGTTAAGTGTTTAGCTTAGAAATTCATAGCTTAATTTTGGTCATTAGTTTTTAACGGGGTGTTTGGTTTAGGGTATAACTGGCTTTGGGTGACACAAGGAAGGGTAAATACTGCTTATCCATACTCCACTAGGGTAGTTTTAGTTAAAATTGCTTTTTGGTTTGAGTTTGGTAGGAGTAATATAAGTTGCTTGGTAAAAATTTGGTTAAAACTAGCATAAAGTAACAGTAGGCTAAAACAAGGGTGTTTTAGTATTTTAGGTTATAAAACTTGTTCATTTGTTAGATCTTAGGTTAAGCTAGGGTTGTACTACATTGGTTTGGACTTTGGGTAGCTAGGGTGTGAGTTATGGTGGCTTGAAATCCATTTAGTTGCCAATTAGATCAGCAAATAGTACCCAGACCATCATAGCCATCACAGTAACTGCTATTTGCTCTATTATGTGATTTTCTTGTGTTGGACATGGTGTTTTTAGTCTTGCTGTGACTCCCCACAACCCAACTGGTTGTGGGGGTGCCCTTGGTTTCCAATACCATCAAGTAACAAGCTCTAAACATAGCAAAAACGTTTTTCTGATTAAGAGGAGTGGGAAAAAGTTCCTATTGCAAGTGCAATCTTTGCCACTGCTTCATTAGCCGAAAAAGAAAAGTGAGGTGTCATTGTCAGTTTTTTGTCCCTAGTGACCTATAATGAGTGTTTTTAATTTTCATAGCTTAAGTGATTTATTTTAATATTTTTAGAAAAGTTTAATTTTATTTTACTGTTCATTTGATAATTTTTAGCATTATTTTCAATTTTAATTAGTTTTATTAATTCTGTTTTTTGTCTTTTAGTGATTAAAAGTAATATTTTCAAGTTTTAAAAATTTTCGTAGTTTCAGTTAATTAAGTTAAGATTTTTATAACAGCATATTCATTTTTCACTTTCTTTTATTAATTTCTAGAATTCATTTAAGTTTAATTAGGTTTTTATTTAAACTGTTTTTGTCCTATTAGGTAAAAAATTACCTTTTTTCAACTTTTTCAATTTTTCTACTGTTTAGTAATATAAAATAGGCTTTTTGAAATATAAAATTAATTTTCTCATTATTTTATTATTTTTATGATTATTTTAGTTTAAAAAGTATTTTTAGTGTTTTGAAAATAGAAAAATAGTTTCAAAATTTTAGGAAAAATACTTTTTAGTGTTTAATTAATAGAAGTAAGATATTTGTATGATAAAATAATATTCTGGGCTTTTTGTTAATTATATTTAATTTTAGGGCTTTAATTAGCATTTAAAATCGAATATTTAATTAATAAAAGGTTTTGAAATTTATTTATTGAATTTTTATTCTTATTTATATTATTTTAGACTTAGTTTTCGCTTTTAATTAATTTTTAGCTTAAATTTTTATTTTCGTCGCGTTTTACGTCTTTCCGTATACGTTTTTACGTTTTACGTCGTAGTGTAATCGTAGTGTAACTCGTCTTTAATTTTCTCTCTTTAAACCCAAAAACGATACTAATCCAAACATTGTTTTTATATAATTGGCATTGAACAACTACACCTCCGCCGAGAACGAACTCACATTTATCGGTTTTACGGTTTTCCTAAATCGTAATACTTAATACTTGTCCGATTTACGCTTTGTTTTCCTAAACAAGTGTATAAATACTCACATCAATTCTGGCGCCGCTGTCGGGGAGATGTTTTGTGTGCCTTATATATATCGTGTTTGTGTGAGTAGTGCGTTTTTACTTTCATTTTTGATAAGCGTATATAACGTACATACTCATTTTTGTTAATTTTTCTACTATATTATAATATCCAAATAAATCGTGTTTAGTTTTCCTAAACTAAACACACAACAATCATTTTACTATATTGTAGATATATTGGTTTTCGTTTTTCTTTGTGAATATTATTAATATATTATATATGTATCACAAGAAATTTACAATATCTCCAAAAGCGTGAAAACGCAACCTTAATTGGGATTTCATCACTCAATTATTGTATTTGAATCCAAAGCAAAAATCAAAAGGCAAAATAGATAAATACTTTCGTGAGGCTTAATTTTGATTAACACAAACTATAAGGTGGGTATAAGGAGGTTGTATTTCACGACCTAAGAGAAAAAGGCTCTTAAGTTCTTAGCGCCGCCTCGTTTCCCCCGCTTGCTTGTGCATGTTTTAAGAAAGAGGGCTAATCGAGGGTTTGCCGCCCAAGTATTATCTACGTATCATATATATTTGCTTGATTTCAAGATTAAACCCTCTTGAACGTTTTGGTGTTCCACCGACGTTCTAAAGTCATCGAAGGCGTTCACTCCACATGATCGTTTTCATTTCTTGAGGATCCTTTAATCGAGAAATTGATTCGAGGAGGGATTTGTAGATTTGAGTCTACGTAATACACCAAAATCCAAAAAAAATTTAAAAAAACAATTAAAAACCAAAAAAAATTGAAAAAACGAAAAACCCCTAAAAGAATCTTCTTTGCTACCCCCATTCTACGCTTAGTGCATGCGCACACGATCGAAGGTATATTCTAATTCTAGCGACGCTTCGAATCGACGCAATTGAAATCGAAGGAATCGACGACGTATGCGAGAATTAGAAACCGACAATCCTAAATCGTTGTTGAAGAGACCGAAGACGAGATGTCCGACAATCGTTCGATGATGGAATTGCTCCAAGCACCCACCGAGGGTTATGGAGACGCGATCGTAATTCCCGCTATCGAAGCGTAGAATTTTGAGATTAAGAGCTGAATGCTTTAGTTGATACAAGCTACGAAGTTTCGAGGTCGTGAGGCGGATAATCCTCACGATCACATTCGGAATTTGATCGTCTTTTGGCCACGAGCAAGTTTAAGAACGTCGACACCGATGTCGTCAAGCTTATGCTTTTCCGTACTCGCTCGATGGTGCCGCCAAGGATTGGTACGAGAAAGAGCCACCTAATTCCTTAATTACGTGGAAGGATGTCGTTTCCAAATTCGTTAACCATTTTTTCCCACCGTCTAAGACGACGTTTTTCAAAAACGAGATTACGAGATTTGAGCAAAAACCAAACGAATCTTTTAGACACGCGTGGGATCGTTTTAAGGAATTTCTTAGGCAATGTCCTCACCATGGATTTTCCGAGTTACACCAAGTCGAAACGTTTTACAACGGTCTAAGTTTTCAAGAACAAGATTCGTTGAATTCCGCCGCCGGTGGCAACTTTTTGTGTAAAACTCCAAAAGATGCATTAATGATTATCGAGAATAGATCCAAGGTTTACCAACTCCGCAACGCACCGAGTGCTGCCAATGTTGCCAATGTTAGTAATTCTAATCGTGACATTGAGAGGGTTGATGCGAAAGTCGATAAGTTGACGAATGTGTTTACGTCTTTTCTCATTGAGATGCAAAAGAAAGACGCTCCCGCTACGGTGAAAGCGGTTGAGGCATCGCGTACGTTGTGTGGTGGACCTCATAATTATTACGAGTGTGCAGCTACGGATGGCCAAACGTCGAGTGTTAACGCGTTAAACAACAATTTCAAAATCAAAATAACGCGGGTCCATCACAAGGCAATTCTAACCAAGGCAAAACCGAAACAATTTAAAAGGAAATAATCAACAAGGAAATTTTTCAAATCAAGGTCATAATCAAGGTCGGAATTTAAGTTGGCAAAATCAAGATAATAACAACAATCAAAACTCGAGTTTTCGAAACAACAATCAAGGAAACAATTTTTCAAATGGTAATCAAGGGAATTTTCAAAGAAGTAATCAAAACCAAGGGAACTTTAATTCTAATCAAAATAGTTCGTCAAACGATTTTCAAGAAGATATGAAAACGAATGAGGCTAATATGAGACGATTAGAGGGAAAAATTAGTACTTTGAAAAACGAATTTTCCAACACTTTGAAAAATCAGAATACGAAGATTGAGCAAGGACAAATTGATATTAAAAAGATGTTTTAGGCTATTATGAACAAAGCCTCGTGCGTCATCGAGTTCGTTACCTAGTGACACCGTTGCAAATCCGAAGGAACAATGTAAAGCCGCCTCGTCTCGTGAGAAAAGTCGTGTGATTACCCCTAACCTTGATGGATTTAGAGTTGTTCCTTCTTCTCAACCCTCGACTTCTAAGACGCCTTCATGTTCTAAAGTCGATGGGGTGAACGTGGCGACCAAAGAAAAGAGTGCACGCCCTCGTGTACCTCGAATTCCATCCACGGTTCAAAAAGAGAGCTTTATCGACCTCACCCAAGTAACCCTTGAAGAAACTTTTGCTTCGATCCTTCTTAAAAAACCCAAAAGGCATATGCCGGAAAAGGAAGAGGATCTGGGCCAATTTCTACTACCTTATGATTTTTCCGAGATTGAGGGATGTTTAGCCCTTGCCGATTTAGGTGCTAGCATCATTCTCATGCCTCATTCTCTATGGACATTGATGAAATTTCCTAGACTTACCCCCACAAACATGACAATCGAGCTAGCAAATTGTACACCTTTAAAACCAATTAGAATAGCCGAGGATGTCTATGTTAGGATTGGAAAGTTTGTTTTTCCCACGGACTTCGTCATTTCTGATTACGATTGTGAACCTAAATGTCCCATTATTTTAGGTCGACCCTTTTTATCGACGGCTCGAGCCTTAATCGACGTCCACGGTGGGAGTCTCACTATGAAATATGGGGAGGAGAAAATGGACTTTTTCACGAGTAGATCCCAAATTTCAAATGATCATGATAAAACCGAGATTTCAAATTCCAATGATTTCAAAATGTTAACTTTAGTGGAAAATATGAGGCTTGATGCATGTTTTGAAAGAATTAAAACGAACGGTTTTAAAGATGGCGATTTTAATGATAAAGATTAGGAGTACTTATTTCAAAAGGGTATTCGTAGATTTATGGATGAAAAATCATGTTGGGATCTATTCGGTGAAACAAGTGAACACCCAATTCCGAAGGTCGACGTTAGTGCCATCACGACAATGACCAAAATGGACTCGTGTTCACCACCTTCGAAGGACCACGTCTTTGAGGCTTCAACTTCTAACTCCATTGAAGTGCCTCCATTTCCTAGCCCAACACCCGTTGAGGCTAAAGGTTTCATCGACATCGATCCTCTCGTCATAGAAAAGTCACCTAAGCATAGCCCTAGGGCTTGTAAGACCATGGTTGTGAGTGCTCACATTGACTCTTTCTTTGATGATGACGATGGCGATTTTGCCGAGATCGATCACGTGCTTAAAAATCCACATGCCATTTTTAGCATTCTCCCAAAAAGACCTCTTTAAATGGAAATTACGATGATTATGAGTTTGATCTTGAGATTAAGGAAATTATCGAATGAGAGTTAGCTCTTTTGCCTCCACTTCCACCTACGAGTGAGGTTGATTTTTCCAAAATCAAGGATGAACTTGATGAGTTGGAACGTCTTATTTTCGATGACGAACCAACTCACGTGACCCGCAATCCCATTCTCGAGGAGTTACCTAATCAATACTCCTCAAATAAGAATGACGTTTATCACATTCATGAGGAGTTACCAAATCAACACTTCCCGCTTATGAATGATGATTTTGTGCTTGATCGTGATCTCTTCGAGAGAATTTCGTATATCATTAATGAGGATTATGAAGAACTTTGGTTCGATAAGCCTATTTACGATGAAGAAATCGATGAGATTCACATTCATGAGGATGACGAATATGTTGACCCCAAGGGGGCGGTGTTCTTGTTGACAAACGTTTTGAGAACTTACACAACCCACCACCCCCTAATCGCGACTTAAATGTGAGGGTTTTTAGCGTGACTAATATTGAATTTGAAACGCCAAATATTTTCGACATCATCAAAACGGGTTTTCATAAAGAGTTTTTGAACGATGAAAAAGGAAAAGATTTTAATATTGATTTAAAAGATTTTTCTACAAGTTTAACTCCGTCATCACCGCGTTGTATGAGTGCTACCACCTCGTCTACTCCTTTTGACGAGTGTGATTGTGGATTTAGTGTGGGGGAAGCCCCTTATGTTCCCTCACATTTCTCCACCGAGGACGAGATATTCGATCCCGAAATTGCTTGTAAAGGGAAATCTCGGTCTTCCACCGATGCAATAAATGGAAAATATTTTCATTTGCTTGGTGTGAGTCTACCTCGAGCAGCTCATTGTTATAGTGCCCCACCCATTGTCCCACCCTTATATTTCTTCTCATCTATTTTCTTCTACCTCTATGAGGTTTTAGCACGTGTTGAAGTGGTGTTGGTTCGTTTATCCCATGAGAACGAGGACGCCATCTTCGATCCCGGTATTTTGCATCATCAAAGGACTTAGTCCTTAGTATCGGTTGCTTTTGGGCATTGTTTATCATGTAAGCCCCACCACAAATGACCAAACCAAGATTATCCCTAAGGCCCCGTTTGGTTTGTTGTAATCGAACGTAATTGGATGTAATTGTAATTCAATAACATTACATAGCATGTTTGGTTCATGTAAGTAGGGAATTATAATTTACTTTACGTTACGTAAGTTGTTTGGTTTGTGTTGTAATTGTAATTAAGACATTACAATTACATCCATTGAGGGAATTAAGATTACATAAGAAGGTGGAAGGAAAGTTTTGAATTACGTTGTAATTCAGTATTTTTTTTACTTTAAAACACAATATTTATAAATAATAATAAAAGATAATAAAAATAATTAAAAATAATAAATAATAATAATTAAAAAATTTTATTAAAAAATTTATTATTATTAAAATTAAATTATTATTTATTAATAAAATAGTTATTATTATATTAATAAAATCTTTATATAATAGCTATGATAAAATAATTATAACTATATTAATAAAACATTAATAAAATAATAATAAAATATTAATAAAATAATAATAAAATATTAATAAAATATTAATATAAATTTATTAATAAAATTATTAAAATAAAATTATTAAAAAATAATTATTAAAATATATATAATATTAAATAAATAAATTATTATTTAGTAATATAGTAATGATTAAAAATTAAATATATATAAAAAATTATTACTAAAAGAATAATAAAAAATATTAAATTAAAAAATTATTAAAAATAGTTATATAAATAAGTATTAATATATAATAATAATTATTATATATATATGTATTTTTATTATTAATATTTTATTTTATTATTTTACTGTTATTATTATTTTTTATAAATATTATTATTTTAAGTTTTTTAAAAAAATTTGAATTACATTACATTGGTAATCAACCAAACACGTTAATAAAATATATTAATTACAATTCCATTACATTACAATTACAACACATTACATCTCATTTAATTACAATTCTTCTCACCAATTACAATTTCCTTCAAAACATATTGTGAACCAAACATCCCCTAAATGATCACATTTATGAGGATTCGAGTCGAGCTTTTGAATCGGTTATCAAAAACAAGGTGCCTCGTGGGGGATTCTCATGCTTATCCTTGTAAATATTATCGCTTTCTAATAGTGTAACGAGGGGACTTGTGCTCTTCCAACCTTTGTTCCGTGGTTGTTTGTGATTGCGATTCATTATGTTCATCATCATCATTGAAGTCTCTCGTGTTCGTTTTACGTATCACTCGAGCTTCGATCGTTGCATTTGGAGATTCTGATATCCGATGATATCCTTTTATGTTCTAACGTTTATCTTATTAGCATAATTCATAAACGGCTTTTAGGTTATTCGTTTTACCCTTTCCATGCTCGAGATTAAGCATTTGACTACATCTCTAGTATGGGGGTGTTTCACCCCTAGACTCAAAAAATTGAGGACAATGTTTAGTTTTAGTATGGGGTGAGTAGATACTTCACCTTGCTTACGTCATCACGCTATCCAATTTTCATCTTTTTGTTAACCAGCTGAGTTAGCTCAGTTGGCCACCAAGGGTAACCTTGGGGAGGTATTCTTGGAGAGGTCTCGAGTTCGAGTCTCACAAGAAACCTTCAGGGGCCCGAATTAAGAAGCAGGAGTGGGGTTTATCCTCTAAGGAGAAGGTTCGAGGCTTGCATACTGCCTAATTCGATGTCACTGTAATCTCGAATTACTAACTACTAACTCGCCGTTCAAAATTTTTTTTCATCTTTTTGTTATCGTTTTATGTAAAATAAGGTTAAAAATGGCCAAATTTTAAAAAATTTCTTAATTTTCATAAGTGTTTAAGACACGAATGTAGGTTTTCCGATGGTGAGAATAAGAGTAATTTTTTACTCGACCGTGCGTGTTGAGCACTTTTCGATTCCTTAACTTTAATTAGGCTAAGTCTCTTAAATGAGGACGAGAAATGATAGAGTTAATTATAAGTTACGTAATCTTTCACAATCTCATGTGTAGTAATTATTAGCTTATTCTCCCCACGCTTTTGTTTAAAGAAATGCAATAAGTAAGGTCATACGATTTAAAAGATTACTTAGCTTCTAGCCCAAGATTGTTTAAAAGTTGCTCGTGTTCAATAGAGTATAGCCAAGGCATAACTTATTGAAGCGGGATGCGAAGATTGAAAAAGTTCCAAAAAGGCCCTAACAAGGCATGAGGACTCTATTTTGTTGCTAAAGATCCAAGATGATGTGAAGTATCATTATTCCAAAAATCAATATAAAGGATCGAGACACACGACGAATAGAAATATACTCCCCTAAAGATCATGGAGAAGTCTATCTAAAAAGACCCTAACAAGGTATGAGGATAAATATATCCAAGTCCGAAAAGGAGGCGGATCGTTGTATATCAAAATCCCAAATAAAGATTTAAGAAAAATGATGAAGTCGTGGTCCAAGTTTTAAGAAATTCCATATATGAAGAGAAGACCATTATTTCAAGAACGTCTTCCAAGATTTGAAGTTCGAAACACAAATATCGGTCCGAGAAAGGTCTCAAATCGTGAAACGAGTTATGCCAAGATATGAACATAAGGAGATTACGAGAAGCCGTTTTAAATGATCGTATCCTTTAGCTAACTATTAATTAAATTGTCCTACTTTATTTCGGCCTTAATAAAATAGTGGAATAAGTCAATGATGTATCCTCGTGATCATTAAGAAAAAATAAAATATAAGAGATACACCTTAGGAATAAGGGAGTCTAAGTACGTAATTAACACTCATGAGTAATGATTGTTTTGCTAACTTATAATGACAATGATCTCGTTACACGCTTAGCATGGAATTGGGTGAAAATAGAGGATGACGAACTTATCTCTATAAGGCATTCACGTGTTCTTATTCTATGATCCTAAAAGTCACTTAATCGTGATGAAAACATTACATTATGTCTAAAACGTGTGTAGTAGTTTATTTAAGTTTACGTTTTGAATAAATGTCATATAAAAATGAATTTTAGAAGTGCTATGATACTTAATTCTAGAATTGTGTGGGGACCCGACAATGGTTTATTATGGGGGAGTGATGAGACTACAATTATACATGGTCTCATTGTCGAAATCGGGCTTAAAACGCTAAAATTATCATTAAAATACCCCCAAAATATGCTTGTGTTTGTTCATTGTGTATTTTAGGTACAAATATTGTGAATTCAACAAAAGATCACAAGAATCAAGCAAAAACGAACACCGGAAACGAAGCCGCACAAAGAACTGGACCCGGATCATGAATTTCCATTGAAGTCCTTGAAGTTTGAAGATTTGGCAAGATTGGTCCTTCATCTTTTGAAGACTTGTCACTTTTGGACCTTGTAAATCTTATTTATACAAGTTTGGTCCATAAAGTTTCAAGATTATACAAGATATGCCCTTGAAGAATGATTATATTGCATTATAAGCCCTTGGAATAGCTTTTCATAAGATTGTGTGGCGAAAATAGAAAAACAAAAACTTGGTTTACAAAGGAAATGTGAGTTTGGAGCTGTTGAAACTTCATTTAGCAAGTGTAAGGGAGATGAAGGACTAAAATGGGCAGACAATGAAACATACTCTAGCCAACCACCACCTTCCACGTCACTCACTCCACCACCTCACCCTGCCACCTCATATATCCACTAACCATGTTTAATATATATAGTCAGTTTAAACTGATTAATATATATTTAATCTTGGCGCCTTAACACCCACTTAAACCTAAAACATAATCAAACAGCCATGTTCATCACCCTCTTAATCCAGACGAACACTAATCCCAATTAAGAACTAAACAAAGGGGTTTTGGCTAGTACTTTTTAGATCCCTAATTAACATCCACCCAAACCCATCCCACTCTTAAACCCTTTCCAGCTCACTCACATGGTCCCCTCCCACTCTCCCCTGTCATACCAAATATGGTAAAAAGGGAATCAGCTCAGAGGATCAATGAACCAGCTTGAATCCTTTCTCCCAAAGGCTTCATTTAACGCTCAAGATCATTTCATCATAGTTGGACAATAGTACAAGCATCACAAGATGGCCATTTGACCAAGACTGGAAATTCAAACAAGGGGCTCTATTGGAATTTCATACAGATTAGGGTTTTGCTTTGTTGTATTTACAGAATCCTCCTTAAAGTAGTATAAATAGTGGTCGACCTGTGACCCTATTTTCTTTGTTCCAGTTTCTTTTGTAACCCATTTTGATAAATAGTTAAAGTGTCAGTTTGGCCTACAAGTTATTGAGTCCCATTTCATTTTTATGTTCTTTAAATTTCTCGCATTTCACTTTTAAATTTCTTATCAAATTTTTTGGTTTCTAAACGTTTTTGGTAGCTCTAAGCTTTGAGACCCAAAAAGCTAGCTTGGTTGGGTCTATTTGGACTGACAATCCAAATCCACACAACTATCTTGTTTTTTGTTAAATTTGAGTTAGTTACTTTTTATGAGACAAGAGAAATCGGTTCCATAAAGTATTTAAAAAAATCATTTTATTATGTATTTGACGCTTACTGTTTGAACAAGTTCATACCAAAAGCCTTGACAAGCTTTTGGTTTCAGCTTGTTCAGGCTTGGTTTGTTTCCTTGTTGGTTGTTTTGTGCAGGTAACAAAGAAGTAGTTTTGGTTGTGTCTGTTGTAGACTGCCAAACAACCATCTGCTTCCATTTTCAGCCACTTGTCTTGTTTGAAGATATTGTATCTCCCTTTGGTCTGTTGTAGACCAACAGTAGCGATTCTTATAAGCTTACAAAAGCCACAAAGTAGACATAGGGAAGGCATCAACTGGTAAAAGGCTTGAACCCCCTTTTTCTATTTGCTAGTTCATAGGTTTGTGTGGATTTGTGCTTGTGGTATATATGTCAGGTCAAGTCTGTGTTTATGTTATTTAAATGATTTAGATGCATGTTTAGGTCTTTATTTAAACTGTTTTTGTCTTATTAGGTAAAAATTTACTTTTTTCAACTTTTTCAATTTTTCTGCTATTTAGTAATATAAAATAGGATTTTTGAAAAAGTAAAATTAATTTTCTCATTATTTTATTATTTTTTATGATTATTTTAGTTTAAAAAGTGTTTTTAGTAGTTTAAAAATAGAAAAATAGTTTCAAAAATTAAGGAAAAATTCTTTTTAGTGTTTAATTAATATAAGTAAGATATTTGTTTGATAAAATAATATTTTGGGCTTTTTGTTAATTATATGTAATTTTAGGGCTTTAGTTAGCATTTAAAATTGAATATTTAATTAGTCAAAGGTTTTAAAACTTATTTATTGAATTTTTATTCTTATTTATATTATTTTAGACTTAGTTTTCATTTTTATTTAATTTTTAGCTTTAATTGTTATTTTTATCGCGTTTTACGTCTTTTCGTATACGTTTTTACGTTTTACGTCGTAGTGTAATCGTAGTGTAACTCGTCTTTATTTTTCTCTCTTTAAACCCAAAAACGACACTAATCCAAATATTGTTTTTATATAATTGGCATTGAACAACTACACCTCCGCCGAGAAGGAACTTGCTCTTATCGGTTTTACGGTTTTCCTAAATCGTAAGACTTAATACTTGCCCGATTTATACGTCTTTTCCTAAAAGTGTATAGAAATACGTACATCAAGCACCGACCGAGATGAAAGAACTCGCAGAACAACTGCAAGAACTGTCCGACAAAGGTTTTATTAGACCCAGCTCCTCACCATGGGGAGCTCTAGTACTGTTTGTCAAGAAGAAAGACGGTTCTTTCCGAATGTGTATTGATTACAGAGTACTGAACAAGTTAACTGTGAAAAATCGTTACCCACTTCCTCGAATCGGTGACTTATTTGATCAACTACAAGGATCAAGTGTGTACTCCAAGATCAACTTACGATCCAGATACCATCAGTTGAGGGTCAGAGAGGAAGACATACCAAAGACAGCTTTCAGAACTCGTTACAGTCACTACGAATTTCAGGTCATGCCATTTGGATTGACCAACGCACCAGCCATATTCATGGACCTCATGAATTGAGTGTGCAGGCCGATCTGGATAAATTCATTATTGTGTCCATCGACGACATACTCATCTATTCCAAGAATGAACAAGATCACGGAGAACACCTTGCTTAGGTACTGAAATTGCTTAAGGAAGAGAAGTTGTACGCCAAGTTATCCAAATGTGATTTTTGGATTCCTAAAGTACATTTCCTTGGTCATGTGATCGATAGCAAGGATATAAGTAGATCCCGTAAAAGTCGAATCCGTAAAGGATTGGGCATCACCTACATCACCAAAAGAGATTCGCCAATTCTTAGGTCTTGCCGGTTACTATCGGAGATTTATAGAAGGATTCTCTAAGATAGCTAAGTCTATGACAAAGCTTACTCAAGAAAGGCGTGAAGTTTGAATGGGGAGAAAAAGAAGAATCAGCATTCCAAACTATTAAGCAGAAGTTGTGTACCGTACCTATTTTAGCCTTGCTAGAAGGCAACAAAGACTTCTTTTTTTTCGTTGTCTACTGTGATGCTTCACACAAAGGCTTAGGTGCTTTACTGATGCAAAGAAAGAAAATAATTGCCTATGCTTCAAGACAACTGAAGAAGCACGAACAGAATTACTCTACTCATGATCTAGAACTGGGATCCGTGGTTTTTGCCTTAAAAATCTAGAGGCACTACCTATACAAAACAAAGTGTACTATGCATACCGACCACAAGAGTTTGCAACACATTCTAGACCAAAAGGAGCTGAACATGAGATAACGTCGTTGGATAGAGATGCTTAGTGACTACGATTGTGACATCAAATACCACCCAGGTAAAGCCAACGTGGTTGCAGATGCACTAAGCCGCAAGGGAACTGATCCTCCCATGAGAGTCCGAGCCTTAGTTATGACCATTAGCTTGGATCTACCCAAGCAGATATTAGAGGCTTAAATCCAAGCATAGAAGCCTGAAAACATTGGAAAAGAAGACATAGGAGGAATGTTTAGGACAGATCTAAGCAAGGAGAAGTTAGAAGCCAGAGCAGACGGAACATTATGTTTACATGGAAGAAGTTGGTTACCTTGTTACGGAGACTTGAGAAACGTAATCATGCACGAATCTCATAAGTATAAGTATTCCATACATCCCGGATCTGAAAAGATGTATCAGGACGTGAAGAAGTTGTATTGGTGGCCAAACATGAAGGCATACATTGCCACATACGTGAAGAAATGTCTGACTTGTGCCAGAGTGAAGACTGAACATCAAAGGCCGTCAGAATTACTAGTCCAACCTGAGATACCCAAGTGTAAATGGGACAAAATCACCATGGACTTCATCACCAAACTTCCTACTTCATCTCATGGTTACGATACAATTTGGGTAATCGTCGACCGACTCATAAAATCCGCTCATTTTCTAACCATAAGAGAAAATGACTCTTTGAACAAGCTAGCAAAACTATACCTAAAGGAAGTTGTGACTAGACACGGTATACCAGTCTCAATTATCTGTGATCGAGATGGTAGGCTTACGTCAAACTTTTGGAAAGCTTTTCAAAGAGCTTTAGGAACAAATTTGTATATGAGTATCGCTTATCACCCACAGACCTATGGTCAGAGTGAAAGAACAATATAAACCTTTGAATACATGCTGAGGGCATGTGTGATCGACTTTGGAAAAGGATGGGTCGAACATACCGTTAGTTGATTCTCCTAAAACAATAGCTACCATGCCAGCATCAAAGCAGCACCATTTGAGGCTTTCTATGGTCGCAAATGCAGATCACCCGTGTGCTGGGTAGAGGTAGGAGAATTTCAACTCACCGGACCCGAACTAATCCAAGAGACTACTGAGAAGATCACTCTCATTAGGCAGAGAATTCAAGCTGCACAAGACCGACAGAAGAACTATGAAGATCGTAAGCGAAAACCTATGAAATTTGAAGTAGGTGACTGTGTGATGCTTAAGGTATCACCTTGGAAGGGTGTTGTACGCTTTGGAAAACGTGGAAAGCTAAACCCACGATATGTAGGACCCTTCAAAGTGATTGAAAGAATTGGTGAAGTCACTTATCGTCTAGAGTTACCCCAACATTTGAGCCAGGTACACTCTACCTTTCATGTTTCGAACCTAAAGAAGTGCTACGCGGATGAGCCGTTAGCCATGCCATTGGAGGGAGTTCATTTTGATGACAAACTCCAATTTAAAGAAGAACCCGTGGAAGTCATGGAGAGAGCAGTCAAGAAACTAAAACGCATCCAAATTTTGTTGGTTAAGATACGTTGGAACTCCAAGAGAGGTCCTGAGTTCACTTGGGAACGCGAAGACTCGTTTAGAGCTAAGTACCCACACATGTTCACCTGAGCAGTGACGTCATCTTAAGCTTTGAGGACAAAGCTAAAATAACGGGATAGTGCTTTAAAACCTGCAGTTTTCAGGTTTTGACTATGACATCATTATACACGTCACCTCATGATATATATATATATATATATATATATATATATATATATATATATATATATATCTTACTCTATATATAAGAGGATATTTTTTTTCCACGTCATGCTTAGAAATCCACCTCATTAATCCGCCTAAGCAAAATTACTATTCAGACACACTTTTTTGTGCCACATCAGCACAATTTATGTGCCACATCATCCCAGCGTGTGCCACCTAAGCATGTCCATGGAACACTTTTTAAAAATATGTCCACTGTGAGATTTGAACTCGGGTCTGAAAGCTAGAAACACATGCTCTTTACCACTATGCAATTCCATATTTGTGTTAGGACTTTCTAAAACAAAGGCAATAAAGACCATTAACCATACTATGATTTTTATCCAAATTCATACTAAAAAAAACGGATTAGTAAATTAGGCAACTATTTAACCTATACAAATAGTTTTGACTAATTTCAAATGTTGTTAAAGTTTTAGAAGTAAGTATGGAAATTATTAATTTGCTTTTAATCTGAATATAAATGCAAATATATAATTTTGGAATGTTTTTTGCCCCAAAAAATATTCTGGTGCATTCAAAATTCAAAATTGTAACAAGAATGATATTGCCATGAATAATTACCATATATAACCTAATGCCAACTCATAGTTAGCACATTCATAAATTACCACATTATGTTTGTAATTGTTTCTTATAATATCATGATTTCTTCCATGTTTAGAAACATGGAAGTGACACTATATATAGCATCAACCACTGGATTAGAAAATCATCATCTCTTTTATTGCCTTAAGCATCCTATACCAGTTCCAATGACAAAATCCAAAATGCAATACAAGAGGAGCCAAAATCTCAATTTAAGACGCCCAAAACCAGGCAGAAAAAGCAAGGCATCTGCAAAAAAACAACACACCTGGTCAATCATCAGGTCTTACTATTTTATTAGAATTATTTTTTTTTTGTATCACTCCTATGTTAAAAATTGTACTCACTTTTTGTTGTTTTGTTTCAGCAACGAAGCCTACTGATATAAAGGATATCAGTCCTATGTTGTCCAACATGACAATAAGAGGAAGGATCATATCTGTCTGGAAAGCATATAGACTGAATGAGTCACACAATCCATATTGTTTGGAATTCGTTTTGCAGGATGAGCATGTAATATAATTTCATCCTTTAATTTAATTTATAATTATGTTTTGTATAATTTGTTTTCTTCACTTATATTCTTCAATATTTACACAGGGTATGCGTATGCATGCGTATATAAAGAAACAGTGGATGTTTAGGTTTGATCCATTGCTGCAAGAAGGAACGTGTTACAAGATTTCTAACTTTGGTGTCACAGAGAATGGTGTAAATGATTTTTAGAAAATCAAAATGGATTTCGAAACACTCGAGTCTAATAGGTTTGAATCAGAAATTAATGCTACCAAACTTCTTAAATTCAAGGAACAACAGCTTTTAAAACAATACGCTTCCACAAAAAAGGTTCATCTTTTAACTAAATCGTTCAAAGAACTCGAACTTAAGCGTCTTCAAGATTTACCACCTAATCTCGGTTATGCAAAACAAGCTCAGGAATATATTCCTTGTCTTTATGATGTGACCATAATTGGCAAATCGAAAGAAGCACCTTATGTTCGTAGTACTGAAGAGACACAGTCACTTGCAGAAGAAACTCATTCTAAAATGCTTTCAAAAGTCCATAAGTTTGATTATGTTCAGCACAATAAAGATCAATTTTCTAAAAAGACCCGTATTCGTTTACAAAAGGAATTAGCTCAATTAACAATTTTTGTACCTCAAAGTTTGTCAATGGAAAACCTTCCTAGTTAGTCTCCTACACTTGTCAAAAAGGATTTAACTAAGTTAATTCCACTGGTAAGTAAGGTGTCAGATAGCTTAAATGCAGTGCACCAACACTTTGCCGATTTTGACAAGGTCATTACGGAACGTACGACGGCTACGGCCATAACGGAAGGTGCATGGAATTTTGAGCACACTAGAGCTGCGTTCCGAGACGAAATTGTTCCATTTGTAAACAATGTTAAAGCTTATCTTAGTAATATTGATCAAGATTTGCTTTTGGAAATAGAAGAAGTTAGACGTGTTTTCAATGAAATGGATGATGCTTATGAAAACAGTTAACTTAAAATAGAACGACTTTCACGCCAAAATGATCAGCTTCTGAAGCAAGTGATGTATCATGATATTGTTTCCGTCTGTGTGAATAAAAGTGTTGATAATGATTCTGTTGTGCATAATGTTGAATCTGTGGATAATGTGGTAGATAGTATTTGTCACAAATCTGACGCTGAATTTTTAAAGCTTCAAGATTCTTATACTTCGCTTTCAAAATATTCTAATGAAATTCAAAACCACTGTATTTCGCTTGAATGTAAACAAAAATTTCTTCAAGAGCTTTTTGAAACGTCATTCGAAGGTGTTAATATAGATGATTCAAATTTTCAAAAGAATTTTCTATTGAATTTACAATCAAAATAGCGCCAGCCGAGTGACAAGGTTGCTAAATCATTGACGATAGACATAGAGAAATCTAAGCAGATTAACTGTGTGAACGTACTTGAGGCCGCTGAGAATTTTAAACTTGATCTAGATAATCGAGTTTCTAAGATTTTGTCCAAAGTTGATAACTTAAAACAGAAAAATACACAACTCATCGATTTAGTAAAGCCCGCATGTGCTAATACCACTGCACAGAATCGATCATTGATTGAACAATTGAATCGAAAGTCGGTGGAAATATCTGATTTGAGGGAACAACTTTGTGATAAAAATCTGGCTTTGGCTGAGTTAAAGGAAACACTTCGTACTCTAAAAGGTAAGAATGTCGTGGATAACGCAGCCATTGTCTCAACATCGTTCTCTAGTGCAATCAAAAGGAACCTTATCGTCGTCACACCACTTAACAAGGGCCCTAGGATTAAACCATCTGAAACATTGGTAACTAAAGATAAGGCAAAATCAAAACCAGCTTCTAATATTCCCGTGTTGCCTTCTACAGGAGTAAGCACCACTACTAAGGCTCAAAGATCTAAGTTTAAAAGAAACAAGAGGAATGATAGGATCTTGCCCCCATCTAGTAGTCAAGTGAAGAAGAAAGTAGAAGCCCACCCTAGGAATGTTATTTCTGTTTTGAATAAAAAGAATCATGTAGCTAAACATAAAGGCTCTGCGGTTGTGCAGCGTTCTAAGCCTACTGTGAATTCTAATTTGAAATGTTGGAATTGTAGTGAATGTATGTTTTCTAGTCGTCATTATTCTTTCCTTATTGACCATGTGAATGAGATGAATGCCCGGAAAAATGGTTTAGAATGGAAACCGACTGGGAAAGTGTAAACCCAAGTTGGTTGGATGTGGCGCCCCACTAGTAGAACTTTCGCTATAGTAGGAAATACGTGCCCTTTAACTAGGATCACTCCCACTAAAGCGATGAAAGCGCGCCCTTTAACTAGGAGTACCAAGGCTACCAAAACACAAGCGTGTCCTTTAACTAGGAACACCAACACTACTGCAGAAACCAAGTGCCCTTTAAATAGGTCTACTCCCACTGTAGTGCCCGCTAATACTCCAAAACCTCAGAAAATTGGAACAATATAACCTGTTCGTGGTAAAACTAACAATAGAAAACGCAGGAAATCTAAAGGCAACACAAATGTTAGCAATTCTGATAATATTATATCTGTATCTTCTAACACTCCAGAACCAATAGTTTCCAATGCCTTGTCTACTGTTGTTGTTGAAAACAGGTGGTCAAAATTGTTCTCTAGTATTTGGACTTTGGTTGCTCTAAACATATGACCGGAGATCGCTCTCAGCTCAGAAATTTCGTCAGCAAGTTTCTTGGTACGGTTCGATTTGGAAATGATCATATTGCAAAGATAATGGGTTACGGTGAATATCATATTGGGAATGTTATAATTTCAAGAGTGTATTATGTGGAAGGTCTCGGTCACAACTTATTTTCTGTGGGACAATTTTGTGATGAAAACCTAGAAGTTGCTTTTCGAGAGCATACATGCTTCATTCGTAAATTGGAAGGGGTTGATTTATTGAAAGGTACTCATGGGAATCATTTGTACACTTTGTCTCTACAAGACATGATGGCCGCTTCTTTCTCTCTCTAAACATAAGCAAGATCTAATGTGAAGATGTTTCCATCTAGTTAATATTCGAATACTCATGAATTAGAACATAAACAAGCATGTTTAGTTCCTCTTCGATTCGTTTATTCACAAAGTTAACCTACATACACGCACTTACCCAAGACCATCTCTGATCTTGACGAAATATTTGACTCGAATAATTTCAAATATATAAGACAGTTTGATTGGTTTGTTGATGCTATTTGGGAGTTGTTAAATTTGTGACTTGTTCTAGAGAGGTAGAGGTGATGCGTTCTTTTTTGTTGTGAAAATGGGTTTTGTTTGCTTTGATGTGTTCTAGAAAGATGAGATGGTGATTAGAAAGAAAAAGAGGCGGAGTAAACTAATATGCGTGATTAGGGTTGAATATGTGAGTAAGTTTAGGGATTCAAGTCATTTTATATCCCACCGTGCATAACCTTAGCATTTCGGTTGCTTATTTTGTTGGGCCACGTGTTTTTTGTTCCCACTGATGGTTAATGACCGAGATGTTAATATGTGAGCCACATAACTTGAGAAGTTGACATCTGCGTTTGAAGGTATTGGTATGATGTTAGCTCATACATTCTTGGGCCATGTGTTGTGCCTTTGTTTTTTTAGTTGCCAAAAGGGACCACGTTTCATGCTTGATGAAGATACTTTGGTCTTTTAGATTTGCTTATTTGTGGTTGGACCGACTTTAATAATTCTAATGATGTGAAAAAGTGAGGTTCTAACGTAAAGTGTGCCATGGCAAAAATGCCAACGTAAAGTGAGGTTATGAAAACGTGACAAAGTTAGGCTAAGGCAAGTGACGAGACTAAGTGACAAAATTTTTGGACGAGACCGAAGAAAAATGGGTATATTTTTAGTGGCTACGGATTTGTTTGATCGGGTATTAATTATGTGAAGTTGAAGACGGATTTTTCGAAGGCGTGTACTTATTTTATCTTTCAAAGATAACTTGTTCGTGCTTAACCTTAGAATGAAGACTGTTTATCTGGTTTCCGGGTTCGGGGTGGTTGGTTGATGACTTGGATAACTATCACTTAAAGGAGTTACATTGTTGTACTCAGTGTCACGCGCATAGTCGACGTGGATAATTTCAAGAGGTGTTGTGCTTATATACTTCTTCAGTAATGTATTGGGTACTTAGAGATTTCTCCATCGCTCTTCATTCAACAATTGTGCAAGCTTAAGTCACAAGATCGAGGGATTTTTATTCAGTTTCATGTTTGATGTATCTGGTTCATTCCATCAGTGGTCACTTCAAATTGCCTAAAATGGGGTTGGTAAAGATGGCCATGGATAGTTTATGAGTAGAAAACTTCGATCAGTAGTTGATTCTCGCCAAATATATAATTCAGCTTATTTATTATTCTCACGAGATTTCAGGTACATGTGCGTACGATTTATTGATGGTTCCGAGTTTCAAAACCATCAAGGGGGAAGAAGAAGACATATTTAACGCACAACGAGTACACGTGATGAACTTCATACCTTCTTTTGATTTGAAGACATTCTGGGAAGACATTTATCATGACCGTAGAGAAAATCAGTGTTTTAACTCGTGGCGTTATCAATCTCTAGACAGTACACTATTGTTTGATGTTTAATTTTTTTGATGTCGTAATTATTCATCATCATTATCCTATATGGAGAGATATGCACTTTCGGGACTTAATTGACTCTGGTGCATCTCCGGAAGAAGATATGTGCATTTCCGGAACTTAATTGACTCTGGTGTTATGATGTCAACTTCATGAATGGGATATAGTGTCTAATTCAGTATTTGAGCTTCATACTTGGGTTTGGTTTACTTTCTTCAACTACGTGGGGGAAGAAATGTCTTGATTATTTCTAGTATGCATAACTTGAACTCTCAGGGGGAAGAAAAATTCAGAAGAATTATTCAAGCGTGAGAAGAGAAGTTGTTGATCTACTTGGTGTACCCCAAACTTTCAATCACTCTTAGCAACATTATCATTTCATATGATGGAGTTTGCTTGTTAAATTCTGATGTACGCTTAATCATTCTAAGCTTTATTGAAAGCTTCGAAGTTGCTTATGAGGATTGTCGATTTAGGGGGAGATATTAAAAGCTTCTACATCAAGTTTATGTGGCATGAATTAGGGGGAAGTTAATTTAGAAGCTTCTCCTTAACCAGAAGTATATGGATTACTTAGCTCGTGCCGTTACAGTATTTCTACTACAAGTTACTTTAAAGATGAGTCGTTTTGAAGTGAAGACTTGAAGTCAAAGGCCTCAGAAGACATCATCAGCATTGGACGCTTCATGGAAGCTTTTGTTCTTAATCATTATGTACTTTTTAGGAAGAATATTGTAAGGAATTCTACACGTCGTCCCATGGGGGAAGATTGTTGGAAATTCACTTTATGTGACGACATTTAAGAATTTCCATTAGTTATCATAATCACACACACATATACTAGACTAGGTAACGATGTATAGTTTAGGTGTCGTGTGACTATATATACCCCTCCAAGGTTTCCAAGGAGGGGGTTGTTGTTTGTTTTCATTTGAGTTTACTACACTTTTTCTTTCTTTCACACACAACCCTCTATCTCTCTCTCCACCATGGCAGCCACCACTTTTAGTGACAAAAATATTTGGTCACAAAAAGTACTAATATGGTCACTAAAAGTGATTAGTGACCAGATATAGGTGGTCACCAGTGGTCACAAAAGGTCCGTCACTAAATTCAGTTGGATACCAAACATAATTTCGTCACCAAATGGTGACCAAAAAATGGTCACTGATTAGATGGGGTCAACAGAGCTCCAAACCACGGGAGACCAAATATTTTGGTCACCAATCTATTGGAGACCAAATATTTTTGTCACCAATCGTCACTATTTTGGTTTATTGGTGACCAAGAATTCGTCACTGATGAGATGGCATTTATACATGATCTCATCGTTCTTTTCGGGCTTTAAATACATAAAATGTCATAATATACCATATATATGCTTGTGTTTGTTTACTTGTGTATTTTAGGTATGTATATCGTGAAAAAGACAAAAGATCACAAGTTACAAGGAAAAACGGACACGAGAAACGAAGCCGTACAAAGAACCGGGCCCTAATTCATGAAGAATTCAACAAATACCCTTGAAGACATGAAGACATACAAGATTGATCCTCATTTATTGAAGAAATGACACTTAAAACCCTTTTATATTGATAATTACAAGTTTGGTCCCTTAAGTTTGTCAAAATTACACAAAAGGTCCTTCAACTTTGAAGAAATGGCAAGATTAGTCCCTCAACAATTCCAAATTGTCAATTATGGTCCCTCATCAAGCCAAAGATACATTGAAGACCTTTGAAGATCAAGAATGTCCAATATCAGCCCTTGAATTATGCAAAAGTTCCAAAAATAACCCTTATAAACCCTTTTGGAAAGTTATGTGCCAAAAGTGCCTAAGTGTGAAAGTTAAATACAAAGGAAATCAAGTTTCTATGGCTGAAAACACGTTTTACCAAAAATCCCAAAATACAAGGGCCATTTGTGTGCTATTGAAACATTTGAAACGAAATTGCGCCCAACACTTTCCATTCCCCCAATTTCGGATCAAAACTACTACTATTAACCCTTCATCCACCCAGTTTTAACTCCACTTAAAACAAAGGGTAAAAACAAATTACCCTGGCACTTGTGTGATTCACATGTGCAGAAACAAATCCCACACACAAAACCCTCACTCCCACTACTCCTTGGACCCCACACTCAACCTCCTCAACCAATGAAAATGCAACTTAGCCTCCAAGTAATCTGACGTGTCCAAATCAACAGCCTAGGATCCCTGCTTCATATCAAAGCTATTTTGAACGGTTTGGATGCATTTGGATAACTCATTCCAAGAAAACGTCTAGAAGGCTCAAGGACAAATAGGGAATTTCACTTCTAGGGTTTGTGAATAGTGCTAGCCTTGGCATTTTCCTATATAAAGACTCCTCAACCTGTGAGAGAGCTTTGTTCCAGTTTTAGGCTATCAATCTTTGTAATTCCTTTTTTAAGTTTAATAAAATTTGAATTTCTGAAAATTTTGAATTCTCTTTTTGATTTGATTAAAAGTTGGTGTTAGAATAGCCTAAATCTGAGTTCCATTTTATTGTTAAGACCTACCTTAATCTTGTGGTTAAGGCACGTCTTGGTTCATAAGGTTTTTAAGGTTCAAAGACCTTGAAGTCCTTGTTTCTGATTTTGGTTTTATTTGTGTACTAACCCTTAGCCATAAGCCTTGAGCTCCTTCAAGCTTGTTGACACCAAGCCTGGGAAGAGTTCTAAGCCCTTGGTTGAGTTTGTTTGCTGTTTGTGTTGAAGACATATCATAATCAAAGTCTTGTTCTACTTTGAACATCAACAGGCTTTGATCATCTCCTTTGAAGTACCTTGGTCTTGTTCTAGTTGTTGAACAAGGTCCAAGGAGCATAGCTGGCCCTCCTAGGATGTTGTGGAGGGCAGGTATAATCTCTTGATTAAGATTCCCCTAAATATTTCATGTTTATGCCTGTTTTGGATTTGGTACTTAGATTTTGAGTTCTTGTGTTTGTGCTGGTAATTTTTGAGTTTGAATGTGTTAGTTGCTACCTAGTAAGTGTTTTTGATCATTAAAATCAGTAGGTTATTAGTAGAAATCACAAGTTTCTTTGTTAAGTAGTTGATTAAGGGGTGTTTGGATCTACTGCATGATTTGGATTTGTGGTTTGCTAAGTTGTGGTATTGTGCTTGCAAGTGTTGGTATCTGAAATTTAGGTGCTATTGTTCATCTGTTTGCAGGTTTTGAGGGTTTGAACACATAGATTCATAAAATAGGGTGTAAAATCTTTAATACTTGGTAAAATTGGCTAGGATTTTGAGGACACCTAGATCTAAGCTTAGGCTATGGCTAACAAGTGCTAAACCTTAGTTAATCACACCAGGGAAGAAGGATTTGAGGCCTGAAATTGGATCAAGTGTCAAATAGATCAGCAAAACTTGTCTGCATATTGTTCATTGTTCATCAGAAACTTTTTGTGCTTTGATCTTGTTGTTTGCTTTGATTCAGTGTTTGATTCTTGTTGCTTTGTGTTTATTCATAGTTTATATAGCTTGTGTATGCATCCTGTTAAGTTTGGTTGGCTTATTCTTGCTAAATCTGCTTATTAAGTGCTTAACTGCTTATTTCCATATCTGGGCTATATCTGGCAACTATTTGATTGATTGTGGCTTATTGTGTGAACCATATTGTGATTTTCTTGTTGCTATTGACTTCTTGTGATTCACTGATCACAAGGGTGCCTTTGTTTCCAATTGAATCCAACCAGAACTCTCAAATAAGCTTGGTCAAATAGTCAAAGCAGTGGGAACTCCTTTCCCCTGCTAGTTGCCACTACTAGTGTAAAATTGGGTTCAGCTTATCAATAAGCTATAATAGCTTATTTTAACCAGCAACAACTTTGATTTTGTAATAGGTGCTCATTATTTGACCCATTTGTTCATACTGGAGAATTTGGTGGGTTGACTTTAGGATTTGACTAGAAAACCAACTTCATTGACTTTTTCATAAGTTCATTTGTGCTTATTCTTGCTTATTGGTTGTGCTTATTGGATTTTTGTTGATTGATTTGGCTTATTGAGTCCATTTGTGATCTTTTGCAAGTTGAATCAAGTCCTGAGGTGCCTTATTTCTCAAACCCGACTATTTTGTCGTTTTGTGAAATAATACTTTGCTTATTTCTGGCTTATTGAGTGAGCTTTTTCAAAATTTCTTTTTATAGATCGCATAAGCATCCCAAAAGAAGGTTGTGTGTCAAATTAGAGCTTATGGCATTAGCTTATTGCTTAATGGGCTGAAAATCCCAATAAGAATAAGCTGTGTGCTTAATAAGCTGTGATAAGCTCATATTCAGCTTTTGGGCCTTTAGAGTTTTGTTTTTAGAATTGAATTTTGAGTCAGATAGGGCTTTTCCAAGTCAATTGGGCCAAGTTTGACTTTTTGGGACCAAAAGCCCATTTGTGTTGACTGTTTTTGGTTTTGGCCCATTTGAGGGCCCAATAGGGGTAATCTGGTAATTTCACTTTGATTTTCTGATTATTTAGGTTAAAATAAACTAGTTTTCAAGTTTTTAGAAGTTTTTATAAATTTTGGATTTTTAATATTATTTTAATATTATTTTATTATTATTTTTCAAATTTCACATTTTCCAACTTTTTACATTTTTCCTAGGTTTAATACATTAAAATAGGAATTTAGCAACTTTTAGAATAATTTTATCTCTTTTAGATTAATTTTTATAATTATTTTAAGTTTTAATAGTTTTTAAATCATTTTAAATAGTTTTCATTAGTTTAAAATTTTCTAAAAATAGTTTTTAATCTTTTTAGGTCATTTTTGAGGTTTACCAATTGAAAAATCTTTATTTGGGCTTTTTGATAATTTATTTGATTTTTAGGGCTTTAATTAGCATTTAAAAATTGAATATTTAATTATTTAAAAGGTTTGAAAAAGTTTTGATCATTGGTAAACTCTTAGTTATTTAATTTTGATTTTTGGTGAATTTTTGGTAACTTTTAGAATTAATTTTTATTTTTGTGGTTTTTAAGGCTTTACGTTTTAACTTTCTAATAGTAATTTTTATTTTTACGTCTTCGTCATCTTCTTTTCTCATCCCCTTCTAAACCAATCATTAATCACAAACATTTAACAAGTTTTTCACACACATATACCTCCTTGGGAAACGAACTTTCATACCATAAGGGTCATTAGTGCTTGATTTTCCTAAATCATTACTCGATACTTACCGCTCATTTACCCTCCTTTGTTTTCCTAAACAAGAGGTGTATTTTACCACAATCATTTTGGCGCCGCTGCCGGGGAGGTGTGTCGTGATTAATTTGTATTGTTGTTTTTAATATTAACCATAAATAGTATTTGTATTAGTAGAACTCTACTAATACGTATTATCGGTTTTCTTGGTTTTTCTTGTGAAAATATTATTACTATATTGTATTAAGTATCACAATAAATTCACAATATCTCCAAAAAGTGTGAAAACACAACCTTAATTGGGATTTCATCACTCAGTTATTGTATTCGAATCTCAAACAATAAGAAAAAGGTAAAAGTAGATAAATACTTTCGTGAAGCTCGATTTTGAGAAATACAAACTATAAGGTGGGTATAAGGCGGTATTATAAAATATACCCTAAGGAAAAAGGCTCTTAAGTGCTTCGCGCCGCCTCGTTTCCCCGCTTGCTTGTGAGTATTTTGAGATTGAAGGCTAATCGAGGGTTTTGCCGCCCAAAGTATTATTACGTATAATATATTTGCTTGGTTTCTTTGTGATTAAACCCTCTTGAACAATTTGGTTTTCACCAAAGTTCTAAAGTCATTCGAAGGCGTTCACTCCACGTGATCGTTTTCATTCCTTTGAGGCTTCTTTAATCAAGAGTTTGATTCGAGGAGAGATTTTGTAGATTGTTGTCTACGAAGATACACCAAAATCCAAAAAAATTAAATATCATCAAAAACACAAAAAAAATTGAAAATTCACAAAACACCCAAAAAGAATCTTCTTTGGTCACCTCCCATTCTTCGTGAAGTTTATGATCACTCGTAATCAAGCAAAACGAGCTCGTAAACGTCTTCAAAAGCAAGCCAATCAAGAGACGTTGATTGTTGAACAACCTCCAATTGTTGAACCTATTGTAGAACAAGAAGTCGTCATGGCTAATCGTACTATGATGGAGTTGCTACAAGCACCCACCGAGGGTTTTGGAGAGGCTATTGTTATTCCCACCATCCTTGCGGAGAATTTCGAGATTAAGACGGGTTTAATGTCGATGTTGCAAGCAAACAAGTTTAGAGGTCACGAGAAAGACAACCCGCATTACCACATTAGGAATTTTAACCGTCTCACCGCTACTAGCAAGTTTAAGGATGTTCCACATGACGCCATTAAGATGATGTTGTTTCCATACTTGTTAGATGGACCCGCAAAAATTTGGCTTGAGAAAGAACCGCCAAATTCGATTTTGACATGGGCCGATCTCGTTTCTAAGTTTGTGAACAAGTTTTTTCCACCATCTAAAACAACACATTTGAAAAATGAGATTTCACGATTTGTGCAAAGAAATAATGAGAGTTTTTCAATGGCATGGGAACGATTTAAAGAAATGTTACATGAATGTCCACACCATGATTTTACGGAATTGCATCAAATTGATACTTTTTATAATGGGCTTAATGATCATGAACGAGATTATTTGAATGCCGCCGCGGGTGGTAATTTTTTGTGCAAGACGACAAATGAGGCTTTACAAATCATCGAGAATAAATCTAAGGTTTATAGCCCTCGTAACACACCGAGTGTTGCCAATTTGGGTTCGTCATCATCGTCACAATCGTCTCGTAGCATTAATGCCTTACATGATGAAGCTAATGAGGAAAATCGGTTTTTTGATAGATTTGCTAATCTTATGTCCCATTGGAAAGCTCAAGAAGCTTCAAATTCCGCTTCAGTTAAAGTGGTTGCTAAGAGTTGTTTGTCATGTGGGGGAGCTCATGATCTTTCCGAGTGCATTACCGCGAATGGTAACACTTCGAGTGCTTATGTAACAACGGGAACTTACAACCAAAACGGTCAAGGTTCCCGCCCAAATCAAGCTCCACCAAATCAAAATGCTAATAACTATCGAAACAACAACCAAGGTGGTAATTACCAAGGCAATTCACGCAATTACAACAAGGGGAATTATCAAAATGGGAATGGACAAATTTCTAATCAAAACCAAAACCGTGATTTTCAAAACACTACACAAGGTTTTCAAAATGCTCACACTAAAAATTTGCAAGGAGAATTTTTGGATTATGCTAAAGCAAATGATGCTAAATTTGATAACATGCAACGTGAGATGATTAGCTTAAGATCCGAGTTGAAAAACGAGCTAAAAAATGAACTTGCTAATGAACTTAAAACTCATGCAAACAAAATGGAAGGAAATGTACAACGTCTTCAACAAAATCAACAAAAGATGGAATTAGGACAACATGAGATTAAGCAAGAGTTATTAAAAGCGGATGCTAGGCAATCAAAATTTGAGGACCGAATGGCTAAGATGTTTGAAGCGATCATGTGTAAACCCTCTTCCTCGGGTGGTCTTCCTAGTGATACCATTGCAAACCCGAAGGGAGAAATGAAGGTTATTACTACACGAAGTGGTAAAACTTTCAAGGAACCAATCTCTCGTCCAAATATTTCTACGGAGAAGGAAATCGAGAAAGAACCCGAGGTGATGGTCGAAAAGGAGCACATTACAATCCCACGAAGTACCGCTCATACCACACCTACGGTTGAACCAATACCAATTGTGGAACCCGAGTTTCCAAGTCCGTTGCCTAATGACCAACCCACACCACCTTTACCCTACCCTTCGAGACGAAACAAAGAGAAGTTGCAAGAACGTAACAAACAACAAATCGAGCTTTTTATAAAAATGCTTCAACAAGTGAATTTTGATGTGAGTTTAGCCGACGCGTTGTTGTATATGCCTCGTTTCGCTTCCACTTTTAAAAGTATGATGAGCGATAAGTAAAAGCTTTCAAAGCTTGCTAATTGTTCTTCGGTTTATCTTAACCGCATACCGGAAAAAGTTGGTGATCCCGGAAAATTCCTCATTCCCTGTGACATACAAGATATGAAAGAATGCCTCGCCTTGGCCGATCTTGGTGCGAGCATTAATTTGATGCCATTTTCCATTTGGAAATCGCTTTCGCTTCCGGCTCTCATTCCTTCGAACATGTCTATCGAGATGGCCGATCATTCTACGATTATGGCATGTGGAGTAGCCGAAGATGTTTTCGTGAAAGTGGGGAAGTTCTACTATCCTGTTGATTTTATAGTAGTTGACATCCCCGCGGATCCTCAAGTTCCTCTAATTTTAGGTCGTTCATTTTTAGATACTTCGAGATCGCTTATCGATGTTCATGCAAGAACTATCACTTTGAGATTCAACAAAGAGGAACTTGTTATAAACGCTACTCAAAACTCGAAACCTTCTCATGTCTATGCAGTCGCTACCATCAATCACATTGACATCGTTGACGTGGTTTGCGATGAGTTTTCACAAGAAGTGTTAGGTTTTTCCGATAGCTCGTCAAGTGGCAATCCCACTATTTTGGATCCAATTCTTGCTAATTCCACACCAAATCTCACTCCATTCCAAGGAGGCGATCTCACTTCAAATGAAATCGACAATGAAGATGAGGTGTTGATTAGTGATGATACTTCTATTCCACCATTTCTTCCGCCGATGGAAGTTATGAGTGTTGAACCAAAATCTTCAATCGAGGAACCACCTATCCTTGAATTGAAAGATCTTCCTTCTCACCTTGAATACGCATTCTTGGAAGGTGATGACAAGTTGCCGGTTATTATTGCAAGAGGTCTTGCCAATGATGAAAAAACCGAGCTCTTGAAAGTTCTTAAGGCTCATAAAGGGGCAATTGCGTGGAAAATATCCGACATTAAGGGTATTGACCCAAAATTTTGTACTCACAAGATTTTAATGGAGGAGGACTACAAACCCGCAATTCAAAGTCAAAGAAGGGTGAATCCCAAAATTCACGATGTCATTAAAAAGGAGGTCCTTAAACTCCTTGACGCGGGAATGATTTATCCTATATCTGATAGCCCATGGGTGAGCCCAATCCATTGTGTCCCTAAAAATGGAGGAATGACCATTGTACCTAATGAAAACAACGAGTTAATTCCCACTCGTGTTGTGACCGGTTGGAGGGTGTCTATTGACTACCGAAAGTTAAATGACGCCACTCGTAAAGACCACTTTCCTTTGCCCTTCATGGATCAAATGTTGGAGCGACTTGCGAGAAATGAATTCTATTGCTTTTTAGATGGTTTTTCCGGTTACTTTCAAATCCCTATCAACCCTCGTGATCAAGAGAAGACTACGTTTACGTGTCCTTATGGAACGTTCGCTTATCGTAGGATGCCTTTCGGACTTTGTAATGCACCGGGTACGTTTCAACGGTGTATGATGGCTATTTTTCACGATATGATCGAGAAGTCGATGGAAGTGTTTATGGATGACTTCTTGGTGTTTGGTAATTCGTTCACGTAATGTTTATCTAATCTCGAGCAAATGTTAAAACGTTGTGAAGAAACCAATCTTGTGCTTAATTGGGAAAAATGTCATTTTATGTGTAAACAAGGAATCGTCTTAGGACATAAGGTGTCGAAATCGGGGATTGAGGTCGATAAAGCTAAGGTAGACGTCGTCGCCAAGTTAC
Source organism: Glebionis coronaria (assembly GCA_025667525.1). Lineage (NCBI taxonomy): Eukaryota > Viridiplantae > Streptophyta > Magnoliopsida > Asterales > Asteraceae > Glebionis > Glebionis coronaria. The sequence continues at coordinate 412,412 of JANFOE010000632.1, read as the reverse complement.
CTCATCCCAAAACCGTAAAGGGAGTTAGGAGTTTCCTAGGCCACGCGGGCTTTTATCGTCGTTTCATCAAGGACTTTTCGAAAATCTCTCGACCTATGACACACCTTCTCGAGAAGGATGCTCCTTTTAACTTCAATGAGGATTGTGTTAGAGCTTTCGAAACTCTCAAAAGGAAACTTACCGAAGCTCCCATTCTTGTTGCTCCTAATTGGGAATTACCCTTTGAAATCATGTGCGACGCAAGTGATTATGCTATAGGGGTCGTCTTAGGGCAATGTTATGACAAACATTTCCGTCCTATCCACTATGCTAGTAAGACGATGACCGAGGCTCAATTAAAGTACACCACAGCGGAAAAGGAATTCCTTGCCGTGGTCTATGCTTTTGAGAAATTCCGACCTTATCTCGTCTTGACTAAAAGCATCGTGTATACCGACCATTCGGCTATTAAGTATCTCTTAGCTAAGCAAGACGCTAAGCCGAGATTGCTTCGTTGGATGCTCCTCCTCCAAGAATTTGATGTCACCGTGCTTGACAAAAAAGGAGCCGAGAATCTAGCGGCCGATCATCTCTCTCGCCTAGAAGATCCTCACAAAGATGTTTTCGAGAACAAGGAAATCACCGAAACATTTCCTCTTGAGACTCTTGGTGTAGTGAATTCTAAAGACACCACCCCATGGTTTGCTGACATTGCAAATTACCATGCGGGTAATTTCATAATCAAGGGTATGACTACACAACAAAAACGAAAATTCTTTCGTGACGTCAAGTTCTATTTTTGGGACGACCCTTATCTCTTTCGAGTTTGTGCGGATCAACTCGTTCGACGTTGTGTTTTTGGTGCCGAAGCTTTTAATATCCTTAGAGCTTGTCACGAGGGACCCACGGGTGGTCACCACGGTGCTAATCTCACGGCTAAGAAAGTGTTCGATGCCGGCTTCTTTTGGCCTTCTATCTATCGTGATGCACACGCACTTGTGAAATCGTGTGATTCGTGCCAACGTCAAGGAAAATCGTCTCAACGTGATGAAATGCCGCAAAACATAATTCAAGTGTGTGAGATTTTCGACATATGGGGAATAGACTTTATGGGGCTGTTCCCATCGTCTCATGGCAACAAATATATCCTCGTCGCGGTGGACTACCTTTCTAAGTGGGTGGAAGCTAAGGCTTTGCCTACTAATGATGCTCGTGTGGTAGTGAAGTTTTTGAAGCAACTATTCTCTCGGTTCGGAACCCCTCGTGCTATTATAAGCGATCGTGGAACCCATTTTTGTAATGACCAATTCGAAAAGGTTCTAAAGAAATATGGATTTACTCATCGTCTTTCTACGGCTTATCACCCGCAAACGAGTGGGCAAGTCGAGGTTTCGAACCGAGCTTTGAAGAGGATTTTAGAGAGGTCGATTGGAGAAAACCGTGCTTCAAGGGCCTTTAGGACCGCTTATAAGACACATATCGGATGCACTCCTTATAAGTTAATCTATGGGAAGAATTGTCATTTGCCCATTGAGTTGGAGCACAAGGCATATTGGGCCCTTAAGCATGCAAACTTTGACTTGAAGACCGCGGGAGATCACCGGAAAATACAATTGAATGAATTGGATGAATTAAGAGATAATGCTTATGAAAATTCATTAATTTTTAAAGAAAAGACTAAAAAGTTTCATGATTCAAAGATTAAAAACCGGGTTTTTAACGTTGGTGATCAAGTGTTGCTTTTTAACTCTCGACTTAAGATATTTTCCGGAAAATTGAAATCCCGTTGGTCGGGTCCGTTCACCATTACACAAGTGTTTCCATATGGGACCATTGAGCTAGCTCAAGATGATGGTCCTAATTTCAAGGTGAATGGACATAGGCTTAAGCACTACTTTGGTGGGGAAATTCCTTCAATGGTTGCCCTCGACCAAGTCACCTTCCCCAATGATAATTAGCATTGAGGGGATCGAGTCGATCTCATGACTCGGTAATCAAAAACGAGGTGCCTCATGGGGGAGATCCCATGCTTATCCTTTATGCTTACTATTCACTAATAAGGGGACTTGTAACCTTTCAACTCGTTGTCTCATGGTTGTTTGTGATTGTGTTATCTAGATCATCATCATCATCTACGATTGGAGACTCTCGTGTTCGTTCACGTGAGCCTCCATCGTTCGTTTGAAGAAGTTTTTCACGAATCCATGACATTTCCTTTATTGTTCTAACAATTATCTTTTAGCATACTTAATAAACGGCTTTAGATATATTGTTGATCACCCTTTCCATGCTAGATCCTAAGCATTCGACTCTTCGTCTCTAGTATGGGGGTGCTCCACCTTTAGACTCGAAACATTGAGGACAATGTTTGCTTTTAGTATGGGGGGTGAACAGGTACTTGCTTTCCTACGCCCTCACCCTTTCCAACTTTCAATGTTTTGTTTTGCTAATAAGGATAAAAGTGGCCAAATTTTAAAAATTTTCTTAGTTTTCATAAGTGTTTTTAAGACACGAATGTATATTTTCCGTTGGGTAGAATAAGAGTTAATTTTTGACTTGATGGGCATTTGGAGCCATTTACATTCCTTAACCCGCTCAATTCAAGTTTTGCTAGACTTTTATATAGGGAGCTTTACAACGCGAAAGTCTTAATTCATACGGGTTAAGAACAAGAACTTTTCGCAAGTTCCTATAATTGATCCTAGAAAGTCACTTATCAAGGGAACTATAAAACGCATTCTCTACACTTGAAAAAGTCCAAGAAAGTGCAAGATCCTATAGGTGGCTTGAAAACCCAAAACTTTGATTTGATATAGTCTTAATGAAAGCTAATCCAAATTTGGCTTAATTTTGACTTGCATGGCTAAGTATTCACGAGTCTCTTTAATTAGAGGTCTTTATATAGTGAAGAACGAGAGATGATAGAGTTAGACAAGTGATCATGCTAAACGTAGAACATGAAAGTGTTCTTTCAAAAACTCATATGTTTTTAATTGTGGCTTTTTCTTCCCATAAGATCAATGCATTAGGAATAAATCATAATTGCAATAAGTAAGGTCGTACGATTTGAAAGGTTACTTAGCCTCTAGTGCAAGATCGTTTAATAGTTGCTTGGGGTTGAATAGAGTTCATAGCCAAGGCATAACTTATTGAAGCGAGACGCGAAGATTGGCGATCATCCAAAAAGGCCCTAACAAGGCATGAGGAGCTCTATTTTTGCTAAAGATCCAAGATGATGTGAAGCATCATTATCCCTAAATCAATATGAAGGATCGAGACACACGACGAGAAGCAATTACTCCCCTAAAGATCATGGAGAAAGTCTATCCAAAAAGACCCTAACAAGGTATGAGGATAAATATATCCAAGTCCGAAAAGGAGGCGGATCGTTGTATATCAAAATCCAAAGTAAAGATTGAAGAAAAATGATGAAGTCGTGGTCCAATATGAAGAATCTCTCAAAAACGTCAAGTGAAGAAATTCCAAATATATGAAGAGAAGACCATAATTTCGAGAACGTCTTCCTAAGATTTGAAGTATGAAGTACATGCCAAATATCGGTCCGAGAAAGGTCTCAAATCGTGAAACGAGTTATGCCAAGATATGAACTTAAGGAGATACACGAGAAGCCGTTTTAAAAGATTTTGTCCTTCGGCTAACTATCGATCAAATCGTGCTACTTTGCTTTCGGACTAATAACTACTCAAATAAGTCAATATGAATCACTTGTGATCCATGAAAAAATAGATAAAAAAAATGCTAGTAACCCATTTCCTTTTATAATAACTAGGATTGCGGGGAGAAAAAGTATTACACAATTTGGACGTATGAGTAGTGTTAGCATTGTGACTTGTACCAACAATGATCTCGTTTTTGCACTTAGCATGGAATGTATGACAATCAAGGATGACGAAGCTTACTCTAAGGGACATTCACTTGTTTCTATTCTTTGACCCTAAAAGTCACTTTTTGTGATGAAAATCATATATTATGTCTTTACACATCTTCGTAGTATGTTGCAAGTCTTTTACTTTTCAAAAAAGGTTAATAAAACTGAACTTTGGTGATGCTTAGATACTTTATTCTAGCATTGCGTGAGGGCACGGCAATGGCTTAGTATGGGGGAGTGATGAGATGGCATTTATACATGATCTCATCGTTCTTTTCGGGCTTTAAATACAAAAAAATGTCATAATATACCATATATATGCTTGTGTTTGTTTACTTGTGTATTTTAGGTATGGATATCGTGAAAAAGATAAAAGATCACAAGTTACAAGGAAAAACGGACACGAGAAACGAAGCCGTACAAAGAACCGGGCCCTAATTCATGAAGAATTCAACAAATACCCTTGAAGACTTGAAGACATACAAGATTGATCCTCATTTATTGAAGAAATGACACTTAAAACCCTTGTATATTGATAATTACAAGTTTGGTCCCTTAAGTTTGTCAAAATTACACAAAAGGTCCTTCAACTTTGAAGAAATGGCAAGATTAGTCCCTCAACAATTCCAAATTGTCAATTATGGTCCCTCATCAAGCCAAAGATACATTGAAGACCTTTGAAGATCAAGAATGTCCAAGATCAGCCCTTGAATTATGCAAAAGTTCCAAAAATAACCCTTATAAACCCTTTTGGAAAGTTATGTGCCAAAAGTGCCAAAGTGTGAAAGTTAAATACAAAGGAAATCAAGTTTCTATGGCTGAAAACACATTTTACCAAAACTCCCAAAATACAAGGGCCATTTGTGTGCTATTGAAACATTTGAAATGAAATTGCGCCAAACACTTTCCATTCCCCCAATTTCGGATCAAAACTACTACTATTAACCCTTCATCCACCCAGTTTTTACTCCACTTAAAACAAAGGGTAAAAACAAATTACCTTGGCACTTGTGTGATTCACATGTGCAGAAACAAATCCCACACACAAAACCCTCACTCCCACTACTCCTTGGACCCCACACTCAACCTCCTCAACCAATGAAAATGCAACTTAGCCTCCAAGTAATCTGACGTGTCCAAATCAACAGCCTAGGATCCCTGCTTCATATCAAAGCTATTTTGAACGGTTTGGATGCATTTGGACAACTCATTCCAAGAAAACGTCTAGAAGGCTCAAGGACAAATAGGTAATTTCACTTCTAGGGTTTGTGAATAGTGCTAGCCTTGGCATTTGCCTATATAAAGACTCCTCAACCTGTGAGAGAGCTTTGTTCCAGTTTTAGGCTATCAATCTTTGTAATTCCTTTTTTAAGTTTAATAAAATTTGAATCTCTGAAAATTTTGAATTCTCTTTTTGATTTGATTAAAAGTTGGTGTTAGAATAGCCTAAATCTGAGTTCCATTTGATAGTTAAGACCTACCTTAATCTTGTGGTTAAGGCACGTCTTGGTTCATAAGGTTTTTAAGGTTTAAAGACCTTGAAGTCCTTGTTTCTGATTTTGGTTTTATTTGTGTACTAACCCTTAGCCATAAGCCTTGAGCTCCTTCAAGCTTGTTGACACCAAGCATGGGAAGAGTTCTAAGCCCTTGGTTGAGTTTGTTTGTTGTTTGTGTTGAAGACATATCATAATCAAAGCCTTGTTCTACTTTGAACATCAGCAGGCTTTGATCATCTCCTTTGAAGTACCTTGGTCTTGTTCTAGTTGTTGAACAAGGTCCAAGGAGCATAGCTGGCCCTCCTAGGATGTTGTGGAGGGCAGGTATAATCTCTTGATTAAGATTCCCCTAAATATTTCATGTTTATGCCTGTTTTGGATTTGGTACTTAGATTTTGAGTTCTTGTGTTTGTGCTGGTAATTTTTGAGTTTGAATGTGTTAGTTGCTACCTAGTAAGTGTTTTTGATCATTAAAATCAGTAGGTTATTAGTAGAAATCACAAGTTTCTTTGTTAAGTAGTTGATTAAGGGGTGTTTGGATCTACTGCATGATTTGGATTTGTGGTTTGCTAAGTTGTGGTATTGTGCTTGCAAGTGTTGGTATCTGAAATTTAGGTGCTATTGTTCATCTGTTTGCAGGTTTTGAGGGTTTGAACACATAGATTCATAAAATAGGGTGTAAAATCTTTAATACTTGGTAAAATTGGCTAGGATTTTGAGGACACCTAGATCTAAGCTTAGGCTAGGGCTAACAAGTGCTAAACCTTAGTTAATCACACCAGGGAAGAAGGATTTGAGGCCTGAAATTGGATCAAGTGTCAAATAGATCAACAAAACTTGTCTGCATATTGTTCATTGTTCATCAGAAACTTTTTGTGCTTTGATCTTGTTGTTTACTTTGATTCAGTGTTTTATTCTTGTTGCTTTGTGTTTATTCATAGTTTATATAGCTTGTGTATGCATCCTGTTAAGTTTGGTTGGCTTATTCTTGCTAAATCTGCTTATTAAGTGCTTAACTGCTTATTTCCATATCTGGGCTATATCTGGCAACTGTTTGATTGATTGTGGCTTATTGTGTGAACCATATTGTGATTTTCTTATTGCTATAGACTCCTTGTGATTCACTGATCACAAGGGTGCCTTTGTTTCCAATTGAATACAACCAGAACTCTCAAATAAGCTTGGTCAAATAGTCAAATCAGTGGGAACTCCTTTCCCTTGCTAGTTGCCACTACTAGTGTAAAATTGGGTTCAGCTTATCAATAAGCTATAATAGCTTATTTTAACCAACAACAACTTTGATTTTGTAATAGGTGCTCATTATTTGACCCATTTGTTCATACTGGAGCATTTGGTGGGTTGACTTTAGGATTTGACTAGAAAACCAACTTCATTGACTTTTTCATAAGTTCATTTGTGCTTATTCTGGCTTATTGGTTGTGCTTATTGGATTTTTGTTGATTGATTTGGCTTATTGAGTCCATTTGTGATCTTTTGCAAGTTGAATCAAGTCCTGAGGTGCCTTATTTCTCAAACCCGACTATTTTGTCGTTTTGTGAAATAATACTTTGCTTATTTCTGGCTTATTGAGTGAGCTTTTTCAAAAAAAAATTTTACAAGATCTCATAAGCATCTCAAAAGAAGGTTGTGTGTCAAATTAGAGCTTATGCCATTAGCTTATTGCTTAATGGGCTGAAAAGCCCAATAAGAATAAGCTGTGTGCTTAATAAGCTGTGATAAACTCATATTTAGCTTTTGGGCCTTTAGAGTTTTGTTCTTAGAATTGAATTTTGAGTCAGATAGGGCTTTTCCAAGTCAATTGGGCCAAGTTTGACTTTTTGGGACCAAAAGCCCATTTGTGTTGACTGTTTTTGGTTTTGGCCCATTTGAGGGCCCAATAGGGGTAATCTGGTAATTTCACTTTGATTTTCTGATTATTTAGGTTAAAATAAACTAGTTTGCAAGTTTTTAGAAGTTTTTATAAATTTTGGATTTTTAATATTATTTTAATATTATTTTATTATTATTTTTCAAATTTCACATTTTCCAACTTTTTACATTTTTCCTAGGTTTAATACATTAAAATAGGAATTTAGCAACTTTTAGAATAATTTTATCTTTTTTAGATTAGTTTTTATAATTATTTTAAGTTTTAATAGTTTTTAAATCATTTTAAATAGTTTTCATTAGTTTAAAATTTTCTAAAATTAGTTTTTAATCTTTTTAGGTCATTTTTGAGGTTTACCAATTGAAAAATCTTTATTTGGGCTTTTTGATAATTTATTTGATTTTTAGGGCTTTAATTAGCATTTAAAAATTGAATATTTAATTATTTAAAAGGTTTGAAAAAGTTTTGATCATTGGTAAACTCTTAGTTATTTAATTTTGATTTTTGGTGAATTTTTGGTAATTTTTTAGAATTAATTTTTATTTTTGTGGTTTTTAAGGCTTTACGTTTTAACTTTCTAGTAGTAATTTTTATTTTTACGTCTTCGTCATCTTCTTTTCTCATCCCCTTCTAAACCAATCATTAATCACAAACATTTAACAAGTTTTTCACACACATATACCTCCTTGGGAAACGAACTTTCATACCATAAGGGTCATTAGTGCTTGATTTTCCTAAATCATCACTCGATACTTACCGCTCATTTACCCTCCTTTGTTTTCCTAAACAAGAGGTGTATTTTACCACAATCAGTCACCTCCACAAGTTATCGAAAACCACAAAATGCTCGGTTTTTGGAACCCTTTTACTTTTAGCAAAACGGAAAACAAATATTCAAAACTTGAAAACATAACGCAAATTTATCCAAACAAACAAAAACTCAAAATATAATCAAATACCATATATCAACAATTGCATTCATTTGTCTACCATGTTATTACAGAAATATAACACTGAACATGAATAAAAACTAGAAACATTATTCTCAAGACAACCGTCTTATAACATACAATCTTTGAATCTTTCTTGACACGTTATACACTTTATGTTACTGCCCGCAATGGACGAAAGAGAAAATGACTAAACTTGCTGAGAAAATGACTAAACTTGCCGTAATACCTTGCAGGAAACCACTACAGTTAAACTGTCATTTCTTTCCTGACGATTCTTCAGGTTCCTCCCTGGACAAAGAGACACTTAATATTAATACATTATATTCAAGCTACTATTAATAATCTTTAACACTAAACGTAATATTTGACAATATGGTGAACCAAATCAACCTACTGTTAATAATTTGTAACACTTGATGTATCCAATTAGCCGATATTTTTTGTGCAAGTTGTTCTGTATAATATTGCCTTAAACAACTTGAGTTAAGAAAAACTCAAAAAGAGAGCGGTGAAGGAAAGAGATTAAGTATCTCAGAATAGTGGAGGAACGAGAACTAAAAGATACCAGGTGCACAAAGTTTTATAAGCTCATGAACAATGGGTTAATTTTGAGATGAAATAAGCTTCAAATAAGCCGCCAGGTTACCCAAGAGAAATAAATTCATACCTCTAGAAATAGATGATGCTTTGAGCTATCCCACTTTGATCAAAGAACACATGGAAGTTTTAACAATTGTAACAAAGCTTCAGCTTGAGGATTACGCTTTATGTCCTGGGAAAAAAAGAAGCAAGCACAAATGTACATCATAAATTTATTGAATTTTCTTTTTAAATGCATCAAAAATCTAAAACAAGTATACCATAAAATGAATCGTAAGCAGCAGTCTGAGTACAATTGTGGCATGGGACTATGCGTACAAACTGAAAAGGTTTACTCCCTCTAGATTGCAGCTTACTCCTTACCCCCTCGCGACATTCTTTCATGTCAAGCTATCCACAACTATAAGCAAAAGATAGTAACCAACAATAAACTTGCAAATAAAAATAAAAGAGAAAAATGAGTCACCTAAAATTTTAGTGCTTGCAAGAGGCATAATGGAATTGTACGGGTTATTTCTAGCCATTCTTCAGCGTACTGAATCTCATGTAGCCCAGGCTTTGATTCATCTTCGATAATCTATATGAAAACAGGAAAAAAATGTCATGTTGAGAAGAAGAAAACTGGTGCGACTGACAAAATGGCTTTGCAAGAGCCTGAAACAAGTAATAACACGTTAGCTCGTACTGATTGTAAAAGATAGACCACAAAAAGTATTGCAGAAACGTTGTTTAAGATGCAGTACGAATGAATGGGATACTGATATTAGTTCGTGTTTAGAACATGAGCAAAATGTAAGTTTGGTACCTTGGTCCCGTAGCTAACAGCATCTTCCAGCTTTCCTTTGTCCAAAGCTGTTTTTGATGACTCCAAGAGTTGGCGACCATCAGCAAACGAGCATGTTGCTTGCTGCAATAGATACAAATCGAAATATCAAACGATATGAACAATAACGAATCAAATATGATCTATCACTATCATGCAATGGTGTGATTAATCACTTATGCACAGGCACTAAGCTGATGATGTCCTCCTTCTTGAAAGGATGAGGAGAGTTCATATCAAAATCTCTTGGAACCAGCTCAACGCCAACCTAGAAAACCAATTGTTTGTGATTAAAAATCTTGGAGAACATATATTTCAATATCAAAAATTGGTTCTCGCTCCCTTTGCAACCAAGGAAGATTAGCATTTAGTCAGAATGAGCCTATGACACATGGTGTGGTTTTCAACCAACAAAGATCAACAATATTAATGATGCTTACTAAAGGATAATTGCTAATTACCTTATGGCATAACCCACGTAGTATAGCAATTTTCCGAAGTTTGGTGTAGTTAAAGCTGGAAAGATCCTAGTCATATCGCTTCTTCAAGAAAGCTTCTAGCTATGACCTTGTGAGAGAATCAACGGCTCAACGCCTTGCTCCCTTTCAGAAACCCCAAACATAAGATTCAGTGTAACAGCAATTGCATCAGCCATTTCCTCTGGTTTGGAGACAGAGCAATCACTGCCTGTAGAATGTGCTTGAAAGCACGTACTATCATTGCATGTATGCACAGAGATTGCACATGTGATAATTTTTCTGACAGCTTAACCTAATCAAAGAGACATAATACAACATCAGTTGGTGCACCGATTCTAAATGACACTAAAAAAATAAAGATCCTTGCAAAGATCAATACTGCAAGCAAAGGGTATGTTTATAAAGAGTTAAAGAGTAAACTAAAAAATTCAATAACTTCATAATGACTTGCTGGAACACTTCTCGCATTACATCAGATAATACTCAATCAAGATAAACCCACATATAGATTTCCTAAAAAGGTGTATCAAGACACTAACCACTTGTCCCAAAGAACGCATGCGCAGACCATGTGTGTGCATAAAATCCGTAAGAGTTCACCCATCAATTGGTGACAGTTCTAGTGAACCAAAATCTGCAACCTGGATACAAGTAAATGCAAGAACTTGTCAAATACGACACTTACATAAAGGTCAGTTGGGAGAACAATCGGATGATATTTGTAGCTTTGCATTACCAATTTTGGAAGAGCAACTTCATTGTAATATTTTTGTGATAGGTCGATCAGCTTCATCAAAGACTACATAAAACAAAGAATAGGTTATTATAGAATACCATACAGTAATTTAACACTTGAATTATTCTATTACTCTGTACTACCTTGAATTATTCTATTACCAATTTTGGAAGAGCAACTTCATTGTAATATTTTTGTGACAGGTCGATCAGCTTCATCAAAGACTACATAAAACAAAGAATAGGTTATTATAGAATACCATACAGTAATTTAACACTTGAATTATTCTATTACTCCGTACTACCTTGCGGTGGAGTCCAGTTTCTTACTCTTTAAGCCGAGTAAAAGCAGTTATTATAGAATACTATACAGTAATGTAACACTAAATTATTTAAAACTAATATAAATGAGGTACACAGTTTAACAAATATAGGACTATTTCTAAAATCTTACCTTGTTCTTTTCAACGAATGCTTTAATGAGATCTTCGTAAGCCTGAAAAAAGGTATTGCTTGTTCAGATAAGTCGTTCAGTAATCAAAATACACGTATTCTAATTGAGAAACTCTTTGTTTCAAACAGGTTTACAAGTATGTGCACAAATACAGAGCAAACGAACAAACTTAACATAGAACCTAGAAAAGATATCTTTAGACACTTCAACACTTCCATTATCAAACGCTCTACTAAGTCTCCGTAGCAAATCCACAAGGTTGTGACATAAAATCCGCTGCTTCCCAATGCTCTAAAATCCATTTTTACAAACTTTAATATGAACAGGCTTTCCATGGCACAACTTCACCTTTACCATAAAAGTTTCAAAATGTAAATAATATTCCAAGCGTTCTACAAGTAAACGGACACCGTAAAACATAAAAGTATCTTCTTACTTCAAGTGAGAAAAGATGATTAGCGACTATTATGCTATCTTCTGCTTGCCTAGTTGCCCTCTGGACATCTGCAAAGATTAGCAATACAATGTAAATATACCTTTCTATTCAACATCGTATAGATTGAAAAAACAAAAGGGTTTTAACATGATTTCAGTGTGTGTGTGTTCGCTAATCCAGAACTAATAAGATAGTATAAGCATATCAGAATTCAGTGTGTGTGTATCTGAGCTTGCCTAATAATAACAGCAATTATGCGTATGTATCTTCGTGAAATAGCTAATAATAACATTGCTACTTCCTAATCAGCCATAGTATTATGCAAAATGCTACTACAATTTCCACTTAAGCTACTGTAACTATGTAACTATCCAACTCCAGCAGTTCAGTTTGACTTTTAAATTCCTAAAGGACAGATCCTACATTTCTTATGCCAAACTCTAGTTATTCAGAAAATTTCAGAAACTTAGTAAGACTTTATGCAGAAATCCAAACGAACCAATACCGAAAACAATTAAGTAAGTCTTACCAGTGTCACTCTAATATATAGTTTGGTCATGTGGACTTTAACATGTAGTGTTTGGACGTGCTATTGTTGTTTAGAGTAGTACTGATCAGACTGTTTGGACTTTAACATGTAGTGTTTGGAAAATTGACGGGGATGTTGGTTATAGAGAGATTGATGTCTGAATATCTGGTATAGAGCCCCGTGAAATCCTTATGCTCATCTCCGTGAATCCCCAAACATGTAAATACATAAACTGACACAAAGCGTAAAACCAAGACACATATAAGTTATTGAATGATAAACATGAACACAAATGAAACCTACTTATAATATGTGTTTATTCTTAACCGTTTAGTTTGTTTCTTGCTATACTACTTTAATTAACAATTGAAATGGTGGTTCTAAGACTTGTAAAATTCCTATTTTTTACACTGGAATATATAGTTGGGTAATGGCTTATTTGGTTTTCAGATTAGGTTTCATAAGCTCACTTTTTGTGGCTTATTTCAAAACTTTTCGGGTTATATAAGTCCATTATGACATAACAAACTTATATAAGCCGAAAAGTTTAAAATTAAAACACAAAAGCGAGGTTATGAAACATAAGCCAAAAAACGAAATAAGTCATAACCCGGCTATATAAGCCAAAATAAACACCTCCTTATTATATACACTCAGTATATAACACTCAGTATGTAAAGTATCTATCTCCATAGTTTTTGTACCCTATCCGTAACTACTCATTACTCAATAAGAGTTCAACTTGCGACTGAATTATCAGATACTCAACAACCAATTGCCCAATTTAAATAACCAACAAACACAACTAATTAACACAAATAAGCTAAAAGTCAAATCCATACAAATCAAAGAATAATGAGCTGAAATCAATAGTATAAAAAGAATAATCAACAAATAACCAACTAATCAAAAAATAATAAGCTGAAATTAATATGAATCAAAAATAATAATCTGAATCAAAACCTAATCGGATCAAAAAATAATAAGCTGAAATTAAAGATACCAACTAATTAACACAAGTAAGCGAATCAAAGAATAATAAGCTGTAGTCAGAGAATAATAAGTTGAAATCAAAGTATAATAAGCTGAATTGAAACCAGACGAACAATCAAAGCAAGGAGCTGAAGGAACTGATGGATGAATCAAAGCGAATTAAGTGAGGAGTTGAAGAATGAATCAAAGATGCATTTTTTTACGCTCTGTTTTCGAGTTGCTTTTTAAAGGAATAGAATGGGCATATTAGGAAGGGAGCATATGCATTAACTTTTGTTCTCGAGTTTATTTTTTTAGTTGAGAGAAAAAGAAAAGGAACCGAACATAATTACTAAATTACCTCAAATTTTTCTATGGCTAGATAATCATATTATTACCTAACTTCGTTCATACCACGCTTGTAAATCTCGTCTACAATAACATGTGTAACACCCCTTTTAACAAAATTCCCACACTCAACAACGAAGTAAAACACTCACGCATACGCCAATAAAATAAAGGCTACAACTTGTGCGGTTTGACTGGATATGTGATCAAGTATATGCATTCTAATGTGAAGATGAGTGTCTTAAGCTTATTCAGACCTTATAAATAAATAAATAAAAAATCATTTATGAGCTTAATTAGCTCAATCTTGTAGCTTATATGAGTGTCGTTATGCCCGGCCAATCCAGCCAATCATGGGTTATTGATAACATGCGTGTATACATAACATGTAACAATCAAAACATATGTAAAAGCTAATACTACACATATTACCAAACAGGTAACAATCATAGTCAACATGCTAGAAAGCTATAATAATATGGGTATATACAAATGACGTATGAAAAAAAACAAATAACAATAACAAACAATGCAAAAGATAACTTACTCGTCTGTTGATGAACAAACTGCTGCTATTCTTTGTTTTGCCGTCATATGTGTGAATGTAGGTTAACCTGATGAAGTATAATATAAAAATGAAGGGTATAAATGTAATTTAAAAAAGCTCATATGTGTTAATTGATGCTTCCTCTCCCGATCATCCCAAAAATGGAGGGATCAACATTACATATAAAAGCCGATACCTTCCATTCCTTTCCTTTGTCCTCTACCTTTCCTTCTTAAAAGAAACTTGAGAACACAAAAGTTTTGTGATTTCCTATTCTTTCCCTTCCAATTCTTTTAATAAAAAACTGGAGAACAGAGTGTTAGTGAATTGATGGGGTTTTTTATGAATAAAACTATCTTTGGGTTTTTTTTTAAAAAAGGATATTTGATGGATATTGTTGGGTTTTTTTATGGGCTTTCGTACTTGGGATTTTTATGGGTTTTTTTAACTTATAGTAGCACGGTTTTTTGTGGGTTTTTTTTAAACTTTTATAGTAGAGAAATACCAGATAGATTCTGAGAAAATAATTAAAAGTTGTATAATATCAAATATCTAATTGGTTTTTTATTGTAAAATTAAATTAGAATAATATATTATGATTTAAAAAAGTAAGTATTTTACATTGTTTTGTGACCAAATAGTTTGGTCATTAATTTTTACAATACTAAATTGGTGACCAATAATTTCGTCATTATTGTGACAATCCGTCAATTTATGGTCGATATTTTATTCTCAAGTATTATTTAAAAACATTATTTTAATGTTATAATATGAACTCATTCATTTTTGGGAAGATATTTGGATTTACGTCTTGAAGTAGCATCAACTACGTCTAAACCGGAGGACTCTACGTTACGTGCTTACGTTTAGATACACCGTTTTTTGTGACAGTCCGACATTTCAGGAAAATAAATTTATTCTTGAATATTACTTTGGAATTTAAATTTGTGTTGGTTCATAAACTCACAAATTTACGAGAAGAGATTAGGACTTACGTGCATAATTTAACGTCCTTTACGACTAAACCGGAAACCTTAGGATTACGTATTTACGTTTTTGAACTCCGTTTTTGATGAGACAATTTTTATTAGATTTGTTTTGTGTCGTTGATTCATAATTTATAAAACCGTTTTTCATAAAATGACCCGAGGGCACGCAAATCGAGGAAACTAGAATCAAGGAATACCCGTAAATAAATAGGGATGAGACAAGATAACTCTTGTCCCATCCCCACTAAATAAAATGGCAAGCTTAAGCTACACACCTTTGAGGTGTAAACTTTACATGACTAGTTAAGACACTTGTCTTAACTTTCTATCAAACTAGCAACTACACAAAACCACCTACACTAAACCATTTCCTCACTTTGTTACATGCAAAACTCACACACTCTCTCTCTCTCTCTACTCCTTATGAACGTCTATCATTCATCAACAACAACACCATTGATCAAAAAAATCAACCATAAATCATATGTATAATTTACATATAATGAAAACCCATTGAAAAGATGAAGATTGGAGGCGGTTATAACATGTGGAAAGGAGTTTCCATGGAGTTCCTAGACTGATCTTCATGAAGATATTCATCCATTTGAAGGACCCAAGAAGTTCATTTACCAAGTTGAAGGTTTGGTAACAAGGAACCAAGTCTTGTTCATCATCAACCCCATCTTTTCATCACTTTGGTGGTATAGAGATTGTTCTTCCTATCCTTTTTGTTATTTTGAATATGTAATCTTGTATTTTCTTTATTTATTTATATTTTTATGATGATGAATGATGATAAAAATGTTGTGTGGGGATCATGTATTGATAAACATGGTCAAAAAGATTGAAAGCTACATGTAAAAAGGTTAAAATCTTGCTTAAATTATTAGGCTGTATAAAAACAGTAAAGGACCATTTGTTAAACTGATAAAATGGTATAGATGAATCAATATACAGTAAGTATTAAGACTTGTACATATGTCAGAGTTGGCCATGCAATGGAATCATTATAATGAGTGAGATATGATCAAAACAAAATTGATGTACCAATCTGAATAGTCTATTTTGTGAGGATTGTTAGGGACACTTAGACTTAGATTGAGCAGTAGCTAAAACTAATTTAATTGTATCACATAATATGAAGTTTATGTCATCCAAAAATGAGCTTCTATCTCCTTGTAGAACTCAAGATATGATAAAAATGGTGAAAGTGAAACTAAAAATCAGATTTTGTGAAATTAAAGTATAATAGTATTATAATAGCACTCAAATAAATATAGTATAAAATGTAAATTAAAACCCACTAACTTATATATTACATTTATATAAGTATGTACAATAATAAATAAATGGGACATTTTATAAAAATGGTAATTTGATAAGTTTTATAAGTTATAAAACTATAAACATGCTTTTTACGTCTTTTCGGCTAAAACCGATAAATTAACATTTTCGCCAAATAAAACTTAGACGGTTGGACCCGTCTAATGTAAACTTTTTATAACTCATATACTGATATATAATTACATATTACAAGTAAAAACCGATAAAACCCGAGCTTTATAACATACGGACATTAACGGGCCAAATTAGCCTTATTGGACTATTAATCCAACTAATTTGGCTAAACACTTATGAACTTACTTATTGGGCTTAACCCACTTGGGCCTAACATGTAAGTATAGGACTGATATTAAAAGTACAAATTGGACTAATAGAATGTAATGGGCTTATAATGGGCTTATTGGGCCTTGACAAGTAAAGAAAATGAACTAGTGAAACTAGTATAAAAGTTACCAACATATAACACTATAATGAGTAAATAAAGATGTATAAACCCACTTGATCATCAACATATATATAAAATCATCATATGTATACATAATTGTTATTTTTATAAAGTCATTGGACAAGAGTCTAAGACAAATATTATTATTTGTCTAGGTTTCCGTGATTGAAGCACGTACCGTACATCCAAATCGCCGATAACCGCCTTCCCACATCAACGTGACTTCATAGCCTCGCACTCTTTTAAATGTTTTTATGAAATGTTTTATAAACCCGTGAGGGAGATAACGTGTTAGTTTTTATAAAATAGGACACTAGTTGTCCCGATTGTCTGTTTATTGATTTGGACCCGAATGATTGTATGACCCGATGAATGATTAAATGACCCGATAGATGAAATGAAATGGATTATTAAAGTTAGGTTATGTCAATAAAAGTCCCATTAGCATGAATTGTGAACTACCGGGATTTGGTAGATGCTTATGCATATAATAGTACTATTTGGGGACGATCACCCCAGTTCGCGCCTTGACGGTTGATCCCCATCGTGCCACATTGATTGGTAAGCGATTTTATGTATGAGAAGATTTACACAAGCGTGATTATTGTGACGACACGCTAACTTAAATGGGCAAATTGAGTTTCGGGCTATTTACCCGTTGTTTGATGTAGTAAGGTAACAATGTCATGCGGCTTATAATAATCCAATTAACGAAATACTGCTATACGCACTGAATAACGATATATTGCCTGACTAGCAATACAGGGTCTTATTATTGATATTATATTTGTGTTTTGGTTTTATATAACCATATCCATATAACGGTTTTTATTTAACTTAATACAACGTTATAAAACGTATTGTATGATGTTTTTACGACATTGGTTCGTATAATGGTTTTGAAGGCAAAAGCCTATATTATGATTTCGACAAGGATTTGTATAAAATGTTGTTGGCCTATTTTATGGTCTACGACAAGGATTTGTACAAAATGATTTCGGTAATAAATATATATACCAATGATATATTAATGGTTTTATTAATCTCTATGAATTCACTCGGCGTTATCGCTGGCCTTTTCTTTTAACATGTTTTATCTCAGGTACTTGAAGGTAATTCTCGGGAAGACAACAAGAATTCATGGCCCGCACTTAAATAATAATTTCCATTCAAATGCTTTGTAAAACCTGTATGAAATACAATGACTTGGGACCTATGTAAACTTGATATTTATGAATGGAAATGCTTTATTATTAAACGACGTGATTTTTTAAGCGTTGTCTATAATGAGAGTAATGTGCTATCCCGTAACACCAACGAGTCTTCCGCTGTATTGAATTGTGTAAATTTGGGGGTGTTACAATTTGGTACCAGAGTTCTCGTTATAGAGAACGAAAGATTTTTAAAACTAAGGTTTTGAATAAAATATTTCAAAATCTTTTAACTATAAACATTTTTCTCAAAATGTCTAAAAATCTTTTGACTATAACGGTGCCGAAGAATTCCCGAGTTACCGACAAGGCCAGACTGAGAAGTGTTATTTTAATATATATATATAACTTGGATTATATATATACATATGATGTAATTTGATTACATGATTGTTTGATGATTATTTTTATATTTATACGAGGTATTTGTACGACGTAGATTGTCACAAGAAACCCTAACTCCCATTGCAAATCAATCGAAGCTATTCCTGTAGGAATTCTAGCTATTCTAGATCTAAACCAAGTTGTGGATATTTATGATCCCAAAAAAATGGTTGATTTTTGTAGAAATGTTGGTATTAGTTGATTATGTTGTTAAAGAAGAATTGGCGAGATTAAATCTGATATCGATGTCATGACGATCTTTCCTTATAGAGTGGAGTTTGACAAAATGTTACCACCTGGAAAGGTGTCATCTGATTCGGTGTCACCCAATTCTTAAATTTTAAATCGAAAGGGTGAATGTTGCACTTGAGGCTGTCACTGGAACCATTACCCAAAAGCCTCATGCCACTATTACCTTTCCGAGAAGTCTAATTGAATGTGTGAGTCATTTCATACTAGTGACTCATTTGATAACTATTGTTGTAAGAGCTATAGGATTGGAAATTAAGTGTTGTTCATATCGAGCTTTTATTGCCCTTTTAAGGCCTAAGAATAAGGTTGAAGTATTGGAAAATGAGGTAGGATATCGAATTGAGTATAAAGTTGGTTGAAACTTGAATGAAGTAAAAAAATTTAACTTGTATGGAATAAGAAATTGTTAAGAGGAAGTTGTTGAGTCCTGTGATTGAATTATAGAATTCTAATTGATTGTTAGTTCGTATTAATAGTTGTTCCTAGGCCATTGTCCACTGACGAGGATGCCCAGTGTCCAAGAAATAAATTGAAGAAATCTTCTTCTGAAATTGGGACCGATGGATCTTTCGGGACATGTGGAACACGTAATGACTCTTGTAGATTAGTATTCATTGTGGAATCTTTTAAAAAACCCTAACTTAACTGAGACATCAGTTGGTAGGATGAGTTCTTGGAATTGTATGACATAGTGACACGTAAAGTGTTATGGTACAATTTTGACTTGTTTGTGATTAATGAAAAGACTACCTTTGATTGCTAAATCCTACATGTATCGATGTTATCTATCTTTTATTGCTTCTTTCTAATGATCGCATTAGTGATGCAACCATTGAACAAGTACTCATCTCGAATTGAGTTACGTTGTGGATTATTCTTTTTGAGTGCCATCGAGGTCATGCACGTCATGATTAATTGGCTAAGCTCATTTCCAATTATATTGTGGTTAGTTCTTGGTAAAAAACTTTTCATCACTCTTTTGCAGATCACTCATTGTTTTTATAAGATAAAACAGTATCCTTTGAGAAAAAATAAATTTTCATCACTATATGGATTATTTAAAGTGAAACTTATAAATAATTGTTATCGAAGTATAGTTGATTATGAAACGCTCTGGAAAACTTAATTATTTTCATAACAAAGAACATATCTGTAAATTCATTTTGAATTAAGCTTGAATATATATTTTAAACATGATGATAAAATTTTGACGAACTGAGTATTGCATCGTTAATCTTGAAATTGTATATAGTTGCGCGCCTACATACATTTTGGAATGGACCATGCAAGGCTGATTAGTAGTCACCATGAAATTATTAATAAACACTAAATTTTCTTTGAAGATTGTGAAAGATAAAATTTTATGAGATCTACAAGAAGTGAAAAATAGGGACATATTGATAGGGACACCTACATATGTGCCCCGTACCATTTATTCTTCTGAGTCGAATTTACTCATCTGTGGAATTTGTCTTATTTGACAATTGATATTCCCTTCTTGTCCAATTCTCCCGTGGCGAGATTCTTAGGAAAAGTATCTGATTACCAAGTGTTGATACCCGATTGGATGTATCGACGTTCCTATCATTTCTTTTGGTTAGATTTCATTTGAAGGACCTGGGTAACGATCCGAGGAGCTTTCGAATGCGTACTCAAATTATGAAAACATGGGATATATTCATATTCGTTAAATGTTTTCGTCTGTATCTGATTTGAAATTCTCTCGCGTAAATTATGCGTTGACCTTACTTTTTTTTAAGGTTAGTTATGTATCCAGATATCCTTGAATTTGTGAAGGATTATGAGTTATTATTAGTCTTTTGAGAAGTTCACATCTTATCAATGGCAATAAAACTAAAAAGTTGATAGTGCCGGTAGAATGGATTGATTGATTGTGACATGACGACATTGTCTTAATTGATGGGAACTCGAGTAGAATTCCCTAAAAGATAAGATGTTGATTATCAAAAGTGATATAAATAATTCTTGATGGATGACCATATCCCGCATTTAGACTTGAAATTATACCGTGAATGGTTATGAACTAGTCATAGATCTTGTAATTTAAAGTAAATTTATTAAAAGATGTTCATGTTATCTGAAATTTTAGGAGGTATTTGCTGGTGAATTACCTAGACTTTTGCCATTAAGGCAAGTTGAATTTGGTATTGATTATATTCCTGGTGCTGCACTTGTGGCGTGTGCACTATACGTCAGCACCATCTGAATTAAAAGAATTACCATACAACTGAGAGAGTTGTCGGAGAAGACTTTTATTCTATCAAGACTCGTCATCATGAAGAGCTATGGTGTTATCATTCCTTATGTTTATTGATTACCGTGAACTAGGTAAATTGACGATCGAAAATCTATATCCATTACTCAAGATGATAGATTGTTCGATCATTTACAAGGTTCTAGTGTATATTCAGGAATTTGATCCACGGCATGGTTATCATCAACTTCGCATCTGCGAAAAAGATTATCTATTCCAATCACTACATCCAAAACTTGTAATGACCATTATGAGTTTCATGTTATGTCGTTTGGATTGACTAATACACATGTAGCATTCATAAATTGGGTGAATCACGTGTGTAGGCTGTAATTTGATAAATTCATGCTTGTGATCATTAAGGATCATCTATTTGTTTATAAGAATAAGAATGAGTTAATAATTATTTATAGATTGCCCTGAATTGGCCGAACAATTAAAACCTGTACCTTGAATAATTAACATGTGATTTAAGACTTAATCCTTTATATTAATTGACCGTATGATTAATAGATAATGGAATATATTAACTCTTCAAAAATTAGAGCCATTTAAGACTTTGGGTGTTACCAAAAAGAAAAGTGCAAATATGTTTTGATAAATGTTTTAACAAAGGATTTTTAAGGGATTATTCCCTTATACCCAGAACATTTAACTAAACTCCTGTTTAGGGGTAAATGTTCGTGTATACCTCAAGACAACCTAAGAGGGATTGAGGAAACCGTTTAAACCAAGATTTAAAACGACAATGTTTGCTTTTCAACTAAGAAGATTTTTACCAAAGTATAACCAAAGATTTTTCAAACATTTACGAATCTCATTAATTATTTCCGATAAATCAATAAAAAATTTGTTAATTAAATTCAAATTTATTTTGAACATTTTTATATAATTGGTCGAACTA
Organism: Glebionis coronaria; assembly: GCA_025667525.1. Lineage (NCBI taxonomy): Eukaryota > Viridiplantae > Streptophyta > Magnoliopsida > Asterales > Asteraceae > Glebionis > Glebionis coronaria. The sequence goes on along the minus strand of JANFOE010000632.1, from coordinate 390,480 downwards.
AGAAATTTAAAACTTTTTACGTTTACGTTTAATAAAATTAAATATTTATTATTTAATTACTTGTAATAATCATCGACGCTTTAAACGTCGGATTGAGCATAACTAATAAAAATGATAGTTGAGACGAAACTAAAACTTAGAGAATATTAAGAAAGAATTCCTGAGTAAATTGTAGACATGATAATTATTTCATCATGAAAAGGTGAATGTAGATATTGACGCATTATACAGAAAAGATAAAGAATCAAATAGGATGTGTTACTTAATAATGACTGTACAAAATAAATTGCCGAACAATATAAAAATAAAAAATGATTGTAAAAGGGATAATATAGATAATAAAAAGGGGTTCGCGGATAATGTGAACCATCAAAATTGAGAAGCCGATGGCGTTGAATGTATAACAGGCCACTTGAGGTTGCCTAAAAATGGAGATTTTGAGATATAGTTATGTTAGAATCTTGTAAGTATAAGTATTCTATTCCTGTCATTTCTGATTTAATGTATCTTTATCTGAAGAAGTTGTACTGATGGCAAATTATGAAGGCAGACATCGCCTCATACATTAGTAACCGTCTAACTATTGTAAAGGTCATCATCTGAATTTGATTCGATTTGGGTCATCGTCGACAGACTGAGCAAATCTGCTAATATCATTCATGTTAATGATAGATTCTTGATGAAGAAATTGACTCTTTTGTATTTAAAGGAGTTGTGTAAACATGGTGTGCCTGTATCGATCATCTTAATCAAGATCCTCGCTTCGCATCGAATTTCTAGAGATTTGCTCAGAAGTCATTGAGAACGAATCTTGATGAGAGTACTGTGTACCACCCCAATCGAAGGGACGAGGTAAAGTAACGATACAAAATACTATAAGTGTTGTTTTATGTTTGAATGATTGACCTTTGGTAATAAACTGTAAAATCGTTTTCCTTTGGAGAGATTATCCTTGATAAATATCGTATTAGGATCAAGATCGAATCTTGTGAGGATAAATTAGAGCATCTGTAAGCAAGAGTTGGGATGAAGACACCCGACATACACCCATTGTGAGTTGGACATGTCTTTTAGGTTTAAGGTTTCCTATGATGGCAAACCTAACCTTGCAAAATACCCGACCTATGAAACCTGAAATGATTGTTGAAATTAGGATCTGATTATTGACTGCCGGTAGTGGGCAGGAGGTTATGTGAATATGAAATGTAGATCTTGAAGTGCCAGATGGGTAGCGAAGTTATGCCAAAAAAAATTAACCATGGAAAAATGAATTAATGATCTGAAAGATCATGGGATATAAGTCCCCGTTGTATGGGACCATTGAGATGATGTAAAAGTTGGTTTGAAAGGCATATAAGCTGGATCTACCCTAGGACTTCAAGAGCTGCGTGAATTATGTTTCGTATATCGAACTTGATAGAATGTCTATCAAGTGAGAATCTGATCACTTCTTGATAAAGTTTAGATCGGCGAAAAGTTGCATTCATCAAAAACCCGTGAACATCATGGATAGAGAAAGTAAGTCAACATTAAGCCTGATCTTATTCCCGTAGTTATGTTTGATGAAACTCGCGTATTGTAATGAATTAAACTTGTGAGAAAAGACCGAATGTGGAGGAAATACCCACATGGCTCTAACTCTATAAGAAGCGAGTAGTAAGATAAATTGATCTTTGAGGACAAAGATCCTGTTTATGGGTAAATGCTGTGACAATCCGTCAATTTATGGTCGATATTTTATTCTCAAGTATTATTTAAAAACATTATTTTAATGTTATAATATGAACTCACTCATTTTTGGGAAGATATTTGGATTTACGTCTTGAAGTAGCATCGACTACGTCTAAACCGGAGGACTCTACGTTACGTGCTTACGTTTACATACACCGTTTTTGGTGACAGTCCGACATTTCAGGAAAATAAATTTATTCGTGAATATTACTTTGGAATTTAAATTTGTGTTGGTTCATAAACTCACAAATTTACGAGAATAGATTAGGACTTACGTGCATAATTTAACGTCCTTTACGACTAAACCGGAAACCTTAGGATTACGTATTTACGTTTTTGAACTCCGTTTTGGATGAGACAATTTTTATTAGATTCGTTTTGTGCCGTTGATTCATAATTTATAAAAACGTTTTTCATAAAATGACCCGAGGGCACGCAAATCGAGGAAACTAGAATCGAGGAATACCCGTAAATAAATAGGGATGAGACAAGATAACTCTTGTCCCATCCCCACTAAATAAAATGGCAAGCTTAAGCTACACACCTTTGAGGTGTCAACTTTACATGACTAGTTAAGACACTTATCTTAACTTTCTATCAAACTAGCAACTACACAAAACCACCTACACTAAACCATTTCCTCACTTTGTTACATGCAAAACTCACACACTCTCTCTCTCTCTCTCTACTCCTTATGAACGTCTATCATTCACCAACAACACCACCATTGATCAAAAAAATCAACCATAAATCATATGTATAATTTACATATGATGAAAACCCATTGAAAAGATGAAGATTGGAGGTGGTTATAACATGTGGAAATAAGTTTCCATGGAGTTCCTAGACTGATCTTCATGAAGATATTCATCCATTTGAAGGACACAAGAAGTTCATTTACCAAGTTGAAGGTTTGGTAACAAGGAACCAAGTCTTTTTCATCATCAACCCCATCTTTTCATCACTTTGGTGGTATAGAGATTGTTCTTCCTATCCTTTTTGTTATTTTGAATATGTAATCTTGTATTTTCTTTATTTATGTATATTTTTATGATTATGAATGATGATAAAAATGTTGTGTGGGGATCATGTGTTGATAAACATGGTCAAAAAGATTGAAAACTACATGTAAAAAGGTTAAAATCTTGCTTAAATTATTAGGCTGTATAAAAACAGTAAAGGACCATTTGTTAAACTGATAAAATGGTATAGATGAATCAATATACAGTAATTATTAAGACTTGTACATATGTGAGAGTTGGCATGCAATGGAATCATTATAATGAGTGAGATATGATCAAAACAAAATTGATGTACCAATCTGAATAGTCTGTTTTGTGAGGACTGTTAGGGACACTTAGACTTAGATTGAGCAGTAGATAAAACTAATTTAATTGTAGCACATAATATGAAGTTTATGTCATACAAAAATGAGCTTCTATCTCCTTGTAGAACTCAAGATATGATAAAAATGGTGAAAGTGAAACTAAAAATCAGATTTTGTGAAATTAAATTATAATAGTATTATAATAGCACTCAAATAATTATAGTATAAAATATAAATTAAAACCCACTAACTTATATATTACATTTATATAAGAATGTACAATAATATATAAATAGGACATTTTATAAAAATGGTAATTTGATAAGTTTTATAAGTTATAAAACTATAAACATGCTTTTTACGTCTTTTCGGCTAAAACCGATAAATTAACGTTTTCGTCAAATAAAACTTAGACGGTTGGACCCGTCTAATGTAAACTTTTTATAACTCATATACTGATATATAAGTACATATTACAAGTAAAAACCGATAAAACCCGAGCTTTATAACATACGGACATTAACGGGCCAAATTAGCCTTATTGGACTATTAATCCAACTAATTTGGCTAAACACTTATGAACTTACTTATTGGGCTTAACCCACTTGGGCCTAACATGTAAGTATAGGACTGATATTAAAAGTACAAATTGGACTAATAGAATGTAATGGGCTTATAATGGGCTTATTGGGCCTTGACAAGTAAAGAAAATGAACTAGTGAAACTAGTATAAAAGTTACCAACATATAACACTATAATGAGTAAATAAAGATGTATAAACCTACTTGATCATAATCATATATATAAAATCATCATATGTATACATAATTATTATTTTTATAAAGTCATTGGACAAGAGTCTAAGACAAGTATTATTATTTGTCTAGGTTTCCGTGATTGAAGCACGTACTGTACATCCAAATCGCCGATAACCACTTTCCCACATCAACGTGATTTCATAGCCTCGCACTCTTTTAAATGTTTTTATGAAATGTTTTATAAACCCGCGAGGGAGATAACGTGTTAGATTTTATAAAATAGGACACTAGTTGTCCCGATTGTCTGTTTATTGATTTGGACCCGAATGATTGTATCACCCGATGAATGATTAAATGACCCGATAGATGAAATGAAATGGATTATTAAAGTTAGGTTATGTCATTAAAAGTCCCATTAGCATGAATTGTGAACTACCGGGATTTGGTAGACGCTTATGCATATAATAGTACTATTTGGAGACGATCACCCCAGTTCGCGCCTTGACGGTTGATCCCCGTCGTGCCACATTGATTGGTAAGCGAATTTATGTATGAGAAGATTTACACAAGCGTGATTATTGTGACGACACGCTAACTTAAATGGGCAAATTGAGTTTCGGGCTAGTTACCCGTTGTTTGATGTAGTAAGGTAACAATGTCATGTGTCTTATAATAATCCAATTAACGAAATACTGCTATACGCATTGAATAACGATATATTGCCTGACTAGCAATACAGGGTCTTATTATTGATATTATGTTCGTGTTTTGGTTTTATATAACCATATCCATATAACGGTTTTTATTTAACTTAATACAACGTTATAAAACGTATTGTATGATGTTTTTACGACATTGGTTCATATAATGGTTTTGAAGGCAAAAGCCTATATTATGATTTCGACAAGAATTTGTATAAAATGTTGTTGGCCTATTTTATGGCCTACTACAAGGATTTGTACAAAATGATTTCGGTAATAAATATATATACCAATGATATATTAATGGTTTTATTAATCTCTATGAATTCACTCGGCGTTATCGCTGACCTTTTCTTTTAACATGTTTTATCTCAGGTACTTGAAGGTAATTCTCGGGAAGACAACAAGAATTCATGGCCCGCACTTAAATAATAATTTCCATTCAAATGCTTTGTAAAACCTGTATGAAATACAATGACTTGGGACCTATGTAAACTTGATATTTATGAATGGAAATGCTTTATTATTAAACGACGTGATTTTTTAAGCGTTGTCTATGATGTGAGTAATGTGTTATCCCGTAACACCAACGAGTCTTCCGCTGTATTAAATTGTGTAAATTTGGGGGTGTTACAATTATTATAAAACAAAAATAAAAATTGTATAAATAATGACCGAATAAAAATTGGTCACGGAATTTTCGTCACTAAAAGCACTTTTTCTTGTAGTTATAAGCAAGATCTAATGTGAAGATGTATTCCATCTAGTTAATATTCGAATACTCATGAATTAGAACATAAACAAGCATGTTTAGTTCCTCTTCGATTCGTTTATTCACAAAGTTAACCTACATACACGCACTTACCCGAGACCATCTCTGATCTTGACGAAATATTTGACTCGAATAATTTCAAATCATATAAGACAGTTTGATTGGTTTTTTGATGCTATTTGGGAGTTGTTAAATTTGTGACTTGGTCTAGAGAGGTAGAGGTGATGCGTTCTTTTTGGTTGTGAAAATGGGTTTTGTTTGCTTCGATGTGTTCTAGAAAGATGATATGGTGATTAGAAAGAAAAAGAGGCGGAGTAAACTAATATGTGTGATTAGGCTTGAATATATGAGTAAGTTTAGGGATTCAAGTCATTTTATATCCCACCGTGCATAACCTTAGCATTTGGGTTGCTTATTTTGTTGGGCCACGTGTTTTTTGTTCCCATTGATGGTTAATGACCGAGATGTTAATATGTGAGCCACATAACTTGAGAAGTTGACATCTGCGTTTGAAGGTATTGGTATGATGTTGGCTCATACATTCTTGGGCCATGTGTTGTGCCTTTGTTTTTTTTAGTTGCCAAAAGGGACCACGTTTCATGCTTGATGAAGATACTTTGGTTTTTTAGATTTGCTTATTTGTGGTTGGACCGACTTTAATAATTCTAATGATGTGAAAAAGTGAGGTTCTAACGTAAAGTGTGACATGGCAAAAATGCCAACGTAAAGTGAGGTTATGAAAACGTGACAAAGTGAGGCTAAGGCAAGTGACGAGACTAAGTGACAAAATTTTTTGACAAGACCGAAGAAAAATGGGTATATTTTTAGTGGCTACGGATTTTTTTGATCGGGTATTAATTATGTGAAGTTGAAGACGGATTCTTCGAAGGCGTGTACTTATTTTATCTTTCAAAGATAACTTGTTCGTGCTTAATCTTAGAATGAAGACTTGTTTATCTGGTTTTCGGGTTCGGGGTGGTTGGTTGATGACTTGGATAACTATCACTTAAAGGAGTTACATTGTTGTACTCAGTGTCACGCGCATAGTCGACGTGGATAACTTCAAGAGGTGTTGTGCTTATATACTTCTTCAGTAATGTATTGGGTACTTAGAGATTTCTCCACCGCTCTTCATTCAACAATTGTGCAAGCTTAAGTCACCAGATCGAGGTATTTTTATTCAGTTTCATGTTTGATGTATCTGGTTCATTCCATCAGTGGTCACTTCAAATTGCCTACAAGGGGGTTGGTAAAGATGGCCATGGATAGTTTATGAGTAGAAAACTTCGATCAGCAGCTGATTCTCGCCAAATATATAATTCGGCTTATTTATTATTCTCACGAGATTTCAGGTACATGTGCGTATGATTTATTGATGGTTCTGAGTTTCGAAACCATCAAGGGGGAAAAAGAAGACATATTTAACGCACAACGAGTACACGTGATGAACTTCATACCTTTTTTTGATTTGAAGACATTCCGGGAAGACATTTGTCATGACCGTAGAGAAAATCAGTGTTTTAACTCGTGGCGTTATCAATCTCTAAACGGTACACTATTGTTTGATGTTTAATTGTTTTGATGTTGCAATTATTCATCATCATTATCCTATATGGAGAGATATGCACTTCCGGGACTTAATTGACTCTGGTGCATCTTCGAAAGAAGATATGTGCATTTCCGGGACTTAATTGACTCTGGTGTTACGATGTCAACTTCATGAATGGGATATAGTGTCTAATTCAGTATTTGAGCTTTATACTTGGGATTGGTTTACTTTCTTCAACTACGTGGGGGAAGAAATGTCTTGATTCTTTCTAGTATGCATAACTTGAACTCTCAGGGGGAAGAAAAATTCAGAAGAATTATTCAAGCGTGAGAAGAGAAGTTGTTGATCTACTTGGTGTGCCCCAAACTTTCAATCACTCTTAGCAACATTATCATTTCATATGATGGAGTTTGCTTGTTAAATTCCGTTGTGCGCTTAATCATTCTAAGCTTTATTGAAAGCTTCGAAGTTGCTTATGAGGATTGTCGATTTAGGGGGAAGCTATTAAAAGCTTCTACATCAAGTTTATGTGGCATGAATTAGGGGAAAGTTAATTTAGAAGCTTCTCCTTAACCAGAAGTATATGGATTACATAGCTCGTGCCGTTACAGTATTTCTACTACAAGTTACTTTAAAGATGAGTCGTTTTGAAGTGAAGACTTAAAGTCAAAGGCCTCAGAAGACATCATCAGCATTGGACGCTTCATGGAAGCTTTTGTTCTTAATCATTATGTACTTTTTAGGAAGAATATCGTAAGGTATTCTACACGTCGTCCCATAAGAGAAGATTGTTGGAAATTCACTTTATGTGACGACATTTAAGAATTCCCATTAGTTATCATAGTCACACACGCATAGACTAGACTAGGTAACGATGTAAAGTTTAGGTGTCGTGTGACTATATATACCCCTCCAAGGCTTCCAAGGAGGGGGTTGTTGTTTGTTTTCATTTGAGTTTAATACACTTTTTCTTTCTTTCACACACAACCCTCTATCTCTCTCTCCACCATGGCAGCCACCACTTTCCACCACCCACCTAGACCACCGGATCTATATTAGCAAACCCACATAATTGATGAATTGAAGGATAAAGGTATAGTAGATAGTGGATGCTCAAGACACATGACAGGAAATAAAGATTTTCTTGCTGAATTTGAAGAATTCAGAGGAGGACCAGTAGCCTTTAGAGGTAGCAAAGGTAGAATCACTAGCAAAGGGAAAATCAACACAGGGAAGTTGGAATTTGAAGATGTGTTCTTTGTGAAGGAATTTAATGAGTTCAATCTGTAATCTGTATCACAAATGTGTGACTAGAAGAACAAGGTGCTATTCACAGACAAAGATTGCTTGGTGTTGCCTAAAGACTTTGAGATGCCTAAGGAATCTCAAGTACTGCTAAAAGTACCAAGGCAAGAAAATATGTACACCTTTAATCTTCATACTATTACTCCAACAGGTGGCATTACATGTTTGCTAGCTAAGGCTTCTTTTGATGAGTCTAATCTATGGCATAGAAGGTTAGGTCATGTGATTAGTGAATAGGAATTTGGTTAGAGGTTTACCTAACAAATCTTTTCAAAACGATTTCACATGTGCTGCCTGTCAAAAAGGTAAATAACATAGAGCCTCTTGTAAGACCAAGACTGTCAACACTGTGACAAAACCTTTGCAGTTGATGCATATGGATTTGTTTGGTCCAGTTTCTGTAAGAAACATTAGTCATAAGACCTTTTGTCTGGTCATAACTGATGATTATAGTAGATTCAGTTGGGTTTTCTTTTTATCTCTTAAAAGTGAAACAAATGAATTACTTAAGGATTTTATCACTTTAGTTGAAAAGCAGTTCACTAAACAGGTTTTAATCATTAGGACTGATAATGGGACAGAATTCAAGAATGCTGAATTTGATGAAATCTCCAGGTCTAAAGGAATTAAGAGACAATTTAGTAATCCTAGGACTCTACAACAAAATGGAGTAGCTGAAAGGAAGAATAGGACACTAATTGAGGCTGCTAGAACTATGTTGGCTGATTCTCTTTTGCCAAATACCTTTTGGGTAGAAGCAATCAACACTGCATGTTATGTGTTAAATAGAGTCTTAGTGACCAAGCCTCAAAACAAAATACCTTATGAACTTTTGACTGGTGTAAATCCTACCATAAGTCATTTAAGACCTTTTGGGTGTCATGTGTCTATACTAAATACTCTTGATTATTTGGGAAAGTTTGATTGAAAGTCTGATCCAGGATATCTTGTAGGATATTCAGTGCAAAGTAAAGAATATAGGGTTTATAATTTGGCATCTAAAAAGGTTGAAGAAAATGCCCATGTTAATTTCTTAGAAAATAAACCCAATGTCCCAAGAATAGGTTATGCTTGGATGTTTGATTTAGATTATCTAACTAACTCTATGGACTACTATTCTGTGCAAAAGGATTGTCAAACTAACAATACATTTGAGGAGTCAAGTGCAACTAATGCAGGTACTCAAGAAGATGTTTCTTCATCAGATGATGATGTTCATATCTATGTTCCCGATATGCCTACTGTTACTCCCATGTCTGCTACTCCCAAGAAGCAAACCATGCCATTAAAAGATGATCAAGCCTCCCAAGAGCTTCAGAGGCTTCAAGATCAAGAAAAGAATGCTACATCTGCTAATCAGCATTCAGGAGAAGAATCTTTTGAGTCATAACACTCAGCAGTACATACTACACCTAGCGGTACTTCCTCTACAAGTACTGCTAAGTCAAAATCTGCTAAATCTGTTGACTCACTAGAAGAGATTTTACAAGCTATGGACGATGAAGACTTATATGTTAGTCCAGCTGAAGGAATCTTCTCCAAAGCTTCCTATGATGAGCAGGGTGCAGTAACTGATTTCAACAATTTAGAAACAGAAATTCTAGTCAGTTCTATTCCCACTCATAAAGTCAACAACAACCATCCTACTACACAGATCATTGGAGATCCCAAATCTGTTGTACAAACCAGAAGACAACTTCAAACCAATATTAAAACTTACGCACTTGTGAGTTATGTCAAACAACAATAGAGAACAAATCATAAAGATACTCGGCATTGTTTGTTTGCCTGTTTCTTATCACAAGTAGAGCCCAAAAACATTTCTCAAGCTCTTGATGAAGAAAGTTGGGTAGATGCCATGCAAGAAGAATTAACACAGTTTGAGCTACAAAAAGTTTGGATTCTTGTGAATCTTCCCTCAAGTAAGAGAGTAATTGGTACTAGATGGGTTTTCAGGAACAAGAAGGATGAAAGAGGATTTGTTGTGAGGAACAAGGCAAGACTTGTTGCTCAATGCTATAGACAAGAAGAAGGGATAGACTATGATGAGGTTTTTGCACCAGTCACAAGGATAGAAGCCCTTAGGTTATTTTTGGCCTTTGCATCATATATGGGTTTTATATTCTATCAAATGGATGTGAAAAGTGCCTTTCTATATGGTACTATTTCAGAGGAGGTTATGTCTCACAACCTCCAGGTTTTGTAGATCCTAAATTCCCCTAATAGAGTCTACAAGGTTATCAAAGCACTTTATGGTCTGCATCAAGCTCCAAGAGCCTGGTATGCAAATTTATCCAATTTTCTGCTAGAACATGGATATAGGAGAGGAACCATTGACAAGACTCTGTTCATCAAGAAGAATGCTAAAGATATCATTCTAGTTCAAGTCTATGTTGATGACATCATTTTTGGTTCTACCAAGAAGATATGGTGTGAAGAGTTTGAGGCTTTGATGAAAGGAAGATTTCAGATGAGTTCTATGGGAGAACTAACTTTCTTTTTGGAACTGCAAGTCAAACAAAGGAAAGATGGAATATTTATCAGCCAAGATAAATATGCTGAAATCTTGAAGAAGTTTTCATGTATGGATACAAGGAGTACAAGCACACCTTTTGAAGCTAAGAAGTCTTTATCAAAAGATGAACATGGAGAAAATGTTGATATTCATCTATACAGATTAATGATTGGTTCATTGATGTATCTTACTGCTTCAAGGCCAGATATTATGTTTGATGTGTGTGCCTGTTCAAGGTTCCAAGTTCATCCAAAGGTGTCACATCTACATGTTGTGAAGAAGATTTTTAAGTATCTTAAAAGTCAACCCAACTTAAGATTATGGTATCCTAGAGATTCCACCTTTGAATTGGAAGCTTACTCGGACAGTGATTATGCTGGAGCCGATCATGATAGGAAATCCACAACAGGAGGTTGACAATTCCTAGGCAGAAGACTCATATCATGGCAGTGTAAGAAGCAAACCATTGTTGCTACTTCTACAACTGAAGCTAAATATGTAGTTGCTGCTCATTGTTGTGGACAAGTACTTTGGATTCAGAATCAATTGTTAGATTATGGGTTTAACTTCATGAACACCAATATTTTTGATAATGAAAGTACTATATGCATTGTCAAGAATCCAGTATTTCACTCCAAGACCAAACATATTGAAATAAGACATCACTTTATAAGAGATGCTTATGACAAAAAGCTTATTCAAGTCTTGAAGATTCATACATACAACAATGTAGCTGATTTGTTGACCAAGGTATTTGATGCAAAGAGATTTGAATTCTTCGTGACACACATTGGTATGCTCAACCAATAGACTGCTGCATATGTTGAGGGGAGGTAATAGTTGTACAAATTTTTATAATTTTTATTGTATAGTCTATGTTTTGTGTTTTTTGATGTAATTGTAGGTTCATAGAAAAAGATAAAAGAGGTTACAATGATAGTGGAAAGCATGAACTGGTCAAAATTGTGAGGTACCGTTATAACTCTAAGTATCGCTAGCACAAATTCAAGTACCGAGTATGTTCCATGTACCGCTACATGTCCGTTGTACCGTTAAGGGTCTCTTTTGTAAATTTGGCGGTTTCTTCGCACTTGGGCTTGTTATTTACTTAAATACTTACTCCAATTACACAATTGATTCACCTAATCATTTATTTTTATCTCTTGATTCTATAACCTTCTCTCTAATTTTTCGATCATCAAAAATATTAATAGCTGCGTTACAAGTGATCTCTAAGCATAATTTGGTTGCGAATCTTGCTACGAATGATGACTCTCTTGGATTCCATGAGATTCTTGGATTCTTATCTCGAAGTCATGTTCGTTTTGCACTCACTGTAAGTCCAATTGTCTCTATTTCCATTGTTGAACAATTTTGGAATACTGTTGTGTTAGGTACTCGGTTTGATCAACCTTACATTAAGGCTAGGGTGAATCATAGAAATATATATGTAACTGAGGTACTGCTAAGGGAAAGTTTGCGATTAAATGATGAAAATGGACTTAGTATGCTTAATAATACAGAGATTCATGATGGCCTTGCAGCCATGGAGTATGGAGGTGGTAGGGAAAGTCTTACTTTCTTTAAAGCTTTATTTTCACCTCAATGTAAATTGCTTTTTCATGCTATTATTCACTGTTTAAGCTCTAAAAGTACATCTTTTGATCAAATTCCTGCTGCATTGGCATCAGCTGGTATTTGTCTAGCAAATAACAGAGTTTTTAATTTTTCAAAATTAATTTTTGAAGGCATGACTAGGAATTTGGAAGGAACTAAAAAGTTTTTGATGTATCCTAGATTCATTAAAACTTTAGTTAGTGACCAAATACCTAACCTACCAGAGTTAACTGATACATGGGATGTTCCTACATTCACAAAGAGAACCTTCTCTTTCTTGACCAAACGTGGCAATGCCTTTATAGGAACAGTTACACCATTGTTTGCTCATATGTTAGCCCAACCTGCCAATCAAGAAGGTGAGGAACCTAGCAATGCTAGTGCTTCTCAGCAAACTCCTTCTCACCAGAGCTCCCATTCCCTAGAAGATTCACAATCTTCTTCTCACAATGTTGGTGCTCCACCAAACAATGATGAGATGATCCACACACCTGCTGCTTCTATTGCTGCTGGTGGTTCACCACAAGCACAAGCACCAGAGGTGGTGGATGTTTCAAATTTAACTGCTTTGTATACTAGTTTGTCCCAACAGGTACAGGTGTTGTAGAAAGAAAAGCTTGTTCAAGACAAGAAAATTGCTGAATTGGAAGCTAACCTAATCAAGTTAAGGAACAAAGTATCACCTTGGATGAGGCAACATAGATCTATTCAGAAGGCTGCACTCAAGAAGCAAAGATTCAGGAGCCACAAGAATAGGCAACTGAATGCAACCAAACAGGGGAGGAATTATGAAGAACAACCACCTTCTTCTGATAATCAGACAAGGATCTCTGGAAATGACATCAATTTTGAGTTGGATGAAGATGTCATGGGGACTTATGAAGATGGAACTGGTTTAGAGATTGGTGTGGATGGACCTTCAAATATGGAGATTAAACAGGAAGAACCACAACCTACTCATGAGGAGCCACAAGTTGAAGAAATGATGGTAACTCAGCCAGCACCACCACCTCAATCACCACTTCAAGTGAACTGGAGTACTTTCTATGAGAAGTTGGAGGAAATTAACATTCATTTTCCTGTGTCATCAACACCACCACCACAAAGACAAGTATGGTTTCAAAGGAAACAGACTTTACAAGTACTGTCTAGATCAAGAATGAGCAATGGATCAGATAAGACTGAAGAGGTGCAAGTTGAAATGATGGCTTCTATGGAAGAAAGATTATCTGGGGATACACAAGTGATTAAAGAAACAAGTGTGTCTAATACTGGTGAAATCAACATTATTGAAGATCCAAGTACTGCTAAGCCAATTAAGCCGACTGCAAGTACTGCTGACATTGTTGATGACCCAAGTACTGCTAAGCCAACTAAGCCGATTGTAAGTACCGCTGGTGATCATTCTTCACTAGAAAGTCAAACTCCTTTTGGAGAGGATGAGACTTTATCCCAATTACTGCTTGATTTAAGAAAGAAGAATTCAGCTGAGAAGACTAAACAAGCAGAGGCAGAGAAAAAGACACAACAAGAAGTTCTTGCCAAAAAGGATCAAACTCAAGGTAAGAAAGTTCAAGCTTCACACCCCACTAAAGGTATAGTTATTCAACAGCAAGCTGATGAGGAAAGATCTTCCAAGCTGAAGAAGAAGCTACCTAAGATTAATCCAAAGGATAAGGGAAGGAGCAAATATTATCATAATCTGAGAATGAAAGTGATTCAGATGATGATATAAGCAAATTCATGTACAGATTTAATCAATTGGACCATGATGAGGAATATGCTTTTCGAGTGCAAGCACAACTTCGTGAATAAGAACTACAAGAAGAACTTGCAGCAAAGCAGCATTTGCTAGAAGCTAAGAGAATACAGCAAGAATGGAACATACAAGAGTATGATAGGATTCAAGCTGAATTACATGCAAGTGAGCTTCTTGTAGACTAATTGATAGCTGAAGAGAGAGATGCATATGATGAAGAAGAGAAATCAAAGTTGATTGATCATCTGGTAAGGGAGCAACAAATATTCTTTGCTGAAAAGAGAAGAAATGAAAAGATTAAGCCTCCTACTACTATGCAGATTAGAAATCAAATGATGAATTTCCTTAAGAGAGTTATGGGTTTTACTCATATTCAGTTGGTCAAGAAATTTTTTGAAGAAATCAAGACTTTGTATGAGCAAAATAAGAGAACTGAATTGAATTTGTTGAGATTGGATCTGAAGCAGATAGAATGGCTGTTGAAGAGCTTAAAATACATCTGCAACAACAAAGGCAATTTGGAAGTACTCCTAGAATTGAGCCAAGTACTGCTGAACCTACAAATACATCTCCACCTATCAAGACCACTTATGAGAGGAAGAATAGAAAGGAGAAGGTAAGTTCAAGGGAGGAAGAGACTGCTCAAAGAATGATTGAAGGAGTTGAAGCTCAAGATATTGCTCAGACTGAAAATGTACAAGCAGTACATACACAGTCAACAGTACATACTGAAGAGACGGTACATACAAACTTTGAAGAGGGTTCAATAGAACTTAAGGGAACCTCCAAGGGTGTTAAAAAGAAAAGGTCAACAAAGACAAAGAAGAAAGCCAAGAGGGCTAAATCAACAGCAGAAGATAGTGATGATGATGAGAACTTGAAGAAGTACTTGAAGATTGTAAAATTTGAAGATCAATGTATTGATACAGAGAGTTTTGGAAAGAGATCATCTATTGCTAAATATATTTACTCTATGTCTCAAGGACTTAAAGTTCATGGAATTCAAAGAACTGATGGCACAACAAGGATATTCAGACTTTTGGAGGATATTCTTCACATTCTTGACAAACAAGATATTCAGGATCTTTTCAGGTTAGTTCAAGAAGCTAGTGTAGGGAAAATTGAAGTGTCAATATTATACAGGGAATTTCTCTTTATGTATGAACCACACAACTGTGATCAAAAAATGTTGAAGGGATTAGAGAATCAGGTTCCTAGTTACTGGAGATATTATAGGTCATGTGGATTGCATATTTTAGATATAGATGATGTTACGTACTATATGCTGCAAGAGAAGACTTACCCATTCAAAAGAAGATTGTTGGAAAGAATGTTGGAACAACAATTGGAGGTTACAGAAGAATTTGTTGATGCTTTGAAGTTGATCAGAATGGTTAAACAACAAATCAAGGATTTGAAAGATGAGGAAGAAGCTGAGAAAGAGCCTTAAGTGTTTGACTTTCAGTCACACTTCACAAATGGTTCTCAGTTCACCATGTCTAACACACATAAGAACTGGTTAGTCCATAAGCAAACGGTTTATGGTAAAGACTTCTCAAATCCGTTGAAAGCTGGTAGTTTGCTAAAAACTATATGGTTCTAACTCACCTTGTTTCGAGACAAAGAGTTGGCTAGTCCTAGACAAACGGTACTAGGTAAAGACTTCATCAAATCTGTTGATGGTTGACAATTTACTAAAAATAGGTTATCAGTACACCTTATTCTTTATGAATAAAGTATTGGCTATTCCAGAGTGTACGGCTAACTCGTAAAGAATTTATCAAATCCGTTGATAGGTGGTGATTTGCTAAAAATCATGAAGCCAATAGAGATTGGTTTTTGTTGTTAACTATTTTATTTTAGGTATGAAGATTGCAAGCAAAGAAGTATTCAAAGAAGAAAATACTTAGAAGGTTTTGTCTCATCAAATCAAGACTGGAGTTCATGATTCAGAGTTCACATATTTAACTCAAGAAGACAAATACTGATGCTACAAAGATAAATGAATGTTTAGAAGACACAAAGAAGATTATAGTTTGAAGATAAAGATGATATTCATGATGTTTGAAGATTATCTTATCAGAAGAAGATCTACATTGAAGTGTTTGGCTACATTCAGTTGGATACAAATACAAATTACCAAGTTTAATCCAAGGATGAAAGAAAGACTGAAGACATGTATTGTAAATACATCCAGTACAAGAGAAACAAGAAGACAACAAGTTATCATTCTTGTTTAGGGGAGGATTGTTGGGAATTATTTGTTAAGTGTCAAGTATCGTCAGTGTAATTTAAGTACTGTTAGTATTATACAAGTACCGTTAGTGTTAACGCGGTACATAGTAAGTACTGCTACTTATAAAGTAAGTACTGCTATATTGATTAGGACGAATATATCTTTGTATAAGATATGTCATAGTTATAGTTAGAGTATATCTTATGTGATATACTTAAATAGTTAGAATATGTATAATATATTGTCTGTGATATATTTATCTTTATAGAATATTCTAAGGTTTCTAGGGTTCCTTACTCTATAAAAGGAACATAGGTACAATGTCATTCGTGTACCTCATTCAAGTCGATTAATAAGAGAATCGAATAGTTAAAAGTAATTATGTTCTTCTGTGCTTTATAAGTTAGATTCCGCATAACTTATTTAGTGTGAGTAAGAGTTCTCAAAGTGTTTTAGTTTGATTACAAACTACTATACTAGTTCTTAACAGAATATAGATCCAATCAAAGGGATCAACAGAGGGTGATACCTCATGTGCTGGTTGTTGTGGAAAAGACTGTTGATGAACACTTTGTTGAAATGCTTGTTGTGGCATCATTAGTGGTTGATAAGGTGGTTGCTGTGGTTGTTGATAGGTGTGTGGTGGTGGCTGCTGCAAGTATGATGGTTGTTGATAAGTGAAAGCCATGTTTTGTTGGGGAGTCATTTGTTGAGAAGCATACATGGCAAGTGGATCACGAACTTGAGTTGTAGACAACCGAGCCTCGATCACATGGCTTTCATGTTGTTGAAGAAAATCTTGAAGTTGATCCACATTGTTTTGATGCAAATCCTTAGCCAATTTAACAGTTGTCACGTACTTGCTCCATTCTAAAGGAAGAGTGTTCAAATACTTGGTGTTAAATTGAAACGTAGGAATTGCCATGCCATAGATATTGAGCTCATTCAACAATAGGGTAAATCTCAAATAGTAATCATTGAGAGTCTCCTCGGGGACATAGGCAAACTTATCAAATGTATCATAAAGCTTACACTCTCGTTCTTGTTTAGTTAACGAGGTGCCTTGCATTAGAACACGAATTCTATCCCATAACTCTTTGGCAACCTTATGTTTACTAACGAGTTTGTAGACATCTGGAGGAAGGGCTCGGAGAATGACGTTTGTAGCTTGTTTATCACACTTGTCTTGTATCTTAGCATCTCTATTTAATTCACCCGTTGTGCGAGGACGAGTAACAGCACCTTCCGTCACAGTACTAGATACCAATGGTCCATTGAGCACCGATGCCCAAATGAGATGTCCATTTTCTTTGTTCAACATATAAAATTCCATTCGGGAAGCCCAATCCTCATACATAGTCTTCACCAACATTGGTGGACGATTATCCGTACCCGAGAGGATGGACTTATCCGTAAGAGATGTGTACTCCATTTCGATAAGTTAAGATTTACAAATGTAGATCGAACAATGAGAGAAAGTAAATGTATTTGTTGTTGCGTGTTAACACCGAGAAACAATGTTGAAATCCCCTAAATTATGTTCTCGATAAACCAAAAATCCAAGTCAAAATTACACACATTCAAAAACACATTTTTGAAAAATGTTGGATCGCAACACTTAATCGCAGTGGGTGAACGTAACCTTTGATCGCAGTGAGGATCGTAACCTTGGATCGTAATGTTTGATCGTAGTCCTCAATCGCAATCTTTGATCGCAGTCCTATATCGTAGTATTGGACCGTAGTCCTAGATCGTAGTCCTAGATCGTAGTCTTGGATCGCAGTCCTAGATCGCAGTCCTAGATCGCAGTCCTAGATCAGTCCTTGATCGCAGTCCTTGATCGTAGTCTTGGATCGTAACAAGCGATCGTAATATGTAATTGTGATATTGGATTGCAAGTAGAAACCCCAGGTTTATGCGATCGTAATACACAGATCGTACTATGGAATCAAACTTACCACTTTTCTCGGATAGGACTAGAACACAACAAATTCGAGATTCTTAGCCTAAAAATGAATCAAACACCCAAAAATCTTGTGTTTTTAACCAAAGTAACAATACTAATACAACAAGTAAGTAGATGATGTATATCAAGATTAAACCATAAAAACACAGAAAAATCGGTACGAATAAATTTGGATCAAACTAGGCGTATGAATCAAGAACACAAACACATAAACCAAACAATCAACCCATGGCTCTTGATACCATTTGTAATATATTGCAAATCTAGCTTATGTTTTAGAGAGAGAAAGAGATAGAAAGTTGGTAGAATCAAACACACTTCTTGAGAGAGAAAGTAACAACTATGTGTAATTGAAAATGAAACCACACCCTCTCCATCTAAGGAGAGGGTTTATATACCCAAGCCCATAAGATGGGATTGGGCTTACAAGTTGGGTCGGCCTACACAAGTTGTAGGCTAGGCTTAGCCTTGTTTGCTTAATATTAGTAAAACTAAACTACGAGCTATTACTTAGACTATTGTTGGAGTGACCGATCCTTTCTAATACGTAAAACGTATTTCCAACACTCGGGGACTATAGAATGAGTTGTAAAAATGGTCAAGGTCTGATGTTAGGTTCTAAACTTAGGGTTGTGGGTCTATTTTCAAACTTAAGTGTCGGATTTGTAAACGGGATTGTTTAGAGTGGTCAAAATGGTTGTATGAGTCGGTGACGTAAAACTGTCGGGTTTTTGTAGTTCAAAGATGTGTCGGGCAGGGAACTTTAAAAGTAAAATCTTTTGATGGTCTTTTAAGAGGAATTTCTATAGATAGTAAGTGATATATCTGAGTAGTATCATAAGTATTTGACGTGTTTAAGTGGGGTAAATGAGCTTTTACATTTGGTATGTACCGGCAGATATTTATCGAAAGAATAAACTAATAGAGTAAACATCTAGAAGGAAGTAATAGTATCACTTGTATTGTTTTCTTTCGGGTTTATCGTGATAATATGATTTTGAGTTTGATGTTATTATGTATGGGTTATATTTGAATCTATTATTAATGAACGCGCCCTATTTGATAGGTTGCGGTTTTTGTGTTATCGGGCATCAACAATCGTCGAAGGTCGTCTTGCTACTGCTATTACTCAAGGTGAGTCTGTAGCCTCGCTTTTCATGCTAGCTACTAAATGTTTTAATACCCGCGAGGGGGTATACATGCTATTTGAAAATAAAATAAACAAAAGTCATAATTGATTGTTTGGACCCGAATGTTGCATGTTGTTGCCTTGAATTGTATAAGTACCTAAATTTCAAAAGTCCCTAAATTCATAAGCCGTTAACTATGTTCTGACTTGATGTTGTGAGTTGGGAATAGCCGCTTATCCAAATGATAGTGCTATTGGGCTGACGACCCTATCTGAGACCAAGACTTTACGCTGAGTAACCTCTGGGAAGGATAATTTACGAGAATGAGAATGTGGTATACTTGCAATTGATACCCTAGTAGGGGCACTGGAATTCATCTAGTCATGCCGGCTTTAGGCGTGGATGACTAAGTTAAGGGGTCGGTGTCATGAGCTTAATACAATTCTATAGGTATTGCTATATGCCAGAATGCCTGATCAATAGATTGTGACGACAATTCTATTAAATGATTATGATTGATTTTTTTCTTGTGTTTAAATGATGATTTGATAAACCTATAGACTCGCTCAATAGTTGTGTTGACTATTTTAAGCATGTATTTCAGGTGATTGAAGTTGATTGATGGCGGAGCTTGCTGGAGAAGGATTGCGGGTTGCTTTTATGGTGATTGGGTCTAAAACTGATTTCTTTCCCTTTTGTCATAAAATTAATAATGTATAGTCATGTATTTTTATAACAATGTTTGTTGATTGGTTGAGATCTTTGGGGGACCTAAATGTTACTCTGATATTTCTAAAATTGTTTTACTTGGGATCGAAGGTTTTAGACAATGGTTAAATTAAATCCTCTTATATTTCAAATGTATCATTTCGAGATTGTTCAAAGTTTCTTGTGTAACGATATTTGTGTTTAGCACCCAAATGTGTATTTCCGTTGCGCAATGTAATTTGGGGGTATTAAATTTTCACTTGTCCTCCCCGTCGGAGTTTTATCCTCTCCTCAAATGCCTTGAGTTTTCCAGTGATCTCATCTAGAGTGATGTCGTCTAGATCACTTGTTTGTTCTATGGATGCTACTATTTGAATGAATCTATCAGGTGTGGAATCTAGTAACTTTCGTACTAAAAGTGATTCATCCATAGCTTTCCCTAATTCTTTTGCCTTTGTGGCATAGCCATTAATCTTGTACATAAATGCATCCATCGTGTCTTCATCTTTCATTTGAAGCGCATTAAATCCAATCATCAATGATTGTAGTCGTGCTTTCTCCACCTTTTCATCTCTAACGTGTTGTTTCTTTAATGAATCCCACAAATCCTTAGCCGTTTCACAATTTGCCACTTGTAAAATCACGTCTTCGGTTAACGCTTGATATAAGAAGGCTATCGTCGCCTTGTCCTTCTTATTGTCTACCTCTGTATCATTCTTAGGTTCTATTGTCTCCCACAAACCATGTGCCTCTAATATAACCTTAATTTGTATAGCCCAAACCGTGTAGTTTGTGTTTTTCAATTTAGGGCATTGGTAGTGTGTCGTGGGTGCTTCGTTTTAGATGATGTAGATTTTGAGGTATCTTCGTCAACCATCTTGAAGGTGTTTAATATCTTCACTTTCGTTTAGGAATTTTGTGTGCTAGTGTGGTAATTTCTAATAGGGATTATATATTTAGGTATCGGGAATCCTAATATATCTAAAGTAATAAATCTATATTACTTCTAATTAATCTAAAAGTCGAGTATGAAACTTGGGACCTTGGTGTTGTGATTTACACACAACTTTGTTCCCTTCGTTAAACCACGCTGCGTTCTTTCCCTTTTTTCACGTTGCTATTTTCCTTTTGCCTTGTCCGACAAAATCTAACGCTGTCCGATATCATTTCTTTCTTTTCTGTCCGATATCGCTTTTGTTCCCTGCCTTGTCCGACAAATCCTCCAGCATTCTATCCGATTTGGTTTTCTTCTCCAAATCTGTTTTTTTCTTTCACAAACACGTATCATGTTTGTTCCCCGCTCTTATCCTTGTGGTTCTCCCTGTGTCACCCGACACTTTACTGTGATTCTGTATCACTTCGTGATACATATCTTCCCACAAAAGCGTTCCACGCGATTTGATCCTCGCGTTTTCTTTCAAACTTTGTTTCTTGTTGTATCCGGATTCAAACAAAGTCTCCACTCGTTTACTAACCAAACGATGTGTATTCTTCTTGTTTTTCTGTGTTGTGGTACCACCCAACACAACGACAAGAAATCCAAGGGTTGTCCCTTCCTCTCGTTCTTCGAATCAAACGAGGTGTTCTTCCTTTCCCTTCGTTGTTCCAACGAAGTTTTATCCCACTGTATCGTGGTGTATCACGTCTGCAACCCTACGCACAAAGTGGTCGTGCACTACCCTTTTCTGCGTTTCCCTTATTCACACGTTGTCTCTCTTGGAAGTATAGAGAAACACACTTCCTGATCTTTCGTTGTTAAGAATCAAACGTTGTAAAACACTTGCTCTGATACCAAATGTTTTCCCAATGTTTCCGGATCGATTGTTATAACGTTTATGAGTTGAAAAATATATGAATAAGTATTGTATTAATCCAACCATGAAACGATTTACATATGTTTGTTTATATAAGCATCGAATGGGTATGACTCCAAACGACACGACTGTTCATATCCCAACCGAAATAATTGTCATTCGGTTATTAACTTTCTACTTGACACTAATGGTCCTTATAGTTTTAACTAACTATATACATGAAGTAAGAAACTAGATTATCGGTTCACATCGTGTATAAGAAAATGGGTCAAACTAGGTTATACTTCATCTTTCATGGGTTAATTGGGTTGGGATACGAGAGTTCACTGAAAATGAAAGAGAAAAAGAAAATCATGCCACTATATAGGTTTTATAGTCATATTTCATTATTTACTGGGTAGCAAAAGCCCACTATTACACAACAGGGCAAATGCTACGAAAATTTATAACGGAAGTTTTCCGTAGCAAATTTGCAACAGTGTTGCAACATATATGCAACGGATTAGCAAAAGCACAGAAAACCGTTGCAAATCCGTTGCAAATATTAAAATATTTTCTTTTATACTTACTTTAAAATATTTCGTTGCAAAACTGTTAAGCTTATTTAAATTTGTAACGGAATTTCAACAAAGTATTAAAAAAAATAAAATATTATTAGCTTCCATTGCAAATCCGTCGCAAATTCTTAATAAATGTTACGGATTTTCAACGGATTAACAATAATAGTTTAATTTCAATTTATTTTTAATTTTCCATTGCAAATCCAATGCAAATCGTTAATTGATTTGACTATAATAATTTAATTTTAATTTATTTTTAGTTATCCGTTGCAAATCCGTGGCAAAATCATTAATAGATTTGAAACAAAAAAGTTAAAGTAAATATAAAAGAAAGATTTTACAATGAAACATGATCATGGTTTAATTTTTACTTATTCTCAATATTTCATTTCAACCCTTTCTATGATTTAAAAATAATTGCTACGGATTTGCAACGGTTACCAATAAATTTTTATTTGTTTTTAATACTTTGTTGGTATTTCTGTTATAAATTTTGAAATTATTGCTACGATTATGTAGCGTATACTCGATATATAACTCTACTAGAAATTTTTAAATACTTTGTTGTATATTTTCACCGTATTTTAGATGTTTAATCATTTTTAAATTCTAACTATTCGCTGTAAATCAATATACTATATTATATTATTTCAATGAGTTGTATTGGTTTTTATGTGTTACAAAAAGCAGTTTCAAAAAGCCCGCTAGACGACAAAGATCTCATTTTTGTAGTTCCATCTCTGACAAAAACCTCAGACACTTAGATTACAATCTAAATCGATACATGTTTTAGTTAGACGATGCCATAATCGATATGCAGTAGAAATAAATGAGATATGACACATTCATGGTGATGAGTTAACATTCGTTACGATATCATAATGCAATGAGTGCATAATAAAGCATTCTTTTAACATGTATAACTATTTGTTTGGCTGATTTTTTTAAGCTTTTAGTTATATTTAAGTTATTTTGATTTAGGATATGTAGAAGTTTGATTCTTTGTGTGCAATTGACTTTGTATAGATGTTTTGATGTTTCTAGTTTTGATTTGACCACAGGGCTAAGATTGACTATTTTTTTTATTTAATCTAAACTTAAGTTTATTATTAAGTAGGTTATTATCGAGATGGGCTACCTTGTTATCTGATTTGTTTTTTATTCTACAAAATACACCTTCATGTCATCCTTTTAATGATCTTTTTTGTTGTCAATATAGCTTGCTTATTTTCGTTGTATCGTAAAGTAAGTTTTCAATTTAGGTGGTTAGTAGATTATTATTAACTTTAAAATATCTACCATGAGTAAATGTTATTGAACTCGGAGTATATATCTATGAAAGACATCGAATCTTACTCAAATATATGTATGCACATAAATTAGGTACACTACATAAGTTATGTTGGTTTGTGCTACTTAATCATTTTGTTTTTGTAGATTATCATCTCAAGAACATAGATGTAGTGGCCTAGGCACTCACATGGTGATATGAGTGGTGTTGGACCAATGGTGTCGGATCATCATCACATTGATGATGTTGAGCCGGTAGATGTTATTGAACCATGTGTTGACTTTATGCATCAAATACTAAACGAAGGTCGAATATGCTTAATCCACTACCTAAACCGACTGATCGTCTGTTGATAAGAACATCCGCTGACAAGTAAAAACTTGATTTTTTATTTATATTGTATTTAAATCATGGAAGAGTTGATACTAATGATAATCATGTTATGTTTTCCCACTTTGTAGGTTTGATGATCAGAAATGTGTTGGTCATGCCATCACATTAATTCTTATGTTCCAAACATTATGTTTTAGATGGTTCATAATAAGAGGAACAATATTTGGTAGCAATGGGGCTTTATTGATTTTGCTAACAGTGGTATGTTTGTGATCCTACATTTACAAAGCTTTGTCCCTTACATTAACAGTATGCGTACTATGTTTTTTTATAGGGTTAAAAGTTGAATCGTCTTGGAAATTTAAGGCAAAAGAACATGAGACTTTATATTCTGCGTAGCATATGTTACAAGTTATACGTTTTTTTGGATTGTTTATTGAATATTAATGTCATATTCTATGGATTAAAATGACAAAATAATCTCATTTTATTTTTGTTTTTTGTGTCAAACGCTTACTGCCATCGTTTTAATAAGTTGTAATTGGTTTACGTATGGTTCTTTTAGGTTGGAATGCAAGAAAAATCGATGAAGAACTCAGAGCAAGAACGAAAGAAAGATAAACTTTTTGAGGAAGCTAAAGAAAACACAAGAAGATTAACGAAGAGAAACACAAGACCTTCAATTCAAGGAAGAAATAAAGAAATAAAATGAATGTAAACTCGCCCAGATTTCCAAGTAAACATTCGTTGCTTATGCTATGCTTTGTGTTTCATACAGATTTTGTTTAGAATTTGGGTAGATATACTTCGTGTATGGTGTATCATACACTTTTCGTTTAGAAGTGATACGTTAGCACTATATGATAGCTTGTATAATATGATGTATTTGAATGTTTGTGGAATTATATATTTTGTTTCGATTGTGTGTTTAGTTATATGTTTTTAGATATTTTCTATATTTACGTGAGAAATGGCTAAATGCTATTTTATTAGACGAAACATTTTTTTGTAACGAAAAATTTTGACCATTGCAATTTGGTAAGAAAATTATCCCGTTGCAATCTTGCAAAAGAAATTTCGTTGCAATTTCCTTGTACTTAATACTTGAAATAAACCGTCGGAAATCTGTTGGAATGTTATCCGTTGCAAAAAAGGTTGTTACCTTACAACGGATTTTTCTTCGTTGGAAAGCTTTTTCACTTTTTTCTCACCGTAAGAAATCCGTTGCAATTTAAGTTTCCATGGAGCATTTATACTACGGTAGAAATCTGTTATAAATCCGTTGCAAATGGTTGTTTGCAACGGAATTGCAACAGATTCCTACCGTAGCATTATCCCACTTGTGTTGTAGTGGCCATAGGTTGAGCTTGGAGACATATCTATGGTATGGATCGTAATTATGAATTTATTCGAAGAACTCACAAAATATATATCCGTAAACTCATATGAAACCATTTGATTGATAATTAAAGGTAAATAATGTCACGTAGAACATCAATCAAAGACATGGCTTAAACCAAGAACAATTTGCATTGCACTAAAGAAACCAGGAAGGGTCATATAAACTCGCACAAAAAAATACGTTTTCTCTGAAATTATTGATATAAGCATTGACGATGGCATTTTTTGTCTGTTGTGCTCCATAAGAACAGGTTATAGATAATTACTGGTCAGCTGAAAATCCATCCAGAAATTTGAAAACCCGTTCTGGTTTTTTTTTTTAAACAGAGTATATCAGAAAACAAGACATTGTTTGATCATGTTGAGATGAATATATGTTGCTTAATAGTCTAATCAACTTGAAAGTTGAAATTTATATGAACCGGATTGATTAGGATAATAAAACAATAAAAGTAGAGTAATCGACGTTCGAGAGGTCGAATATGCTCTCTCAATTAACTAAGAAATCAACAAACCATAACTATATATTACAACCCTATCCTCCATATATAATATTAGTGAACTTATTCATTAAGCCAATAATAGAAAAGGTAAGTAAATAAACTAATTATTTAACTAATATCATGAATAGTCTGCTAAGATCGTATCAGAAACATAAACAACTGCTAAACTACTTGTATTAGCTTTTTCTGCTTAAAGTTCTTTCCCAAACGACAACACAAACAAATACGCGAAAAGCATTACTTAGATAATTCAAATGAATAAGTGGCTTGAAAATTTAATTACTCCATTACTTAGATAATTCAAATGAATAAGTGGCTTGAAAATTTAATTACAACTGAAATAGAGGCGACAAGTATGTCTAAAAGGTCAAAAGGTAAATAGAGTGGGACATACTTTAACTAGTACAATACCCGTGCGTTGCTCGGGTATAACGATTTAATAATTTTAAAAGAAATTTACAAACTTGTTGCGAGTATTGTACACAAAAGAAAAATGCTTAAACACCCGCAAATCACCATAACAGGGAACGAAGTATCTTAGTGGACAATCATTTTTATTTAATGATCAAGTATGAAAAAAAAAATGTAGTAGAAATTGTCAACAAATGAGGCCCCTATATCTTGGCGTCTATATGAGATGGTGTATTGTGCTTCCAATTCAAAATTTCACCATCATATTCTCAATTCATACAAATAAAATGACACTAAACATGAACTCAATTAAAAAGTGCATGAAACTAATTAAAGTCAGTTTCTCAACCCAACATTTAAAAAAAACAGATACGTAACTACTCCTAAGAGCGCCCGGGTCCGGTCATGGCGCCGTGGGATGTCAATCCCACGGCGCGACTCGCGCGACGACTCCCCGATCAGCAAAAAACCGCGGCGTTGGGTCCTGGCGTGGGTATTCACTCGGCGTGAGGGGTGTGTTTCGGCTTGTTTATATAAAAAAAATCTTTTTACCCTTTTGGATGTTTGAGAATGGCTTTTTTTTCTTTCTTTTTTGTTGTTGCAGTGGTGGTGGTGACGGCTGGTGGTGGTTGTGGCGGCTGGTGGTGGGTGACGGCTGGTGAAGAAGAAGAAGTAGGGTTTGGGGGTTGGGATGGGGGTGAAGAAGAAGAAAAAAAAATCATTTTATCCCCCTTTAGTTTAATGAAATGTTTAAGTTTGCTTAGGGGGTGTTTTGTAAAATTGTGAAAAACTGAAAGTCACTCGGAGTGATGATTCCCCTGTTTTTTCCAAGTGAATATAAGTGTGAGTTTCGCTTACGTGGCAAAAAAAAACCTCTCACTCCAAATCATGACTCCTTATGCTCTAAAGCCATGCATGATTTCATGCATGAGAAAAATACAACTATCCCATGATCCACTTATTAAACTTGCAGATATATTTTTGCTATTTGTTTAATAATTGTTACATCATACATAGCATTAAAGCATAGAAGGTAAGGGAGACTCTCAAACAAATCAATAACTCATTGCACTTAAAAAAAAGCTAATGAGTTTTGTATTTCTATGAGAGAAAATCTAATGCAAACCAAAGTTACCCAAACATATATAGTCATCATCTTTAATACTGAGCCTTTAACACCACGCGATCCGCGACGGAGGGTTTAAGATCAGTGTTTGCGCATTTATACACGTTTAGTTTCCTAATGTGTTTGTAAAATGGAATCATTCTTGAAATGCTCCAAAATCACTCATTATTTCTTTTTTAACCCATCAAACATAAATTAATTTATCAAAAGAGATATAAGAAGCATGAAATCCTTGTATGTTTAGATGGTATGCTGAGAAATTATATATACACTTATAACTAAACGGCTATGGCAACAATGTGTATATTGTTGGTGATTATGTGTTACCAATAATGATTTAAGTGTAATGGATTTATTTTGTTGACCAATGAGTAATCGTGATAAACGTTCATCAAGTCGGGGTTGTGCGGAGTGCACACTTGTATGACATTGTTGCGGTTATCATACGGGGGCGAAGCCCCCGTACGACGGGGGTCCGGGGGCAGCGCCCCTGGGCAGGGTCCAAGGGGCGGCAGCCCCTGGCTGCTTTGTCGAAAACGCACTAGAAAATAAAATTCCCGGTGTTTGGACCTAATTTTCTGCCCGTTGAAAAAGGTTGCAGTTGGTTGCAGTTTGGTTGTAATAACTGTCTTTTGACAGTTACAACTGCAAACTCGTTTTTTGGTCATATAACCTTTGTGGTTTCTGGTTCTGGATCATAACAACAAAAACATAATTTACAGTTCGCAATCTGAGTTTTATCCGATTGGAGATTTCGATAGAACCATCGAAATACTTTGATCTGAAAGTGTTTGACACGACTCTCAGATTACTGTGATCCACCAAATATCTAACATATATGACCCAAATTATCGTACTATTGAATATAGTTAACCATAAACGGCTATGGCGCCAACAATATTGAATATAGTTAACCAAATTGTGGCGTAACGTGAATATACATGTCGCCAAATTTGCTTCTCTTTTCCTTATCCTCGATTCGCGATTTGCGAAGGACATCATCAGCCAAAGGTTAGATATCAAGTTTCACATTGAAATCATGATGTTGTTAAAAGACAGAAACAACATTGATTACACCTTCATACGAATAAATATATATATGTATTTAAAGAAAGGAGAGTTACCTCATGATTATGAAGATGGACATTAGTGTTCCGAGCAAGCATCTTCATACGAAAAAGAAAATGTCACCTATTGATAAATAAATTTGAGGTGAGAGTGTGACGTTGTAACATGACTTTACCTTGATTTCTTCCTCTGTAGTCATCTTCGCAATCCAAATTCGTTTATTGTTGCTACGGTGGTTGAAACACTGTTTGAGTTGCTCATCCGTATAAATGCAAATAATCCATGGTTAAAGAGAATACATCAAATAGGGAATTTGATCTATAACTGATGAAAAAAAACATTCGATTAATACCTCATGTTTGTTGTCTCCATAAGAATTGTGAAAGAATGAAAATAAGCTGATTGTGAGTATCTTTCTCTGTATATATAAGGCTATTATAGGCGCCAAATATTCATAAGTTGAAATTTAAAAGATAAGCATGCGTCTAATAAGGAAGTTAGGTGCATGGTTTGTTGCTAATAAATCTTAAAAATATATTTTGATTTGCACATGTTTGGATCTACACGTACCAGGTAATACCCGAGTCTGCCTCAACTTAGTTAATAAAGATAATTAGGATTCATTTATCTTTACCAATTATAGCTCACAGTTTGTTACTATGGATAATTAATCAATTTCAATGGTCAAGATTAAGTATAGGTTTAATTTAAACAGATGTGATTAAGTCATGGTAAAAACCACCGGCGGCAATAGAATAGTAATTTCAATGGTCAAGATTAAGTATAGGTTTAATTTAAACGGATGTGATTAAGTCATGAAAACCACCGGCGGCAATAGAATAGTAATAATGATATATACTGACTTTAGGGATGTAGGAGATGCGGGGCCAATAGGAGCCTCTTCTACTTGTCTTTTCTTTCCGTTTATCTGTGCATATGTATATTTCCAAACTCAAAAGTGAAGCCAACAACTCCTCTGGTACATCTTTTATATTTGGGCACCACCTAAACTAGTATAAAACCCGTGCGTTGCCCAGATATATCAATTCAATAATTAATTTTCTTTTATATAAAATCATTGTTGCTATATTTAAAAAAAACTAAAAAATACACATCTAAAAGTGCAAATAAATAGTGAACACATAGACTTCTTTCTATGTTGTATGTCTTGTTATCCGAAAACATGACTAAATAGACTCTAGACACGCCAGATTCGCGGGTGACATATAAAAAAAGAGCTTCCATTATATATAAACAAAGTTAGTAACATATTAAAATACTAATATTACATGTTTTACAAAACTTAAAAACATAGATATCTTATAAATTCAACCATGTAAAGCGTGTATTTTCCATAACATCTATACATTACATATATGGTACATTATGGACTTTTTCTTGACAACCACACTATGAAAGTGTAATTCGCGCGGTGAACCGATCACTTTGGTCAAATTCCTTAGGTTTGCAAGACCACCGGTACGCACTTTTCAATGCCCTGCTATGTCAAAATTATTGCATATTTCATGTAAGGAATAAAAAAATAAGCCATCAGTAGCATTCAAACTGAAATAATGAGATAAAAGTGTTGACGGGTTGCAGGATGGGCTCAGTTTAACCTACATATTGTTGGAAGATTGACATACATATTAATAAACCTTAAGTAAAATATTTTCATAATACCTTTGTTACATGGTTCGACAACTGGATCCTTATTTGCCTTTAGTATTCGTAGTGAATTTCACTTCGACATATGTAGAAACTGTTAGCCCGTAAATTACTCCATCATGAGATGTGATATCATTGTTCCCATATTTAGTTTATTCTAATCTGTATAATTATGTTGATTAGCTGTAGTCTGATGTCATGGGCTTATTCAAAGTCAGTAGATGTTATATATATGTACCATATGTAAGCATGTTCAATAAGGAAAACACATGGGAACAATGATTTTTTTCATCGAGTTCTTGTAACCTGGCGGTAATACTATATAACTTTCCGTCCATCCTAGTACTCGGTGAGAAATTTGTGCAACAAGTTGGGATGAGCTTTCTTACCCTGCTAGTGATTCCTTGATCAGACTCATTGGTAACCTTGTGGTGTATAGCAGCATCTGTTGCTAAACCATCTAGAATATCATCTATGTCGTAAGCCAAATGTTGGAGACCATTCAGCCATTGTTTAACAGCTTCATCTGTCACTTCTTTATGAGAAGCATCATTAAGCACGGCTCGGACTTGGGATAACGACCTTTCCCATTTCTTGAGCTCTGAGTGGATTTCTTTGGAGCGGGGTATCTTGTCCACGGCTACAACTGTTAACTTCTCAAAAACAACAGCAAGCAAAGCAGAAAGAACTAGTTCAGCCATTGTTGGTTGGTTTATGGTGAGAGCACAAAAGAGAGAAAATTTGTGGATTGAAAATGGTGCATAATACTTGCATTATTGTCCAAGTTGTTATGGGTCAATGCTAACAAGAGATGAATGGATGTGATTAAGACAACAAAAGATGAAAATATGAAGCAAAGCATATCCACACAAAAAGGCAGAAACAATCAACGGACAATTTAACTCAAAATTGTATTGGTAACAAAATGTGATGAACTAGCTAACTTCTATTTAACATATATGTATGGCTACATGTATATAGCTTTCAAACGATCGTTCTAATCAATAATTAGCGGGTATGTGTTATATACATCTTGATGATGGTATTTGGTAATGTTAGATTCACCCGTCGCAGGTGCAGGCACACAAATCCTCCTAGTAAAGAAACACCCTACTTTAAATGAAAAGTTACAAAGCTCTGTAGATCTGTGGAACCAGTATGTCTAAAATGTATTCAAATGTTTACGAGCTCTTAAATCAATTCGAAAAAGACACACCCTTTTTCAGAAACATATTCCTTGTGACGTTACACAGATCGACTAAATTGCCACTTTTAAACTTCTAGTAAAGAGAAACTATACGACTATACTACAAGAGATTCCATTAGTAGAGGTTGAAGTATGTTGGACCTTTTAGCAAATGTTCGCGTATGTCTCCGGTCAACGCTTCCGGAGACGAGCGCTTTCCCACCTCAGACCCGGAACCTTGGACCATTTGATAAAGACGTGGCGTGAACAGTAGAGCATTAATGAGCGTGACAAGGCTCGAGGAGTAAAGCAAAAGGCACTCACCCTATTATCCAGGGACCATCCGTCCGTCCTGTGGATAAAAGGATACACCGCCGCCCTTGGGACATTAAATCCCTCGATTGTAGGGATTTGACTAGCCCAGGTTTCAAGGCCTAGTCTATGATGTGACCACTCAGGCAGGTATATCCCTTGGGGTAGTATAAATACCCCTGCATTTAACACACAACACATTCAATACTTCCATTAATACACACTTTTACCTTCCGGCATTTACTGTTTAATACCATTCGTGTGAATAGATACTTATTCTCACACCGGAGCTTGGTCTCGGGGTCAAACCTGGGGCGAGTTAACGTGTGTTGTCTTGTGTATCCTAGGTGCAAAGGGATCAAGACGAGCATACCTTTATGATGTCGAGGCAAGATCACTGACCGCAACATAGCCGGAGGATTTTGTTTCAACATTTGGCGCCATCCGTGGGACCCTAAACTCAGATCTCCACACAACAGCTAAGCAATGGCAGGAGTCTCAGGGGAGTCGAATCCATTATCTTCCCCTAGTCGCGACCCCGCAACGATAGTGAAAGAGACGGAAACGCCTCTAAATTTACGAGAAAAGATTTTGGAGAGTATGAGCGCGCTACAAGATCTGGTGGAGCGTCATAACGCCGCATCCAAAAGACCTATTTCGCCTATACGCTTAGATTTCGAGGAAGACGTAGCAAATCTACAGAAGGATAAGGACGAAGGACGGGAGGTTCGAAAGGAAGCTAGCCTTCCGGAAGATGATTTGCAGAAGCCTTTCAAAGATGTGATGGCCTCTCCATTTACCAAAAGAATCATACAATTCTCCTCACCAAAGCATAGGCTACCCGCAACTCTCAAGTTATACTCAGGGGCTACGGATCCTAATGACCATATCACTCGGTTTGCCGGTGCCGCCAATTCGGGAGAATGGCCGATGCCAGTATGGTGTAGATTTTTCCAGCAAACTTTAGACGGACCAGCTGGAGGATGGTTTGAAAGGTTGCCGAGGGGTAGCATAGATAATTGGGAAGATCTGAAGGAACAGTTCTTAGAAAGATTCTCCTTGAGAAGAAAGAGTCTCAAAGCGTCGATGGAGATCACAACCATCGTCCGCAAGGCTCATGAAACGCTGGCGGTATTCAAAGAGCGTTGGACAGACGAAGCAAGTTATATTCAAGGCGTTCCGGAAGTGATGAAGATATCGGCCTTCGTAAATGGAGCCAAGTGCCCGGAATTGGTCCGACGTTTTACAGATGACACTCCAATGACGGTAGCAGAGATGATGCAAAGAGTAGATGATTTCATAAAGTCCGAAGATGCATACCGAAACACTGAGTTGCCAACAGGAGAAGCGGGAGATGGTAACGTAAAGTATAGCAAGGACGAAAGGTATGGTCCTTCCGGTTCACGTGGACGACAAAGAGGGCGGCAAAGAAATGATTATCGGTCCAGACCCCCGTTTCCCCCATATGTACCTCCGGTTAACCCAAATTATGGAAGAAGGGCACCATACCAACGTTCCAGCTTGGAGTCGCTTACCAAATTTCCAAAAGAAATCTTAGCAACTGAGTTGCAATTGTGCCTTCCTCCACCGCAACCAACCAAGGGTATCATCCGTCCGGAAAACATGGACAAATATTGCGACTATCATCAAGAGAAGGGCCATCTCACCAACAATTGCCATCAGTTGAGGAAACAGCTGGAGGCTGCTCTGGAGTCCGGTAAGCTCAACCATCTGGTAAAAGACCTGCGGGGAAGAGTGAATAAAGGGAACCAAGGAAGAGGAAATGGAGATTTTAAGGGAAGGACTATAAACATGATAGAAAGAAGGTATAGCGGCATGAAGAGGAAGGAGGTGTGCAAGATCGAAATGGATTGGATGAACGTCCCCATAACCTTTCCTCCTATACCCGATGATGAGGCTTCGGAGGAACCTCTGATATTCGAGGCCGAAATAGAGGGATATTGGGTAAAAAGGGTGTTCGTGGATGAAGGAGCCACCATGCAGGTCATGTTCGAGCATTGTTTCCTAAACCTAGATCTAGCAATCCGAAGAAGGTTAACGCCCGATAACGTGAAAGTCCGAGGCTTTTCGGGGGAGGAAACCACCCCTCTCGGGAAGATAGATTTAGAGGTAACCTTTGGAGCAGACAGTTTAACAAGGCGAACGATGATGAACTTCACAGTGATTAGAGCACCATCCCCTTACAATATCATATTGGGAAGGACCGGAATCAGAGAGTTAAGGGCCGTGCCCTCTACCGTACACTCATCCATGAAGTTTCCAACCCCCAACGGTATAGCCACCATGACAACCAAGGCACGAGCCATCTACGAATGTCGAATCATAGAGGATAGCCAAAAGATAAAGACGATGAAAGCGTCAGCTGTGGGAAAAGAGTTAGATGAATGGATTGCCAAGGAAGAGTTCAATCAACAACAACGGGTTGCAGGAGACATGACGGAGCAGATCTGTGTCAATCCTGGATATCCGGAACAGTTGATCACTATCGGAAGATTGTTCACCAAAAAATATCGAATTCAACTCATAGAGTTACTGAAAGACAACGTTGATGTATTCGCATGGGAACCTTCCGACATGACGGGAGTACCTAGGAGAATCGTCAAACATTCGTTGAACGTGGACATGGAGACCGCACCGATTGCCCAAAAAAGAAGGACGTTAGGGGAAGAAAAAAGCCAAGCGGTTAAAAAAGATGTGGAAGAGTTAACAAAAGCAGGTATCATCCGACCGGTACGATACCCGACGTGGATCTCCAATCCAGTCCTAGTCAAAAAGCCGGATGGAAATTGGCGAATGTGCATTGATTTCAAGAATCTCAATTCTGCTTGCCCGAAGGATTATTATCCCTTGCCGGATATAGACGTCAAGATAGGGGCCGTAGTGGGATACAAATTCAAATGTTTTCTAGACGCTTACAAAGGCTATCATCAAGTGCAAATGGACGAAGCTGATGAAGAAAAGACGGCATTTTATACCAATGAGGGGACGTATTGTTACACAAAAATGCCTTTTGGGTTGAAAAATGCAGGAGCAACCTATCAAAGGTTAGTCGACTCAGCTTTCCGCTCACAAATTGGTACGAATTTGGAAGCATACGTAGACGATTTGATGATCAAGAGCCAAACCGAAGAGGACATGCTGGCGGACATACAAGAAACCTTTGATAATCTAAGGAGGATCAACATGAAGTTGAACCCGAAGAAATGTTCATTCGGTGTCGAGGAGGGTAAATTTTTGGGTTATATGGTAACATCCGAAGGCATAAGAGCTAACCCCAAGAAAACCAAAGCAATTGCAGAAATGAGGTCTCCTAAGACGCTGAAAGAAATGCAGTCCTTGAGTGGAAAGTTGGCGGCTCTCAACCGCTTTCTATCCCGGTCGGCCGAAAGGTCCATGCCCTTCTTCGAAACGTTGAAGAATATCACTAAGGAAAACAAGAATGAGTTCCAGTGGACGGACAAAGCCGAAGAAGCTTTTCAGCAGTTGAAGAAAATGATTCTAGACCTCCCATTGTTAACATCCCCACTCAAAGGGGAGGTCCTGTACGTTTATCTGGCCGCATCCAAAGAAGCAGTCAGCGGGGTGCTCCTCGCGGAACGAAATGGGATTCAAATGCCCATAAGATATGTGAGCAAAACGTTACATGATGCCGAGAGAAGATACGCTCCGTTAGAGAAGCTGGTCCTGGGGTTGCTACATTTATCTCGAAGGTTAAGAAGACATTTCGAGGCCCACGACATTCATGTCATATCGGACCAACCGCTAAAGCAGATACTAAGCAAATCCGAGTCCTCCGGAAGATTGGCAAAGTATGCAGTTGAGTTAGGGACGTATGAAATATTCTACGTGCCCAGAAATTCCATCAAAGGACAAGTGTTAGCGGATTTCCTCAACGAAGCTCCATTAGACCAGCAGGAGACAGCAACAATATACGAGGTGTCCGAAGAAGAGGAGCCGGAACCACAATGGATCCTGTATACAGACGGAGCGGCCAATAGTAAAGGAGCTGGAGCTGGTCTGGTACTAATTAACCCAGAGGAGGTAGAATTCACGTATGCGTTGAGGTTCAATTTCAATTGCTCAAACAATGAGGCTGAGTACGAAGCCCTTCTGGCGGGGCTCCGTCTGGCCGAAAGGATGGGAGTAAAAGAGTTGCAAGCCAAGGTGGATTCAAAGTTGGTGGCTTGTCAGATCAAAGGGGAGTTTGAGGCGAACGATGATAGGATGTCCAAATACTTGGCTAAAGTAAAAGAGCTTCTTCTCGTCTTCACAAAGTTTGACATAGAGCACATTCCGCGACAAAAGAACCAAAAAGCTGATGTCCTAAGCAAACTCGCTTCAATCGCGTTCAACCATTTAACTAAGTAGGTTCTGGTAGAGGCATTGGACGCAAGGTCAATAGATATTCAAGAGGTCAACGACATAGTGGAAGAGGAGGACGAGTGTTGGATGTCTCCCATTAGGAGATGTTTGGAGGAAGGGATATGGCCTCAAGAGCCGGAAAAGGCCAGGAACTTAAGAATGAAGATTCCCATGTACACACTGGAAGATGGCATCCTATTCAAAAAGTCATACCTATCTCCAATGTTAAGATGTGTCGGTCCTTTGCAAGCAAATTATATAATCAGAGAGGTTCATGAAGGGGCATGCGGAATGCATGCCGGAGCAAGGTCCGTGGTGGCGAAGATAATGCGTCAAGGATATTTCTGGCCGACCATGCACCAAGACGCATGGGACGAGATCTCCAAGTGCGATTCATGCAAAATACATGGTCCTATACCGAGGCTCCCGAAAACCAACCTCACGTCAATAACATCACCTTGGCCCTTTTACCAGTGGGGAATGGACATACTTGGTCCGATCAGTGGAAATGCCGGGAACATCAAGTTTGTAATAGTGGCCATTGATTATTTCACCAAGTGGATCGAAGCAAAACCGGTGGCTAAGATAACGGGAAAGGAAGTGCAAAAATTTGCTTGGGAAAACATAGTGTGTAGATTTGGTCTACCCGGTGTGATAGTGACTGATAATGGCAAGCAATTGATAGATGGATCCTTCGGAAAGTGGTGTGAGAAATGGCACATCAAGCAGATGAACACTGCGGTAGCACATCCGCAAGCCAACGGCCTAGTGGAAAGAGCCAACAAGTCACTAATGCACGGGCTGAAAGCAAGACTAGGGAGAAGGCTAACCGGATGGGTTGACGAATTGCCCCATGTGTTATGGGCTCACCGCACCATGCTCAAGACAAGCAATGGGGAAACCCCGTTTAGTCTCACCTATGGAAGTGAAGCAGTCATCCCTGCAGAGATAGGCATCCCCACCGCAAGAACCTTATTGTTTAATGGTGAAACAAATGAAGAAGAACTACGGCTGAACCTAGATCTTTTGCAAGAAAGGAGAGAGGCTGCGGCCATACAGGAAGCCAAATACAAAAAGAAGGTGGAGCAGTACTACAACAAGCGTGTTAGACCCTGCTCCTTCAAGGTCGGAGACTTTGTATACCGGCGCAACATGGCCAGCCGGCAAGAGAAAATAGGGAAGTTGGGTCCCAACTGGGAAGGTCCCTACAGGATTGTCGAAGCCTATCAGACCGGATCGTACAAGTTGGAAACAATCGAGGGGAAAGAAATCCCGCGTACCTGGCATGCAACCAACTTGCAAAAATGTTTTATGTAATAGGAACAAAATGTATTGTTTTCAGTTGTTCTAATGAATGAAAGTTTTAAGCATGTTTGACTGCAGTAATTATAAACCTCGGCCTAGCTAACCGTAGGGTATGTAAATACGCTTTGAAATGCTGGATGCGCCCAAAAGGCAATCCGGAGATAAATAAAAAGCGGTCCGGTACCGATATCTCCCACGCACACTTGTTAAAAGTATTATGATACTTTATGGGATGCGTCTAAATGACAATCCGGAGACAAACGAAAAGCGGTTTAATACCGATGTCTCCCAAACCATATATACACTAATGTAGACGTACAAGTGTTGGATGCGCCTGAATAGCAATCCGAAGACAAAGCAAAAGCGGTCAAGTACCGATGTCTTCCACATATATGAAGTATAAATAATAAAAAATAAGGCCAAGGTTATAAGAGACATAGCGGCAACCAGTGGTAATCATAGCGATTCGGACAAAGATGTAACACAAAGGAAATTTTATAACCATGCATAAAAGTTAAACGCCATAGGTGAAACATGTTTATGGAACCACAAATGTTAAGGATTATTACAGTAACCACAAATGTTTGAAAGTAACAGATTACAAGATATCCCGGCATTCCGGGTCTTCAAATCATGGAGCTTCACCGCCATGTGCTGTGGATTGAGAACCGACACCATCTTGGGTAATCACCGGAGGTTGAGTAGTATCAACGGTCTCGGCCGCAGGGACGGGGGGCTTCTCGGCTGGAACAAGTTGCATGATATCAACAACGGAAAGCTTATTGGCCGCAGACACCTTGGCCACGAAAGGATACTCAGCAGAAAATAGAGCAATGAAATCCTCCTTCCAGGTCTTGGCCATCTCAGTGTTAAGGTTATCAGCAACGGCAATAGCAGCCTCAACTTGTTCCGGCGTGCGCCCATATTCAACAGCCTTCAAAAACCCCGCGTTGTACATACCGCCGGTACCCAAGGTGAGAGATCGTCTGTACTCATAACTAGCAAGCAGCTTGCGCACCAAGATAGGGAAGCCATCCCTCACCAAAACCTGTTTATCCACTTCAGCTTGAGCAAGCAGAGAGGTTAGATGTTTGTTTGAGGCCTCAAGCTCTTTGATCCTCTCGGAATCCCTGACATGATCTTGGATGCTAAGACTTGATAAATGCTCCAGCTCAGCTATTCTCTCATCCTTGGTAGCGATCACAGCACCGGAGTCCTCAACCTCTTGCTTCAACCTGTCAATAGTTGCCAGGTTCTCCTTCTCCCGGTCAAGACAGCCGTTATATTTATCTTCAAGAGTTTTATGCGCCATAGCCATCTGATCAAGAACGGATTTCCCGGTAGCAAAGTGCCCTTGGACCCCCTCCGGCACAGCAGTCAAGCGGGAATGTTCCCGGCTGAGGGCCTCGTACCTCTTCATGAGCTCGGATACGGTCAAGGTACTACGGGCAATAGTCTGGTAAGCATAGCTCAGGACATCGTAGTTGGAAAGAGAGGACAGTCTATCTTGTTCCGCAGGGGTGGCCAAATGATACAGCAATTCTCGGGAAGAATAGTGAGAGTCAATGTGCACATCTTCGGTCAAGCGCCACAAGGGTACATGACGGCGCACCGGCCCTTGCACATTCCCTGAGTGAAAAATAATAAGGTAAAGAAGAGAGCATAGAAGCAAAACACGTTGTTGGGAAGAGAGGGGTAAGAGAACACATACCTGCAGCATCGTCATCACCATCCGAATGATCGCTCAGATTGATGTGAGCAGAAGTCTTGTGGGTAGCGTCAGACTTACTGTGACCATCTACCGAGTCGGAGGGGTGGGACTCATGGATAGGGGAAGGCGAATCCGCTTCCATGTCCTCGGCCCCAGACTGCACTTGGCTTTGGGAGGCTTTCTGCTTAAGCTTACGCCCAGACGACTGACCCTCGGCAGGTCTTTTCTTGTTCACCACCGGATTCTTCCCCTCATGACGGAGCCGAGCAGCCTGGATCTTGGGATCAGGAGTGGTAACAGCCTTCTGGCGAGCGTTCAATGTAGGTATGGGAGTAGTCAGCGGTAGTGGTTGGGTCACCCTCGGGGGCGGCAACGGCGCCTTCTCGGTTTCATCTCTACCAACCTTGGCATTCTCAAACGACGGAAGTTTGATAAATTCATCCATGGTGAGTTCTGCAAATAAAAAGGGAAA
Source organism: Glebionis coronaria (assembly GCA_025667525.1). NCBI lineage: Eukaryota > Viridiplantae > Streptophyta > Magnoliopsida > Asterales > Asteraceae > Glebionis > Glebionis coronaria. The sequence goes on along the minus strand of JANFOE010000632.1, from coordinate 350,862 downwards.
TAACAGTTAGAGCGAGCAACAAGAGCTCGCGGAAAATAAAAAAAAAGGGTATACATGTAAAGTACCCTCATCATCAGGGTCAACAACTATGCGGCGAAGGGTAGGATCCTCATAAGGAACCCACAAGCCGGCTAGAAACAACAAATGCCGGTGAGGAGGGCGAAGCGGAACCGGGTCATCAGCCAACATTTTAGCATGATCAGCGTTAAAACCAATGGGGAAATCATCATGGACATCGGTGTCCCTATCCCTCCAAGGCATGGCATGTGGAATGGCCCTTCGGTCTATGAGGAACCACTTGTGTTTCCAGAGCTTCAAACTAGAAGTAGTCTCCTTCAAGCATTTGCCATACCTAGCCGGATACCGACTTTCAAAGGAGAACCAGTGCCCCTGTTTGTCCAGCTTATAGAATACACGAAACAAGGTTACGGAACAAGGGATGTTCAAGCTCCGGCAACGGATCTCAAACATGGTAACACGGTTGACGCTCATGGGAACTAATTGGGAAATGTGCACAAGAAAATATCTTAACACAGATAAGAAAAAGGTAGAGAAAGGAATCCGAAGTCCCCCATGCTTCAAATAATCTTCGTATATTCCAATAAATCGATCCGGAAGTTTGTCCATAGTAAGAAGCGGATCCGGTAATCTAGGACGAACCTCGGTGGGTATGCGATACTTTCTGCGTATCTTCTTAAGGTCATCCTCCGTCAATGTCGAAACCCTAATATGCATGTCGCATTTGGGATCACGGAAAGTAGCCTCCTCACCGGAACTACTGGTAGACATAACTAAAATACGAGCAAAGTGAGAGTAAAGAGAGGTGCACACCTGCTTGAAGAGAATCCGGGAAGAAAGAACAACAATGGCGGAAACAAGAAAAAGTAAAAGCGTGAAGTAAATGAGAAAATGGGTGGGTATTTATATCAAAGGAAGGGGGCAGTGAAGAGACGTGCACAAGTCCCCAGGTTAAATCCATACCGTTGGAAAATGAATGGCCACGTGGAAGCAGATGCGAGCCCAAGAGCGAAAATCAATGCCACAAGTGGCCGACAACCCGAAGCCCAAAAGACAAAATCAATCAATGCGAAGCCATATAGGCGGCTCGCATTAATTACATTAGTTACTGTTTAAAGGACACGTATTGTGAGTATCATACCGCTAGCTCAGGCTAACACTATGATACTGGGGGGGACATGTTCGCGTATGTCTCCGGTCAACGCTTCCGGAGACGAGCGCTTTCCCACCTCAGACCCGGAACCTTGGACCATTTGATAAAGACGTGGCGTGAACAGTAGAGCATTAATGAGCGTGACAAGGCTCGAGGAGTAAAGCAAAAGGCACTCACCCTATTATCCAGGGACCATCCGTCCGTCCTGTGGATAAAAGGATACACCGCCGCCCTTGGGACATTAAATCCCTCGATTGTAGGGATTTGACTAGCCCAGGTTTCAAGGCCTAGTCTATGATGTGACCACTCAGGCAGGTATATCCCTTGGGGTAGTATAAATACCCCTGCATTTAACACACAACACATTCAATACTTCCATTAATACACACTTTTACCTTCCGGCATTTACTGTTTAATACCATTCGTGTGAATAGATACTTATTCTCACACCGGAGCTTGGTCTCGGGGTCAAACCTGGGGCGAGTTAACGTGTGTTGTCTTGTGTATCCTAGGTGCAAAGGGATCAAGACGAGCATACCTTTATGATGTCGAGGCAAGATCACTGACCGCAACATAGCCGGAGGATTTTGTTTCAACAGCAAACAACTTCATTTATACAATAAACCAGTATCATGGCTTATCTTGTCTTCTAACTTCAATTTTTCGAAAACTAGCCACAAGTGAAAAGCATGTTTCGAAATGAAATAAGAATACCACACTATATGAAACCATGATACTTCTTCACTTGAACCCATGCATGAGCAGGAGCGGACAACTTTTCATTTTAAACACATGAATCCAATGAACCTACATTAAACATTTCAAGACATAAGGGTTCTAAAGAGACTTTAGCTTTACCTCGTGGTGGGAGATACACATCCTCTGTAATTATGTCAAAGCCGACATGGTAAACAAAATGAGTTTTTAGTAATTCAGATACTCGCATAATAGTTGAACCATAACCTTTAGAATGCTTTTAGCTCTGTAAGAATGAGCTGCTGCATCTGCTTATCTCCCAGCTTATACAAATAAGCACCTTAAAGTAAGCAGGTAACAGTCCACCTATTCCATCTTAATATAAGCCAATATGCAATATAATTAAACACTTGAATGTGCTTCTTGCTTCTTAAGCCAATAGATAGTGAAAAATATGCAATTACAAAATGGCCTTTGAGATGCATGCCTTCAGTCAGAAGTACTAGCCAACAAACAATTTATGATCACAAACACCATCACAGCGCTAAAACAATCACCAAAATGTTTTGCATTCCCAAAATTCCCAATTTGCGAGATGATTCATCTCAGAATTCAGGATAAAATAAGGGTCAAGACAAGTTTTTTTCTACAAACAACCCATAATTATTCTAAACTACATCACTAAATACCTGTCGAAATTTGAAACTAATACGATACCAACAACAGAATGAAACTTTGAGAAACGCGACCAGAAGGCATTATGTTTCTTGACCACTTCATTGAGCTTCTTGTGCTTGTTTCGCAACCATTGCAGCATGCTTCTGACCAGCAATATGAGAATCAAACACCCTAGGGCTATTACAAACAACATTGCACACAGTACAAGTTCTTAAAGAAGTGGGTGATGTCCCTACTTGCATGATCTTCTGCTTCTTAGTCTCAAGATCCATTTGACTTCCCGCTCTCTTTCCCTTCCTGATACTTCCATCTTCATTGACAATTTTGTCGTCATTCAGTGAACCATGCAACTGATCCACCACCATCAGGCTTGCAATTTCTCCACCGTCATGGGTCGTAGGAACAGGTTTATGGAATACACTTGGGTTTTCCAGTTTCTTCAGGTTATTTTGATGCTTCCTACCAGTAGAGTGGATTTTGAGCATCTTCTTAGTATCACAACTAATATTACAAACCTCACACTTGAGTTTAACTTTATGTGAAACGACAATTTTGTCATCTTTATTCACTGAATCTTGCAACACTTCCACCACCGTTGGGGTTGAAACAGGTTCCACCCATGTCGGACTAGCAACAGGTTCCACCACCGTTGGCGTCGAAGCAGGTTCCACCACGGTTGGGGCCGGAGCAGGTTCCACCACCGTCGGGGCCGGAGCAGGTTCCACCACCGTCGGGGTCGGAGAAGGTTCCACCACCGTCGGGGTCGGAGAAGGTCCAACCACCGTCGGGGTCGGAGCAGGTTCCACCACTGTCAGGGTCGGAGCAGGTTCCACCACCGTCGGGGTCGGAGCAGGTTCCACCACCGTCGGGGTCGGAGCAGGTTCCACCACCGTCGGGGTCAGAGCAGGTTCCACCACCGTCGGGGTCAGAGCAGGTTCCACCACTGTAGGGGTTGAAACATGTCCAATCACCGTCGGGGTTGCAGCAGGTTCAACCACGGTAGAGATTGCATCAGGTTTGGAAGTAGGAACAAGGTTGTGGGGCAGAGTTGCTTTTTGTGATTTTTCCAGGTTCTTTTGATGTTTCTTACCAGAAAAGTGGATTATGAGCATCTCATTAGTATCACAGCTAATCCCACAAATCTCACACGATGTGGGCTTAACTTCATGTGAAATGATTTGCACTGAATCTTTTAGATTCTTCTGGTGTTTCTTCCCAGATATGTGCATGTTAAGGAGTTCATTGCTGGTGCAGCTGACTTTGCAGAGTTCACATACAAACACACCGGCAGACGAGGGTTGAGGCTTGCAATCGCCTTCTGATGTAGAGGGTCCAACTGTACCCGCCTTCTGCATGATTGCCTGCATAGTTATGAAAGACTACTAAATTGTTTTATCTGCTGATTGAACGAGCTTATACATTTTGTAGTAAGAAACACGTAATATCAAGAAAACAATCCAAACAAGGCATGAAAAAGTGACACAAACATGGAACTGTAATAAAGAACAGGTCATTTTCAGATAATTTCAAAGCACTTTTTATTTTAAATTAATTAATTATGATTACATAAGCAATATTATTACAAGAATTATCTGATTTCTTTTATAAGAAAATCTAGTAGATTGTGTTCATCGACTTTAGGCATTTTTCCAACCAGTTCAACCCATTTTCCCTTCTGGCTAGAAATTTTTTTGGACCCATTGGACATATATCGACAACCCAATCACCCGATTCAATCCACTTTATAAGTAAATGGGATGAATTTTCCATCTCTAATATCCATGATTATTTCAAGTTTACAAAAGAACTTTACATGCAATTCTCAAAGGAGTGCACTGTGCCCAAAATGAAATTTTTGTGTAAATGGGTACATATTATATATCAATCAACGTTTATAAATAAGGCAGGTTTTTAGAGCTAAAGATTTACCTTTGCCACATGCTTTTTACTAGCAACATGGCTCTGAAATGCATTTTCATTATTGCATGTCACATCGCAAAGATCGCAATGTAACAATGTATCAACTGATGCTCCATTTTGCAATATCCTGTGCATCTTCTCCAACTTCCCAACTGAAGGTGCACTTGCGGGTGTAAAGGGTGGCATGTTTTGTGCAATGACAGATGTAATTGCTTGCTTTTGCAGATTCTTTGAGTGTTTTTTCCCTAGTTTATGTGTCGCGAGTACATCTGCGGTATGACATGTGATATCACAAACCTCACATTGCAATGGTTGGGTGATTGTCATGGGTGGAGTAACCCCAAAGTTGCCAATCGGATGCATGCCTGCAGACGTCATTGAAGTCATAACCCCATAGTTACCAATTCCCTGAATTTGACCAAAATAAATATGAATATGGAAAAAATTGAATCAGATTAGTCGTTTGACCATTTATGAAATAAACAAGGTGACAGCTTTTTGTTCCATGGTTCAATAATATGAAACTAGAAAGAAGAAAGTAGAATAAGCAATCTAGACTTTAGAAAACATCAAAAGAATTTCTTACAAATAGATGAACTGAACCTTAAAGAAAGATTGCCTAAATCATGCAGAAACTGGGCACTTAGGCAGGTTCTTTATCTGATGTTTTTTTAAGAATTTAGGAAGCATGATACCTTACAATCATACAATAATGTTCGTGACCCTAGTTGATAGTAGTTGAGGCGACTATGACCCTATCCATATCCTAGTTAGGATTGTAAGATGTACGGTTTGTAATTATTGCGTATTTTCTTCAAGGAAAAAAAAAACACTACAAAGATGAGAGGGGACAGCTTTACTTCCTAAACTATATATATATTCTACTTCACATAGTTATAATGATAAACAAGGACACAGTCTATCTAAATAGACGTTACTCCTAAAGTTCTATGTTCGTTAAACATTTGCTTAAGAGCTTACAACCATCAAAACGTAGATTATTCCCACGTTAAGAAATGCCTATTCATCCTAATTCCTACCACCGTGCCCAGAACCAATATCAATGCTTTCAGATTCCAGACTATCTACCTACATGACCATGAAGATCACCTCTTGCAAGTCGGTTTCAAGATAGATTCGTTTGAGCCATTAAGAACATGCGAGTCAATCACATAAATAACATCCTTTGTTACCCTAAATAATCTTTATTACTTATACTAGTACATACCTAAAAAACTCATGCCCACGTGGGAAGTAATACAGGATCATATTATTTCTCGAGCCTACATCATAGCAAATACCATTCATCATTCCTTGTTAATTTTCCTCCTTTAAGGACCAATAAGTTAATTAATTCACGCATGCAATTTCAGTATATTTACGGTCAACTTCAGGCCTGTATTCAAAAAAACAATCACTAAAACCTTTATAGTCAAAGGGTCACTAAAATTCTTAATATGGAACAAGAACCAATGATCATTTAAACAAAGATGCTACCAAGTTACAATTACAAACTGTCGTCTTTTCCCCCAAATCATGTACTGACGCTGTACTGACGTCTCACTACTACTCATTTAACTAAATAATCAACGGCTATACTTTTTATAACCCGAGCTTTCCTTAACCAGTTGACCTTACTTCCTAGCCCTAGCCTCCCTTTCTTTAATAGTTCTACTAAGTGACTTGGTAACCGAAGCCTACTTTTTTCCTTAATGTAGCAAAGGCCTTTGCCACTTCAAATTAGGTTCAGAGCCACTACAATTCAAATTCCGCAGATTCCAATTATACACTTGAAATTAACAAAACAAATCACACAGACTAGTCATTTACCATAATACTTTATTTTCCCATTTATTAAACATCACACTTAGTTATATTAAAAATACACATTTCAACAGATTAATTCAACCATGACTATAGCACATTCACGTTCGCTAAAATCTATCGACATACAAAAACTCAAACATCAACCAAGGTCATATTTTTAGGGTTATGCTTATGGCTTATAGCCTTATAAGCACTATAAAATAATCAAGAGTGCATATTTACTCACTACCCCATACCCCGCCCTGGCGGGATTGGCTATGTTGTTGTGATAACTTACTGACTGATTAAGGCGGTGTTTGAATAAGCTAAAGCTAGATAGCTTATACATTCTGAGGTGGTAAGGCCCTTGGCCTCCCCACATGTGACACATTACATTGTAGAAACTGGGCAGGTTCTTTATCTGTCGTTCTTTAAGAATTTAGAAAGCATGATACCTTACAACCATACATGTTCGTGACCCTAGTTGATAGTAGTTGAGGCGACTATGATCCTTCCAATATTTGTATAGAATATATAGTAAGAAAAGGTCAATCATTATGCAATGTCCTAAACTCCTAATCCACGCCCGGACCCTATCCATTTCCTAGTTAGGACTGTAAGAATATATAGTAGTCGAGACAATTATGATCCTTCCGGTATTTAGATAGAATATATAGTAAGAAAAGATCAATCATTATGCAATGTCCTAATCCACACCGACCCTATCCATTTCCTAGTTAGGACTGTAAGATGTACAGTTTCTAACTATTGTGTATCCTCTTCAAGGAAATAAACAAATATACACTGCCTTCCGTAAACAAGTCTGTTTTATACATTTAAGGATATATTCTACTTAACAAATGTTATAAAATGGTAAACAAGTCTGTTTTAAAAAAAGGACGCAGGCCATGTAGAAAGACGTTGCTCCTAACGTTTTCTATGTTCGGTTAACATTTAAGTAAAAAGTTACAACCATCAAAACGTAGGTTATTTCCATGTTAAGATATACTTCTTTGTCCTAATTCTTACCACTATCCGAGAACCACTATCAGTAGTTGCAGAACCCATGCTATCTACCTACATGATCATCAAGATTACCTCTTACAAGTGTGTTTCAAGGTACATTCATTTGAGACAAAAAGAGCATACGCGTCAATAATGACCCTTTAACCCTAATTCCTCTATATGAATAGGATCGTTAGAAAGTCAACCACATGCGGACACAAACTTGTAAGTTGTAACCAACTAAATTTGTACATATCGTTCCTAAGGCTTCATTCATCAAAGCAAGTACTTTGTTCATCACGCCTTGTTATTTTTACTCATTTTTAAGGACCAAAAAGTTGATTAATTCAATGCGTGCAATTTCCGCAATTACGGTCAACTTCAGTCACGCCTTCCGTATTTTACAACCAACCAATTAAACTCTTGTATAAAAGTCACTAACATTCTAAATCTGGAACAAGAGCCAATGAACCTTTAAACAAAAATGCTCTAAAGTTACAAATACGAGCTGTCGTCTTTTTCCCCATTTCTTTTTGGGTTCTTTTCATCAACCCAAATGAGTTACTGACTATGTACCGGCGTCTCACTACTACTACTTCCATTATTTAACCAACGGCTAAACTTTTTCCTTACTTCGTAACCTTAGCCTACCTTTCTTTATAGTTCAACCACGGTCACAAGAAACGCTGACTCGGCCGCGTTTCGGATCGTACGTACCCAAACGCGGTACGATCGCGACTCAGATCGCTCGGGATCGCGATCTGGATCGCTATATTCGGCGTTTCCAAACATCATCAATCAGCGTACCGAAGTATATGGGGTCGACGCACCGGAATGGATCGGTACGGCGTACCGGAATGGATCGGTACGGCGTACCAAAGTGTAGCAGTACGATTATTTACACTCCCGATGTACAATTATATATTAAATCTACTTTTAACCACTCATTACTTCCACCCTTTCATTTTATCAGATTATTACTAATTTTCTACTCTACCTATTCATATTCCATAAACACCTACCAAATCCATGCACTTCCTCAGATTATAACCAGATCCATCTTATCTGATCCATCTTATTTAGAAATATATTATTAATATGGTACGTCGTACCAAATTGGGTACATCGTACCGAATTATATGGTACGTTGAACCGAAGCGAACCGGGGCGTACCGAAATGAGCCTACCTCCCCTTTGTACCGAATTTTAAGACCCCGCGTACCGCGTACCCGTTTCTCGTTTCCGTACCGCAGCGTACCGCGTTTCGTGTGACTATGAGTTCAACTAAGTGACTTGGTAACCGAAACCTACTTTTTTCCTTACTGTAGCTTAGGCCTTCGCCACCTCAAATTAGGTTCAGAGCCACTACATTTCTAATTTCGCACATTCCAATTATAGACTTAAAATTAACAAAACAAATCACACAACCTGATCATTTACCATAATACTTTATTTTCCCATTTATCAATCATCACACATTTTTATAAAAATCACACTTTTCATCAGATTAATTCAACCATAAACGATAGCGCATACACAATCACTAAATCTATCAACATACAATAATTCAAACATCAACCAATCTCACATTTTAGGGCTATGCATATGGCTTATAAGCACTTTTAAAAACATCAACAATGCTTATTTCCTCACTAATTACGACAGTATTTGAATAAGCCTAAAGCTTGATAGCTTATACATTCCGAGGCGGTAAGGCACTTGGCCTCCCCACAAGTAAAGTTTGGAATTAGTCACCAGGACAACCCCGATTAAGCCAAAGACTCTCCTTCCCCGGGTAACCTGAAGAGGGAAAACCTCATCTGTTTACCCATTTTAACTGGTGTTGTAAAAAATCGGCCTAGGTGGACAATTAATTAGCGCTAGGCGGGATTAACCGCCCGGATTTTGACTAATCGGACATGTCAAAAAGCGGTCAACTTACCGATTAATCATATATAAATCGGCCAAATCGGTACTAAATCAGCCAAATCCGACAAAGAATCGGCTAAATCGGCCAACGGGGGTCAACTATTTTCAAAAACTAAAATTGAGGTTTTTGTTTCAATATAAATCTTGTATTCTTCACAAAGTCCGACAGCCACTCACACCTCGAGTAGCGATTTAACACAAAATGTGAAGGTATGCTTGTTTTTTTGTATTTTCAATTGAATGTTAACGATACTAACTGAATTAGAAAATTGATTTCTGAAAAATATATGAAGCATTTTGTTCATCTCATATATATAATTTCAAATTTTCATAACTTTATATATAAAACAAATCCAATCCATCGCTTTTCACAATCTTGGTTTTAACAGCTTGCTTATACACTCTGAAAAAATCATCATTTTACAAGCCTATGCTTATTACCTTATTTCCTCCCAAAAAATCCTTAAACCCTACCCAAACACCTCCAAAGAGCTCAAAATCTTAAAAAAAAACACAGAAATCTATTAAGCACCTTAAATAAGCAAATAACCCATCACAAGTGCTTATTTTTATATTAAAAAGCCAACAAGAACTTATAAAAAAAAAAACAGAACACAAAAAACTATTAAGCACCTCAAATAAGCAAAGTTGGCCACCAAGGGTAACCTTGGGGAGGTATTCTTGGAGAGGTCTCAAGTTCGAGTCTTACTAAGGACCTTCAGGGGCCCGAATTAAAAAGAAGCCAGAGTGGGGTTTATCCCCTACGGAGAAGGTTCCAGGCTTGCATACTGCCCAATTGGATGTCACTATAAGCTCGAATCACTAACTACTAACTCGCCGTTCAAAAGAAATGCACCTCAAATAAGCAAATAACCCATCACAAGTGCTTATTTCTATATTAAAAAGTCCTACAAGAACTTATAAAAAGACCCAAAACACAAAAAGCTATTAAGCACATCAAATAAGCGAAAAACCAATCAAAAGTGCTTATTTTTATATTAAAAAACGTAGCAGGCCAACAAGAACTAATAAATTATAAACTCCAAACACAAAAAGCTATCAAGAAGCCTCAAATAAGCAAGTAACCAATTAAAACTGCTTATTTTTTAAACAAAAAAAAACTAGCAAGCGAAGAATCACTAATATAACAAAACCCAAAAAAAAAAAAAAACCTTTATATGAAACAACAAGAATACGATTAATAAAAAAAGACTTACATGTTGGCGGTAAGTAAAAGAATCAACGCCAGGTGGCAGGGGATTAGGGTTAGGGTACGAAGGGTAATTGGGTACATATGGCTGATGTTGATGATGATGCTGTTCTTGGTACATTTTGGAATTTAAATTAGGGTTTGCAGATTTTGGGTTCTCAGGGTTTTTGGTTTATGTATAGTGATGACTGATGATGATTGATAATGTATACTCGCATGTTTTGTGTGATAAAAGTGTAAATTAAATCATTATTTAAAGAAAAATTAAAAGTCATGTTTTGTGCGACAAAAGTGTAACATTTAAAAGTTAAGGAAGCGTTTGGTGTGATGTTTTCCAACTGTTGGCTTGGAATAAAATTCGAAAATACTAGTTTGGTTTCATACTATGACAATTAAATAAAAAAAAAAAAAAAAAGCCTCACAAAACCCATTCAACTGCAAGAAGGTGGGTATCAATTTTATATCAAAAAAATTTTGACACAATTTAAGGCTTTAAATTCTCAGCCATACGTTTTTGGAATTTTCCTATTTATTATACTATTTTTAGAAAAAAAAATCAAAAACTATATTTTATAATGTAAAATAAATTTATAAATTAAATTTATTTATATATAATAATATATTTTCTCTCTCCTATTTCCCATTAATATAAAATCCAAATCTTTCAAACCTTTCCTAAATATAAATTCGATTCTAAACCCGACCACGCACCAAACGCATCCTAAGTAATTATTTAAAAGAAATTACTATATTTACAAAAACTATAAATACAAACTTCCAAAAAAATAAAAATTTTGTGACCAATAATGATTATGTTAATTTATTCTCTCACTTACTTTTAATTTGTATTTTTATATCAATGTATGACACATTATTTGGAAATTTAATAAATCTTTTGTGAATGTAGCTTTTTTTTAAATAAATAGATGATATTTTGTTTTTATTTAGTATAAATATAGATTAGACGTGTGCGAAGCGACTGTTTATAATTGTAAGTAATTATGGATGTAAAGTTGCGGCTTATGTGACGTTTATGTAACATTTATTAGTTTAATTTTGTTTTGATTATGAGAAAAAGTGTAAATATATATGCATATATATAAGTTATAAGAAAAAATTTCATGTTTGGTCCCTATCGTTTACACCAAACATCAAGTCTGGTCCCTATTTTAAATTAAGTCCGCAGATCATCCCTATCGTTTACATTTTGGATCAAGAATAGTCCCTATCTTGGATGGGAGTTAGTTTTGGCCGTTAACTCTTATAGCTAAAGGGGTATTTTAGTCTTTTACTAGTTTTGGCTTCATTAAATACAAACAATATCCATCTCACATTCACTCACAGTTACAAACAAAAACACCCTCACCGTCACTCCTTCACACACAAAATCTCATCTTCATAAATCCCAAACCCAGATCCAACAAAACCATTCAACAAACCTTTATATTATTAAATCCAAATCCACGTTTATGAAATTACCCCCTTGATTTGATCCACTTCATTATTTATTTACCAACTCCCTTTCTGTGTTTGACATTTCTTTTTCTTGTTCTTCCACTCTGCAATTTTACTTCTTTCTACTAAAATCCCACCAGTTACTTCTTTTGTAACTTGACGTTACTTTTCTTCCCAGAATCCCACCAGTTAACACATTCATTCAATTTAAACAAAATCCCAAAATCCCCAAATTTTCCAAAACATAATAGCCCTAAATGAAACTAAATCTTATCAACAACTTCACAAAAATCACAACACATAACCACTCATAAACAACTTCAGAATCGAAACAAAAAAAACAGCTCACAAGTCACAAAACAATCAAACCTAACAAAGAAATTCGATCCAAACAAGAAATCATCTCGAAATGACCGTTTTATCAAGTTTGCTGAGGGTGATTTGGGTGAAGCTTCTTTGAGGCAAAACGTCGAACAGTTGGTGGGTGGTGATTTTCGCACTGCCAAAAGATCCTTTTTATCAGGTGGGAGGGTAGGGAGGCATGTTAGGGGAAATAGGTTTTTGGATTTGAGGTCACCTGAGTTTGCTGAAGAGTGAGCTAGGTGGGGAGATAGATAGACATGAGTTTGTGATGGTGGTAACAAAAGGGGATGTAAATGAAGATTACTCGAATCAGGATGGATCGTTTAGCTTGCTTATGGGTTGTTGACGCAGGTACGAAGTGTTGATCCCAAACTTAGATCGATTTAGCTTGTGTAAACGAGATTAAATCAAGTTAAACACGTAGAGAAACTTTGTTGTATATGTAACAATTCAAGTATTATGCGGAATTAATAATTAAACAAGAACACACAAACAAGATAAACCAAACTTTCACTTTGATTGATAAATCAAACTTGCGTACAATGAAAGTGTAAAACATATATTAAACTAAAACCTAAAGGCCTCCTTTTATAGAATAAGGAGCCTTGTACAAGAGTCTACGTATCAGCTATTTTAGGTAAAGATAAACATAAGAAATACATTGTCGATCATATCTTTACTAGAAACATACTAGAAACATAATACGTGTAGACTAAGTCTTCTACCAGTGCTTGACTTCTTCTTATCAACGCTTGACTTCCTCTTGTCAACGCTTGTCCTGTCAACACTTGATTTCTTCTTAACAACATCCAGATTGCTCTTGCCAGCGTTCAAGTGTATTGGCTACATTTTATTCTTAACAATCCTCCCTAAACTTGATATCTACTCTATTAATCAAGTTTCTGAATAAAAACTAAGAACTAGGAGGATTCTTACAAATCTTATCAAATTGGAAATAAACATATCTAATCAAATCTTTGCCACGTCACTTGAGTAGTCTATCTCTAGCTGTGTTGTCATCATTTTCTTCAAAACTTCTTTGAACATAGGATACTCAGCATCCACAAGAAGATACTCAGAAAACTTTGTAGAACTCAAATGATACACACCAGCTGCTGAATATAGACGCCATTGAAGTCCACTGATATCATCCTCAAGATCCTTCCAAACTGGATCTTCTTCATCTGGTGCACACATTCTCTTGAATGTTGACCAAAGCTTTATTTCATTGACTGAAGTAGGTGCTTCAGTCTCATACTTGGCCTGCAGTAACCTCCAAAGGTCTGCCAAGTCTTCCCTATCCAAACTTGCAAACAAAGACATAAGAGTAGTAAAAGTATGTACCTCTTTCCCATATTTGCCAATCATCCAAACCCTACTTGCATCTTCTTCATAACTAATGATAGGGTTTCTGGAATCATGAGGTAATACTTTTACCATATGTGAAACTTCCATGGGTGAAAGCTTAATACTCTTTCTAATAACAGCTTCACTAGGATGCACTCTATTCAAATTTGAAGGAAACTCAAGTGGAACTCCCTTCTTCAATGGTCTTGGTACAATCATAGCCCTTTGGATCTCCATCTCCTCTGCAAGTTCTTCCTTCCTTTCATCTGAAAGAAGTCTGATAGTGTTCATCTCTTGCACTCTTGCCCAAATAGGATAAGCCTTATATTCCAATTCATCAAAGGACAATTCCTGCAACTTCTGAAAAGTCCAACCTCCTTGATGACATCTAAGCAACATATAATAAAGCTCCCTTCTTTCCCTCTTAGATTGTGAGAAAACTTTATTGGCCTTATATTTTAGGATTACCTGGCAATACTTTTGAATCCTGAGAAGAATCTCCAATCCCCAAATCTGATCTGATAAAGACATATCTGGATTCTCCATGATCTTATTTTCCCAAGCAAAGTACATCTAGGCAACTTCTGGCATATCATAATCCACCTCCATCTTTAATTCTGCAAGTTTCTCCCTTGCCAACACATCACCATATTCAAGTCTTTCTGGTTCTTCAATAATCATGACACTTGAATCTGTGCTTTCATCATTACTTCCTTCTTGTTCCTCAGAGGTAACCACAAAAGGTGACTCAACAACCTTCTTCTTTTCTTGTTCCATAAGTTGTGCAGCCAACATTGATCAAATTTTACTTGTGTTGCATCCTTGGGAACCTCTGTTTCTACCATAATTCCTTTACCCCTATCTAATGTATCAATGATGGGTAAAGATGATGATGGTACCTGTGAAGACACTTCATTGATGATAGCTGATGACTGGAATACATCAACCATATCTACAGGTCTATCAACGTCCAAAACCTGTGTTCAACGCCCAACTTACTCATGTCAGCGCTTGGCTTATCAGCGTCCAAAATCTGCTTGTCAACGCTCACCTTACTCTTGTCAGCGCTTCTTGTGAACTGCTCCATCATCTCAGTAAGAGATAAATTCAAATTTGTAGGAGTAACCAAAGAGACATCAAAACCTGGTTGCTTCTTCAAATTTGTAAGAGCTTCAGCCACACCCAAAGATTCTCCATCATGTGAGCCTTTGCCACTCAAATCAATTGGCTCTGTAGCAGCTTCATGGGAGCCTTTGTCACTCAAATTAATTTGCTCTATAGCAGCTTCCTCCCCTTTGTAAGAACCCCCCCCTGATGAAAGGACTCTCGTCTGCCTTCTCCTAGTGTTAGAAGATTCCAAAAAAACAATCCTCTCCCTCAATTGCTTGAGTTCAAGGCCTTGGGTAGAGACAGTATGTACCAGGTCTGCATTTTGCTTTTGCAAGCTAATGCAGACAGCCGTCAATTCCAACATTGTATATGGTTCTAATATGCCCTCCTCTAGAGTGGGGATTTGACCTCCCAAAATAGAGTCATGGGGCATGGATGAGGTCTTAATGATGTTAGGACTGGCTTGGCTTGCATCTAAGCGAGTACCAATAGTCCTAGCCTCTCCCATATCACCAACCACACTTGTGATGGTGGTTCTCTCTGCAACATGGCTAGGACCACCAGAGGAGAACACTCCATGGTCCTTTGGCGTTTTTCCATCCTAAAGTCTGGGGGTGAAGAAGATGATGTGGATTGGGTAGTAGTTTGAAGGTTAAGGGGTGTTTGGGTCTATTGTAGAAAAGTGTCAACGTTTGGATTTGAAGTATCAACGCCAACATTTAATGTGTCAGCGTTGAAGGGATCTTGGACAAGTTCCATATGTTGAGGTGAAGGTGATGGTTCAGGTAATGGGTCAAGTTGTAGTTGTGGGTCAGGTTGAGGTTGTGATGCTGCAATAACAGCAAGCATGGCTTGGGTAAGAGGTAAGTCTCTGTGAGGTGGTGAATTCATCTTACTAAAAATAGCTTTCTTTTGCACAGGGATCGCATAAAAATCATCATGATCCCTGGTGCAATACCTTTGTTCATCAAAAATCATTTGTAAAAATCTTAGGTAAGCCAGAGTCATCTTGCTACCCTTGTTTTTACACATACCATCAAAAATCAGTTTAGAAAAATTATACTTTTGCCCATTAGCAATACACACAATAGCACTAGCAATAGACCTGTTAATCTCATTATGTTCAGTACATTTGGGACTTAAACATTGAAGGATGACATGTATTAAGTACTTCCAAGCTTGGGGAAATTCCTATTTATTATATTTATTTAAAGTACCCTCTTCAGGGAAAGGATACCCCAAAGCTTGAAGTCCCTGTTCTATCTCACCAATGGGTAGAGTGGTTATACCATCTGCATCATTAAGATGCAAAGCCTGGCGAACCAAGGCTTCAGTAACCACCCATGGATGCCCATGGACAATAACAGTTAATGTAGTCACATTATTAAGCGTTGAGGAACTAACAGTGTTCCAGAACTTTTTAATATGAGTGACAGGGATAAGAGGAGCATGAGAAAGTGCATACCGTAGAGGAGATGCATTCAAATACGCCACCATCTGAGTGTATTGAGGAAACAGAGCATCATCAGCCTCCAAATAGGCAACCATGTTATGCTGACTTCTGAATCCCAACACCAAGTCACTCGGTTTAAACTTAGGCGCCATTGATGTAGAAAGTTGTGTGAAAGATTATGAAAGATGAATATAGGAGA
The DNA here is from genome assembly GCA_025667525.1 of Glebionis coronaria. Taxonomy (NCBI): domain Eukaryota; kingdom Viridiplantae; phylum Streptophyta; class Magnoliopsida; order Asterales; family Asteraceae; genus Glebionis; species Glebionis coronaria. The sequence continues at coordinate 334,520 of JANFOE010000632.1, read as the reverse complement.
AAAATTTGTTAGACAATAGTATGAAATTACCCTGTTTAAAAAGAATGAGCCAAATATATAGGAGAGGTAGGCACATGTGATTGGTCAAAAATGAGGCAGTTATTTTCAAAATATAATGATGAAAATCTTGAAAAGAAAATAACTTATCTTGTTCATTAATTAAAAGTTACCAACTCCTAAAATTACGGCCCCAATTTTCGTCAAAAATAACAACTGGGTAGGACCCAATGAGTGTCAACGGTAAAAAATAACCCATCAACGCCCAACGGCTATATTCTTGTCAACGTTGAAAAAAGCCATGTCAACGTCTAAATTGGTCCTAACAACGTTTGGAAATAAACCTGTCAACGTCCAAAAATAAAAATAATAGAAATGAAAAGGACCTTTACAAAGTGATTATCCTAGTGAAGATAACCTATAAACTGAAAATTACTATAGGGTGGCAAGCACTGTCCAATCATGCACACTTGCTTAAGCAAGATAGACATAACAGTCCTCTAGTGTCCCTTGCTAACCAAAGTTCTTAACAGTGAATTTATCTCATAAAATCCTTTGTAACTTCCCAGGTAAGCCCAATAAAAATCATACCCAAGTCTCCCAACAGACCACTTCCAATTCTAGGCTAAAAAGTCTTGGCAGCGTGCATAGTATATCAACTTTGCATGCTACAGTGCCTCATGAGTTAGTAAACTAATTCATACTCACCAGTGGACACAATCTAGAATTGTGATAAGAGTATTATAAGAATACCCAAAAAGTCCTAAAAGGTTCCTAAACCTCCCCTTAAACTATGATACATAATATGCATGTAATATAAATTTATGTCAAGATAGGAATATAAATATTCCAACCATCATCCATAAACTGAAACATGCTCCAATAATGCTCCAAGGATCCATAAGCAACTCTGTATCCAATTGTACAATGCTAACAACGCCTGCATAATTAGATCAAAAACCACAAAACTAACATGTTGCTGACAACGTCAATTTAACACTTGTCAGCGTTAAAAGAACCTTTGTCAGCGTTAGACAATTAAAGTGGAAAATCTATTTTTTTTATAAAGGCCAATAACAAATGCATATCCTGTACATAATTTTACAATAAGATCCCAAAACACATATTAAGTGAGACTGATCATTCCAATACTCGTTACCAAGTATTGAAATCTTCCAGTATCAAAAGGTTTAGTTAATAAATCTGACACATTTTCTTCTGTGTCAACCCTATCTGGTTGTATTAAACCTTTTTCAAAACAATCTCTTATAAAATGATGTCTAATTTCTATGTGTTTTGTTTTAGAGTGATGTACAGGATTTTTAATAATGCATAAAGTACTGTTATTGTCTACAAAAATCTTGGTATGCATGAAATTATACCCATAATCCAACAGCTAGTTCTGAATCCATAAGACTTGTCCACAACAAGCAGCTGCAGCAACATACTCTGCTTCAGTTGTAGAATTGGCCACCACTGTTTGTTTCTTGCATTGCCAAGATATCAATCTACTCCCAAGAAATTGGCATCCACCAGTTGTGGATTTTCTATCAAATTTGTCACCACCATAATCACTGTCTGAATATGCAATAAGCTCCAATGGGGAATCTTTTGGATACCATAATCCCAAGTCTGGATAACACCTAAGGTATCTAAAGATCCTTTTGACAGCATGAAGATGACATTCTTTGGGAGTCACTTGATGGCGTGCACATGCACACACAGCAAACATAATGTCAGGTCTTGAAGCTGTGAGATACATCAATGAACCAATCATTGACCTATAATGCCTGACATCCACCTCTTTTCTATCTCCAACTTTTCCCCAAGGGTGTTCCCTATCCATAGGTGTGCTAGCCCGTTTCTCATGTGGAGAAAAACCAAACTTCTTCAAGATTTCTGCTACATATTTATCTTGAGAGATGAAGATACCATCTTCTTTCTGCTGTACTTGTAACCCCAGAAAGAAGTTCATCTCCCCCATTGCACTCATCTTGAACTTGTCTGTCATGAGTTTGGAAAAGTCTTCATTCATCTTTGGACTAGAAGAGCCAAATATGATATCATCCACATAGACCTGTACAAGTAAGAAATCCTTACCAGTCTTCTTTGTAAACAAGGTCTGGTCTATGGTGCCCCTTTTGAATCCATTTTCCACCAAATAGGTGGACAATGTACCATACCATGCTCTTGGGGCTTGATGAAGTCCATACATAGCTTTCTTCACTCTATACATCTTGTTGGTCCCTTGTAATTAGTACTATACTTAAGTATACTAAGTATAGTCCTAACCCATGGTTAAGTAATGCAACAAAGTTAATACAAGTAAATAAATAACACAAAGGTTTTCAACGTTTAACTCTTAGCTTTATTAAAGAATTATACCCTATTGTATACGAAGCTACAATAGGGATTGAATAGACAATGTGTGGTTTTGTGATCTCCTCACTAACAAGCTAGTCCAATCCTAACTATTGCTAAGCTTGACGATTCTATCAACAGGAGTTTTAAACTCAAGTGTGTGATCGTATTTGGAGGAGAGAGAACTTGTTTGTGAATGTCTAAAAGCATTAAGTGCACAAAATTAGTTTTCTCTCCTTTACAAGCATCCTATTTATAGAAGGAAAGTGGGTAGAAGACAATAATTGCCCATGTGTAATTCTTGTCTTATTGGTACAGTGTAGTATCTTGTCTTATCCTATTCTAAGTAGTAAGACGTAAGTCCTTTACACATGTTAGTACCCTATCTATCCCAAAAGGGTAAGTCACGCTAATTGTGTGATGTACTTCATCTTGTCACAATTCAACTTATCCCGCCTTTTCTTTAGTCTTGGAGAATGCTTGTTTTCTTCAGGGAGATCGTATGGGGTTCAGTGAGTCTATTGCCACAACTCAATGAACCCATCACCTTCTTCTTCGTCATAAAAGACATTCGTTAAGCTTTGCCTCTCTGAATGCTTGAGTCTTCCTTTTAGACTCAGTCTAGGAACACGAAGGCAACTCACTAAGTGACTGTTCACTCAGTGACCTTGTTATGTTCAAGGTTAATAATTCACTTAGGCTGATTGTTATTCAAATTCTCCAGTGAGGTCATTAGGTACTGAATTGACCTACAATCTCCCCCTATTTGGATATAAAATTTGCCTAAGTGAAATTGCTATAAGTGAGCAAAGAGGCTTCTTCTTATTACAAACTATTCTACTTGATGAAAAGACTTGATATAACAAAGTACTTCATTTTCATTCATCATTACATAAGACTGAATATTCTGATACAAGAAACATAAATAAAACAAAAGATTACAGTTATTCAGGAATCCATTGCTTCCCTCTTCACCCTTGATGACTTTAACACCTTTTCTTTGTCAGGCCTCCTAGCATTTATCTCCCTGAGCTTCTCACCAAATCTTTTATTCTCATCAGTCTGAATTTGTCCAGCCATCACAAGAAAGATGAGAACACTCTCAGTGGTGCATTTCTCTATGTCACTCACTCTTTGAAATGCTTGATCCCCAAATACATCAATGAAGAAGATACCACACTCAGGTTCTTCTATAACCATGTTGTTCACAAAGGGGACATTTTCAGGGAGAGTGTGATTGCATTCTAACCCAGGGATCTTAGTCTCAGCTTTAAGCTCAACTCTTTTTCTCTTTCTTCCCTGAGTTTTGGTAGGATCATGTTCAGCTAAAGGAAGATCTTCAGTGATCCCTAACTGTTCCTTCATCTGATTCAACCTCTCATATCTCTTACTGAGAGAGTTGAGTATCTCAGGGACGCATTTGTTTGTTTTGGTCCTGAAGATCCTTCCCATTTCGTCCCACTCACTGAGACCGAAATCACCAAATGAAAATTTCTTCATGACTTCAAAGTTCCTCTCATCATTGTTTCTGTAGACAGATACTGAGACTGGTGTGGTATGAGGAATGATCTGAAGGTTAGTGATTGGCTCAGGCTTTCTTCTTTGGGTGACGACTTTGGTGTATTGGTCATACAATTTCTTAAGTTGTGTGGTTCTTTGTTTTTACTTCAAGACCATTTCATCCTGAATGGCCTTGAGTTCTTCCTCCTGCTTCTAGATGAACTCCTCTCCCCCTTTCTTACTCAGCAAGACCTCAGGGTTACCACCCACTTCTTTTACAAACTCAGTGGATACCTTCAAGATCTCAGCCTTTGTTGCTTCATTAGCCTTAGCCGACTCTATTCTATCTAGATATACTTAGATTTGATCAGGAGTCATTTGGTACATTATTCCATTTATCTCATATGGTGCCAAGACCATGGCATCAGGATCGGGCCTTACTTCCCTTGAAGCTTTTACAAGTTTCTTTGGTGGAGGTGTTAGGGTTTCATCAGCTATACCTTTGCCCCTGTCTGACTTAGATACTGAGGGCTCAGGGTTGCGAGGAATTGAGTTTAAGGGTTGGGGTTGTGCTAGTCTTTACTGCTCCCCCTCAGTGTGAGAATGAGGTTCAGTCCAAGTTAACATCATTGGTGGCACATTCTCCCCCTCAAAAGTTGAAGGATCAGCCTGACTAATCCCAACTTTTGTCCTTTGTGAGGATCCTGAGGTGGTGGAAGATCCCTTAAAAGCCTGAAACATCTCAGTCACCATTTCCTTCATGGACTGAGTATCTGCTTTGATAGTTCGAACATCTAACTGAATAAGGGATTGAGTGTTTTCAATGGTGGTGATCCTTGTCCTGAGCCTAGGAATATCAGCCTCTTTCAGGGATTTGGAGATGTCAGAGAGATTGGTGGCATTAGCTATGTATCCTTGTGCAGCCCTTGACAATCTGAACTCTGCTTCAGCATCCATATGAACATCCTCATAGATGGCATCGCATTTCCCTTTCACCACATCCAAGTCAGACCTGAGAGAGTCTAACCTAGTGAAAACCTTAGTGAGTCTGTCCACCTTCAGTAACTCAAGTAATTGACCAACTCTGGAATTGGACTCAGTGGTGCTAGTGATTAGTCCATCCAGAGTTGTCTTCAAGGACACATTTGCTTCGACCGTAGGAAGAGCATGGTTAAGGAAGTTGATGAGCTTATTCTCTTGATTTTCATGACTGTTGTTAACAGAGCTGATGAATTCCATTTGATTATCTACCTGAATTCTCATCTTCTCCTCAGCCACATCAAACCTATCACCATATGTCCTGAACTCATCAAGGAGTTCATCAGCCTTTGAAGCCAAATCTTCATGAGCCTGAGTGACCTCAGCCTACAAGGCTTTCAAAACTGTCTCATCCAGAACCACAGTCTGAGTCCCCAATGTAGAGGTGTCAAGTTTTGCCTCATGGGAGGGCTTTTTATGTGCCTCAGAGGAGGGCTCTTTTTGTTCGGATGCCTCAGGGGAGGGCTTTTGTTGAGCCTCAGGGGAGGGATGTATGTCTGCAAACAATGGTGGGGACTGTGGCTTCTGGTCTGATTGAGGAGGGGCCTGAGATTCAGGTTCATCCCCAGCCTCAATCATATCATCGTCGTCACTGAACCCTTGGAGTAACTCATCAGGCTTCTCAAGTAAACTTATAAAATCTCCAAAGTTCAGTGAACCCTTAGGTTTATCCAGCTCCCCTTTAAAAGAAGGTTTGCCTTTGTTATCGTCACTCCTTACCCCAAATCCTGAGGCTTGGGATTTAGCCAACTGATACTCAGGGGCAGTTTGTGATTGATCAGTTGTGGAGGTAGGATCCCTATCAACGGGGTGTTTTACCCCTGGGCGTCCCTCTGAGTCTTTGGGATCAAAAGTGGTTCCCTCAGGCAAATACTTTTGTTTTAGTGTGCCTTCATCGTGAGTTGTGGAGGTGAGATTCCTATTAGCGGGGTGTTTTACCCGTGGGCGTCCCTCTGAGTCTAAGGAATCAAGTTTTGGGTCCTCAGGCAAAGACTTTTGAGCTAGTGTGCCTTCATTGGACTTGGTAGAAGTGATAGGCCTATCAGCAAGGTGTGTTACCCGTGGGCGTCTCTCTGAGTCTTTGGCCTTAGTTTTGACCTCAGGCAAAGGTTGTGATTTACGAGTGCCCTCATCGGTCTAAGTGGAAGGCAGTCTCGTAGGAGAAGGTTGTTTTTTTCCTTCTCCATCATGAGGACCAGTAGGTTGGCCCGTCGACCCTAACTGTAATGTATCAGGGCCTCCCGTAAGCTCTTTCCCTTAGGGTATTTGAAGCTTGGTCTGAACAAGGGTAGTCTTTTTAGCCTTGTCCTTTTTGGGTCGTGCCTCGGAAGCCTCAGGGCCCTGTGCCTTTGTTGGGTTGGTCTTTGGCACAGTCTGAGTCTTCTTGTTCCCCTTCTTTGGTAAGAAGGAAATGAGAGACACGGATGATTCACGACTGATCACCTCGGTCATGTGAGACGTCAATGCAATGGGGTTGACTTCAGATGGGTTCTTTGAAAAGTTTGTGGAACTCAGGATTGGAGTAGAAAAAACATTGAATTTTTCCTGGGTGTAAAGGGAACCCAGTAACTGTTCTAAGGCGCATGATATGAATCTTGGGTAAGAAACATATTTTTGCCTAGACTCCTTCAAGAGCCTGGTTACGAGATCATTATAAACAATATCTCCTATGTCAATCTTCAGTCCATTAATAAGACTGTAGATTAGCATCTGCTGAGTAGAATTAACTTGCTCAGTAGATGAGTAGTTCCCACCGATCACCTGAATCACAAAAGTGACCAGGATCCTCCAAGCCATGGGGAAAGCAGTTTTGATCAATGGGGTTTTAGTTACAAGTAAATCAGGGACCCCGATTTCTTTTAGTCCTTTTTTAACTGACTCCATATCAGGATGTGCAACATACTTTCCATTGTTATAATCAAGTCCACTGCTTTGACAAAATGTTTTGAAGTCTAAAATCAATGGTGTCTTCCCATTGTTTGCAGTGAACATGATGACACAGTTCTTATGTGACTTGATCTCAGACCCCTGATATCCTTCAGGCCCTTGGGTAGGGGTTACAACCACAGCCGTAAACCAAAATTCCCTGAGATATTCATGGTAGAAGACTGAGGGGTTTTTGTAAAAGGATCAGCCCAATCATAGTTTTTCAAAATTTTGCAAATTGGTTTGTAGGCTGATACACTACTAGGGTAATTGAAATTTCCCTCATAGTTGTTTCCTGCAAAATGGACACCCTCATTGGTGAGATGTTCAGCCTGAGGGGCATATTTGATAGCCTTGGACATTGCCATTAAAGATAGCTTTTAAAGATTTGAAAAAGGACAATGGCAATTTGTGGAAATCGAATCAAGACTTGTTTCTTGTTATAATACAACAAGATTCACCAAGTGACCTGATGAGAACTTTTGCCTTATAAAAATGATCAAGAGTTATAAACAATAGGTAACTTTGATTGTTTGTGCTATATAACAATAAAACGAGTAATCAATGTGATCGCCTTGTTTACAAGAAACCTTTTCTGGAAATTAGTTTGAACACACACACTTTTTCTTTGCGAGAATATTTTGGCAGAGTAAAATTGCAAGTTCTTTGTGTGTGTGTTTGTTGTGATTGTGGGGTATTTATAGGCTCGGATATGAAGAAGATTTTTATTTGCTATAATTTCTTTTCACATCCGCATTTAATGAAAGCGTACAAGTGGTCCCCCTATTTTCTTGGCAACTGTTCCATTACTGCAAAGATAACGCTTTTTCCAGAGATGACGCGGGGTCACGTGCATTTGAAAGAACGTTTTTACAACGGATTTTGCTAGAAAAAGGGTAAGCATTTAATGCTTAGTGGGATACTTGTCATGAGTGACCCTTTGACTGGTTTATGACAATTTATTGAAGGAATATATGTTCCTTATTTAATATTGTGACTCACCAACCTACGACATTAAGTAACTAAATCCTTAGAGCATTTAGTTACATCATTTAATGTACCTCAGTGTCAAAGGGAGGACAGTAAGATATATTTACTCAGAGAGAAGATAAAGAATATACATTATACTGAATCCAATGTCATCAGGGAGACTGATTAATCAATATTCAGCATACCAAGTTCAGCTTTCAGTCTAGTGAACGTTGGTTCATCCAAAGGTTTGGTGAAAATATCAGCTAGCTGATATTCAGTGGGGATGAAATGTAATTCTATATCTCCTTTTAAGATGTGATCTCTGAGGAAGTGATATCTTATGTCAATGTGTTTAGTCCTTGAATGTAGGACTGGATTATTTGAAATGGTAATTGCACTAGTGTTGTCACAAAAGATAGGGACTACTTTGTATTCCACATTATAGTCCCTGAGTTGACTTTTCATCCAAAGGATGTTTGCACAACAACCAGCAGCTGCCACGTATTTAGCCTCAGTAGAAGACATTGCAACTCATTGCTGTTTCTTTGCACTCCAACATACTAGCTTGCCACCAAGGAATTGACATGCACCTGAGGTACTTTTTCTATCCATGTTGCAGCCAGCATAGTCTGAGTCTGAGTATCCTTTAAGATCGAAGCCTGAACAACGAGGATACCATAGACCTAGTGAGGGAGTACCCTTCCGGTACCTGAAGATTCGTTTAACAGCAGTAAGATGTGATTCTTTGGGATTAACCTGATATCTTGCACATAAGATTGTTGAGAACTGAATATCAGGCCTGGTTGCAGTTAGGTACATTAATGATCCAATAATTCCCCTGAATAAGGTTTGATTGACTGGTTTACCAGCAAGATCAGGACCTAAGTTGTTGGGGGGAACCATGGGAGTCTTTACTGAAGCACACTCAGAGATATCATATTTCTTAAGTATTTCTCTGGTGTATTTTTCTTGACAGACTGAGATCCCCTTGCCCCCTTGTTTGATTTGTAGTCCAAGAAAATATGTTAATTTACCCATCATACTCATTTCAAATTTCTTTGTCATAAGTTTTTCAAACTTTCTACAAAGATCATAGTTAGTAGATCCGAATATGATGTCATCAACATATATCTGAACTAGTAGAACATCCTCCTTGGTTCTGAAGATAAACAAGGTGTTGTCTATCTTCCCCCTGACAAATTTGTTCATTATCAGGAATGTAGAGAGAGTTTCATACCATGCCCTTGGTGCTTGTTTCAGTCCATAAAGGGCTTTGTCAAGTTTACAAACATGGTTTGGGAACTCAGAACTCTCAAAACCAGGAGGCTGAGCAACATAAACTTCTTCAGTGATCTTTCCATTCAGGAAGACACTTTTTACATCCATTTGGAAAACTTTGAAGTTCATGTAAGTAGCATAGGCAATGAAGATCCTGATGGCTTCCATTCTTGCTACAGGGGCGAAGGTTTCCTCATAGTCGATCCCTTCAAGTTGACCACACCCCTGAACAACCAGCCTAGCTTTGTTTTTGATGACAATTCCATCTTCATCAGTCTTGTTTTTAAATACCCATTTTGTACCAAGAGATGATTTCCCTTTGGGGAGAGGAACTAGTTTCCACACTTTGTTCATGAGGAATTGGTTGAGCACTTCTTGCATGGCCTCAACCCACCCTAGATGTGTCAGGGCCTCTGAAACCTTCTTTGGTTCAAAATCAGAGAGAAAGTCTGCAAACAGACATTCATGGGCTGAGGCAGCAGAGAGTTTAGCAGCCTGACTGCGTGTGAGCATCCCCTCAGATACATCACCAATTATGTTTACAAGCTCTATGTGTTGTTATCTTGACCATCTGTCCTGAGGACTTGGATTAGAGCTTGTCGGTGGTTGGTGATTATCAGGGACCAGAGATTCAGTACATTGTACTGGGACATGTCCTCCTTCTGAAGGATTTTCAGTAATAGGGGATTCGATATTTTCATCACTTGTCCCTTCAGTGTTCTCATAGATGGGTGAATCGTTTGATTCATTAGCTTGAGAAGTGATAACTTCATGGACATGTTGAGGTGTGATTAAATTATCAATTGACCTATTATGAGGTGATATATGGAAGGATATATCAGCATCAGTTTGATACTGCTTTGAGGGACAATGTTCATACTCATCAGGAGGATATCTTGATGAGTCATTGATTCCTATCTCTTCCATTGATTGATTTGTGAAGTTAATGGCATCTATACTTTCATCAAAGGTGACATGAAATGACTCCTCAATCTGTTGTCTCCTTGTGTTAAAGACCCTGAAGGCTTTGGAGACAAAAGAGTATCCAAGAAAGTATCCATCATCAGCTTTGGCATCAAATTTACCAAGATGGTCCTTTTGATTGTGAATGAACACAGGACATCCAAACACATGAAAGTAGCTGATATCTGGAATCCTCTCCCGGAATATTTCATAAGGAGTCTTATCATGTCTTTTGACAATAATACATCTGTTCTGAGTATAGCAAGCTATTTTTACAGCCTCAGTCCAGAAATGTTTAGAAAGATTGGATCCATTAAGCATGGTTCGAGCAGCTTCAATGAGAGTTCTATTCTTCCTTTCAGCCACACCATTTTGTTCAGGTGTGTAAGGAGAAGAGAAGTTCTGAGAAATTCCTTTCTTATCACAAAAACTCTCAAGCTCTTGGTTCCTGAATTCTGTTCCATTATCAGTTCGTATTTGTTTAACTTTAGTATCATTTTGATTTTCTACTTTCCTGATAAAAGACATTATGAATTCAGGAGCTTGACTCTTCTTTTTCAGGAAGTATACCCAAGTGTATCTAGAGTATTCATCAACAATCACAAGAGTGTATTTCTCATGATTTATAGATATTGGACTGACTGGTCCCAACAAGTCCATATGAAGAAGACGAAGACACTTCTTGATAGAAAAGTTTTGTTTTGGCTTGAAAGAAGCTCTCTTGTGTTTACCTTTTTCACAGGCTGAACAAGGCTTGTCTTTTGAATACACAAGAGAAGGTAAGCCAAGTAATTTGTTTTGTTTTGCAAGTTTGTTCATATCTTTGAAACTTAAATGTGACAGTCTCTTATGCCAAAGCCAATTAACAGAGTCTGAGGCTTTAGCAAAGAAACATGCTCCTGAATTTATTACAGATGACATGTCTAGGACATATACATCATTTCTTCTTGGAGCAGTCAACACAATTTCTTTGTTAGCATTGAAGATTATACCTTGCTTATCATCAAACTGAACGATGTACTTAGCATCACACAGTTAGCTGATACTGATGAGATTATACTTCAGACCATTTACAAACGCCACTTTTGAGAAAACTATTCCACCACATTTAATTGAACCATATCCCTTAGTAACACAAGATGAATTATCACCGAATACTACCTTAGGACCTGGTTGCTCCACGTATTTGTGCAGATAACTTTTGACCCCTGTCATACTTCTTGAACACCCACTGTCTAAGTACCAGACAGGCTCCTTGAAGTGTTTCTGCACAAATAACAAGGTGGATTAGTTTCTCTTGTGAGCCCACCTTTTAGTAGGCCATTTGGCTCGAAGAGTCTGACGTCTTTCACCTCGTTTGAAGTACTCAAACTCAGCATGATCTGAGGTAGAATGAACATTGCTTTCACATGTTTTGCAGCTTAGTCCGACTGAGGATTCAGTACTTTGAGATGACTCAGCTAGCATTCCTCTTCTGACCATGATGATTCTATTGTGTCCTGGGGTAGTGTGATCATTGCTTCCACAAATCTCACACTCAGGATAATATACACAATCATCAGGCATGTGATCGGGAATCCCATGATGTGTACAAGGTGGGTAAGGCTTAGCCTTGAATTTTATGGTTTGTTCTGAGGTGGGCCCATAGTTGTAAGGCTGAGCATTGTATCTTTTAGCATTTTTAATAGAAGCAATATACATCTCATGATCTGCTGTCCTGTGATCTTTACTTTTACATTTCATGCAATAGAGAACTCTATAGCAGTCGTCAGTGGTGTGATTTGTATAGTGACATAGCTCACAGGTGGGTTTCTTTGTTTTAACTTTCTTAGAAGACTCAGGTTCAGTTTTGTTATTTGTTGATGATTCAGGCTGTGAGGACACAGATGTTTCACCCTGAGTTTTAGAGGCTGAGTTCAGCTTCTCTTCCATGAAAAGTTGGAACAATCTACTTAACTCCTCTTGATTTACAATAGGAGTATATTTGACTGAATGTTTCGGAGTCCCTGAGGGAGATATAGGTTTGGTTGTCTTTTCAGTGACAACTCCTGACTCAGTGTGATCTGGTATCATTTGAGTTAGGCTTTGTTTGTTCAATACAACCTAACCCAGCTCTTCCTCTAGGTGAGTGTTCTTGATAAGACAATGGAATTAGTTCAGAACATGGACTTGCTCCTTGAATGTTTTTCAAAGGAGGTAGAGGAGTCTGAATGTTTTCAGCAACACTAGATGTTTCAGTGTTACTGACTTTATCAGTCTCTTCATTCAGACCAAGTTTTTCATTAATAGCCTGAGATTCAGGAATTAATATTTTTCTAGTGTCAAAGTTAGGAAAAACACTCTCAGGGTTTGATCTCTCAACCCAGTCTTTTGACTTAGGAATCATTTCATGATCAAACCCAACTGAGGCAGGAAGAAATGCCTTTCACTCATTTCCTTAGTAGGTTCCTTTTCAGTGAGTTGTCGTGCCCCAACAATTTTCTTCTTTTGGGCAGGTATTTGACTGTTTATACACTGAGAAGCTAAGGTAGAGCTATTTGTCCATTTCTCATTGATTCATTTTTCTTCCTTAAGTTGTTCTTGAAGAGCATGATTGATTTTAGTAAGTTCAGTGTTCTGAATTTTACAGCTTACTGCTTCAAGTTTAGCTTGTTTTAGAACTAATAAATCTTCTCTACATTTGTTTAATTCAAAAACAAGTTTATTATATTTTGACAAAATATTCAATCTCTGCTCTTCAACAAACGATAGGTCAATGTTAATATACTTAAGGAACTTTGCCAATCAGATTCTTCATCCATAGAGAGAAGCATGTTTACCTTTCTCATGCTGATGTCAACCTATTCTCCATTTCGAGCATGATTCTTTCCAACTGATAATTCATCATCAGCTAGAGCCATTAACACTTGATACCTGACTTCCTCCTCTTCTGAGGACAAATCTTCATCATCCCAATCAAAAGTTTTAGCTACTAGACCTTTGGCTTTGTTTTGAGCAGGCTTTTGCTCTAAGCAATAGTAGGTTCAGCTTCCAAGAGTGCAAGTTTAGCTTTTACCTTTTTATACTCAGACCTATAGTCTTTCTTAATTTTCTTACTATTTTGAAAACTTTGGTTAATTGGAGAAGCCTGAATTAGTTTTGGTGTAAACTTGGGTTGAAAATTGTCATTGCCTGATGAAAAACTTTGATTTTTATAAGAGGCCAATGGGGTTTTTGAAAGACAATATATAGCAAAATGCCCAGTTTTACCACATCGATAGCAATCCACTCCCTTAGTGGATTGGTTATCAGCAAATCTAGTTCTTTTGATATAACGTTTGGTATTTGCCAACAATTGCATTTGAGTAAAAAGCAGTTGTAATGGGGCCATGATCAATTTGGGTAGGTTTGGCTGAGGTGTCTGTTATTAAGGCCTTCTTGGACTCAGGATATCTTCTATTTATCAGATTATATTCATAGATGAATCTCCCATAAATATCTGCAAGATCCTGAGTCTGTACGTGATTAGCATTTCTCAATCCTTGAGAAAAACCAAGCCATTTTTCAGGGAGACTGTTCACAAAACCAACATTGATTTCATGCTTAGACAGTTTCACCCCGTCATTCGTTAGCTCATTGAGCAAGGTTTTATACCTGGTGTAAGTCTGAGGAAGTGTTTCAGATGTTTTGGCCCTGAAAGTGTTATATTCTAACTTCAGGTCCATAATCCTATTTTCCTTAGTGTCGGATGGTCCTTCGAAACTATGAACAAGATCTATCCAAGTCTCTTTGGCCGTCTCACACTCGATGACAGCCTCCATAATATCGTCAGAAAGACAAGATATTATGATGCTTTTGAGACGTTGGTCTTGATTGACCACTCTCCTTTCATCGTCAGACCATTGGTTTTCATTTTTGTCATCACCAGCTGTTGTTTTTGGTTTGAATGGACCATTCTTAATACAAGTTATGTAATAAGGTTCCATTCCCATCAAATAACATAGCATTCTTTTCTTCCATTTATTAAATCTTTCAGCTTCTAACTTAGGAGCGTTAACGAGTAACTCGCTCCTTTTTTGTTAACAAGTTGGGGTACATTACTTTCAGCCATAATGGATCAAGGTTTTAAAAACTTTGAAACGGTGGTTAAAAGTTTTATAATCCTACCGCTCTGATACCACTTGTTGGTCCCTTGTAATTAGTACCATATTTATGTATACTAAGTATAGTCCTAACCCATGGTTAAGTATTGCAACAAAGTTTATACAAGTAAATAAATAACACAAAGGTTTTCAACGTTTAACTCTTAGCTTTATTAAAGAATTATACCCTATTGTATACGAAGCTACAATGGGGATTGAATAGACAATGTGTGGTTTTGTGATCTCCTCACTAACAAGCTAGTCCAATCCTAACGATTGCTAAGCTTGACAATTCTATCAACAGGAGTTTTGAACTCAAGTGTGTGATCGTGTTTGGAGGAGAAAGAACTTGTTTGTGAATGTCTAAAAGCATTAAGTGCACAAACTTAGTTTTCTCTCCTTTAGAAGCATCCTATTTATAGAAGGAAAGTGGGTAGAATACAATAATTGCCCATGTGCAATTCTTGTCTTATTGGTACAGTGTAGTATCTTGTCTTACCCTATTCTAAGTAGTAAGACGTAAATCCTTTACACATGTCAGTACCCCATCTATCCCAAAAGGGTAAGTCATGCTAATTGTGTGATGTACTTCATCTTGTCACAATTTAATTTATCCCGCCTTTTCTTCAGTCTTGGAGAAGGCTTGTTTTCTTCAGGGAGATCGTATGGGGTTCAGTAAGTCTATTGCCACAACTCACTGAACCCATCACCTTATTCTTCGTCATAGAAGACATTCGTTGAGCTTCGCCTCTCTGAATGCTTGAGTATTCCTTTTAGACTCAGTCTAGGAACTCGAAGGCAACTCACTGAGTGACTGTTCACTCAGTGACCTTGTTATGTTCAAGGTTAATAATTCACTTAGGCTGATTGTTATTCAAATCCTTCAGGGAGGTCATTAGGTACTGAATTGACCTAACACATCTTGTCTAGATGTTCTGAATCTTCAAAACCAGAAGGCTGCATGACATAAACCTCCTCTGCAATTGTGCCATAAAGAAAAGCACTCTTCACATCTATTTGATAGACTGTAAAATCCCATGTAGGAAGCATAGGATAGAAAAATCCTTATAGCCTCAATCCTTACAACAGGTGCAAAGACCTCCTCATAGTCTATCCCTTATTCTTGTGTATATCCTTGTGTCACTAAACGTGCCTTGTTTCTGACCACAATGCCTCTCTCATCCTTTTTGTTCCTAAGAACCCATCTTGTCCCAATAGGTCTGACATGTATGGGACAATCAACTAACTCCCAAACATCCTGAATAGCAAATTGGTGAAGCTCATCTTGCATTGCTTCCACCTAACTTGGTTCTTTGAGAGCATCAAAACTCTTCTTGGGTTCCTGTTGTGACAGAAAACAGGCAAACAAACATGCTTGAATAAGAGGGGTATCAACCTTCTTGTGAATATTGGCAATAAATCCTCCATGATTCTGATGAGACCTTCTAGTTTGCACAGGAGTCATCACATCACCAATAATTAGAGAAGGAGGATGATTTTTTATTGTAGAAGTAAGCACTCCTCCTTCAATAATTGTGTTGTCCTCAATCTCATCTTCCAAGTTACCAAGATCCTCTTCAGACTCTCTTCCATCATCATCTGAATGAACCCCTCCATGACTGTTTGAAGGTTCACCTTGTTCAAAATTATTAGAAGAGAAAATATGGTCAAAAGATCTGTCAACGCCTGAACCAAAGCTGTCAACGTTTGAGCCATCAACGCCTGAATTTGTCTTGTCAGCGCTAGAATTTCCTTTGTCAGCGCCTGAAGGATCATGCATGTTTTCAACTGGTGATACTTGGGGACCACCTTTTTCCTTTCTAGCAGCAGCAGCAGCAACAAATGCATCTATCCATATGGGAATGGTAACATACTCAAGTATGGGTGTTGATTTGTCTACTTGTGATCCAACCTCTTCATCAACCTGTTTACCTGAAATATCAACAACTGGTCTTTCCACAACATTTGAAGTCACCTTCACAACGTTTGGATTAGTAACAGACATATAATTCAATGTCCTAGATAGAGGTTCCAAGTCAAATAACCAATTTGGACCACTTTCAGGATCACTAGGTTTACTCTCTAAAAACCTAACATGTACCTTTTCAAGTATACGTTTTTCTTTCTTAAGGTAAACTCTATATCATCTACTCTGCACAGAATAACCCATGAAGTAGCCTTCATCACCTTTAGCACTAAACTTACCTAAGGCATCACTAGTGTCCAACACAACTACATGACATCCAAAAGGTTTAAGAAAACCAATATTAGGTTTCCTGCCCCAAAGTAACTCATAAGGTGTTTTGTTGTGAATCTTGTTGACTAATGCCCTATTCTGAATATAACAAGTTGTATTCACAGCCTCAACCCAAGAAGCAATAGGAAAGTGAGCATCAGCCAACATAGTCCTGGTTGCTTCTATGAGGGTTCTATTCTTTCTCTCAGCTACCCCATTTTGTTGTGGTACACTAAACTGTCTGGTAATCCCTTTCTTGGCACAAAAGTCATCTAATAACTTATTTCTAAACTCACCACCATTGTCACTTCTAAGCATCTTAACCTCATTACCAGACTTCTTTTCAATTTCGGTAATAAAGTTAATCAAAGTATCAGTAGTGTCACTTTTCAGAGCTAAAAAGAAAGTCCAAGTAAATCTAGAAAAATCATCAGTGATGACAAAACAGTAGGATTTACCATTTAAGCTTTCTATATTAGTTGGACCAAACAAGTCCATATGTAGTAAGTGAAGTGGTTTAGAACTAGAATGCACAGGTTTAGACTTAAATGAGACCTTGTGCTGCTTGCCTTTAAGGCATGCAATACAAGAATGGTCATTGTGGAAAGCCTTTTCAGGCAAACCATCAACTAAACCATGTCTCACAAGTCTATTTATATTCTTAAAATTAATGTGCCCTAATCTTCTGTGCCAAAGATTACTCTCATCAACTGAAGCCTTAGCATATAGACATGACATATTATTATTCATCCTAATTCTATTAAGATTCACATTATAAATGTCCTTATGCCTAGGTGTTTTATAATCAATGAATTTCTCATATGGTATTTTAAAATCTTTGCTCAACACCAAGCATTCAGTATCAGTGAAAAGAACCTTATTTTTGTTATCACATACATGTGATACACTAAACAAATTATAGTCAAGTTCTTTTACCAGAAACACGTTTTCAAAACGTAAATTGTTGGTGAGATTAGTACCTTTGCCAGTGATAGTCCCATATCTACCTCCAAAGTACACTTTGTCACCATCTTTAATAGGGATAAAACTTGTCAGATAATCTTCCTTCCCCGTCATGTGCCTAGAGCATCCACTATCCCAATAGCCATATCTACCTCCAAAGTATACTTTGTCACCATCTTTAATAGGGATAAAACTTGTCAGATAATCTTCCTTCCCCGTCATGTGCCTAGAGCATCCACTATCCCAATAGCCATAATCATTAACCTACTTTTGAATGCCCTGCACATAAAGAAAACAAATTAGTTTTCTTTGGGAACCCAAGCCTAAGCAGACTTGATTCATTTGGTTGTTCAACAAGAACAAACTTAGTCCTTATGACAACCCCTTGTTCATCCCTTTTTGGATTAAACACCCAGTTAACCCCAATTGGTTTTGTTATGACCTTTGAAATATAATGAAATCTGTTACAGGTCATAGAAATCCCATCTGAATTAGGGTTTTGGTCTTGTTTAGGTCTCCATGTCAAGCTAGAAGAAGCTTTAGACCCCTTTCCCTTTGGTTGCAAATATTTTCCATTATTTGGCCTGGCAACGTTCCTGTCAGCGTTTAATTTGTTCTTGTCAACGCTGAAATTACCCTTATCAGCGTTGAACCTAAGGTTTGCTACAGGAACCCATTGTCTGTTAGACCACGTATTGGTCTTCTGAAAAGGTCTTTGTCCATAAGTATTAGACCCTTTAGTAAAGAATGGGGTTGGTCTAACAACTTGTAGACTTTGTTGGACAAAAGGTTTGGGTTTGACAGTGTTTGACTTTCTATCAGCGTTGACCTTTGAAGCATTGACACACTTATAGGCTAAATGTGAAAAACTTCCACAAGTATAACAGGCTTTTCTAGACATAGCTCTAGGTCTAGTAGAAAAGAAACATGTCCCATTATCACTAATTTGGCTTTTTGGTGACCTAGGTTTTCAATACATTTTTGCATATTTAATACTAGGTTTTCTATCAATGTTTAAGCCAAGGTCAACAGTCTTGCCAGTGGTGGGGTTTGTCACTTTTATGGGTGTAGACTCATTTGGGCTGTCACTAAGCATGTCACCCTTAACAAACAAGGTAGGGTTGGCTTTCTTCCATTGGTCCAAATCAGTCAACTTCTGCTTGTATTCCTCTACTGGGGTAAGAACTCTTGGTGGAGGAATAAATTCCTCTTCTTGGAGTTCTGGTATACCAGTCCAAGACAAATCCTTTCTAAGGATACCATAGAAGTTCCCAGTAGGTGGTGGAACACCAATATACTCTTTCATCCCAATCTCAGTCATATCCCTAGAATCCCTTTGTTCACTAACACATTTTTCTAGGGTTTGTGAAGCTTTATCAAATCTCTAAATTTTAAGATCTATATTATCTTTGTTTTTTATAGCCTCATCTAACTTAGCCTGTAAAGCACCATTGGCTCTCTCCATGATTTTTCTAACCTCAACACTAGCATTTAAATCATGAGTTAAAATATTGATTTGATCTTTTAGGTCAAACTCCATTTTCTTATACTCAGCTACAGTCTTTCAGTTTGAGTAAGAGCAAGTTGATAGTTAGATAACTTGCATCTTTCATTAACCACATCTGTTGTCAATTTTAAAACTTCTTTGTTAAGTTTTTCAGTGTTTAGACGACAACCCTTACTACAAAATGCATCATCATATACCTCATTGTCTGATGAAGATGAAGAGTGTGCCATGAGAGCATAGTGAACATGCTCTTCTTCTTCTTTTTATGCAACCAAAGCTTTGTTCTCTTCCTCATCCTTGGCCAAATAGCTCCAATACCAGCCAACACCATCAATGTCTTTCATAGCAATCATAGCTTTGGAATCCTGAGCCTTGATGATTTGGCTTGAGGGTTTTCCAGCATCAAATCTTCTTGGAGATCTGCATTCTCTCATAAAGTGACCCATTCGATGATAATTATAACACTTAACCTTGGATTTATCAAATCCAACAGTGTCCTTAGCATTAAAAGTTATCTTCTTCTTAAGTCTTCGATTCCATCTATATGCTCTTATACTTACAAGAGCCATATTCTACTTTATGTCCATCTCCTCCAAATGCTCATCACTAATTTGCTCAAGGTCCTCTTATGTAATCACTGAACCATTGGGCAATGAAGCAATGTATGCACACACAGTATCTAGATCAATACCATCAGGCTTAACTCTTGGTGAGTCAACATTGTATGTGTCAGTGTTTGAATGAGAGGCGCTGACAAAGCTTGATCCAGCGTTGACACAAGATGATCCAGTAACGGGGTGCATGTATGACTCCCTTTGATCAAATTGACCTTCACTGTGTGAGAAGAAGGCCATGTTTCCATTAGTAGACTTGCTTCTTTGATCCAAAAGAATTTCATTCTCTACAAGCCTCAGTTTATTGTAAACATCATCAAAAGTAGAGTTTTTGTGAGTATTGTTAGCAATCATAGACCTTGCTTCAATCTTCCATGCATCACCAAGACTTTTAAGAAAAGTGGTGATGATATCAACATCACCAAGCACTGTTCCCATAAAGGACAGCTTGCTTGTAATGTCAAGAAGTCTGCTTCTCACTCCACTTAGCTTTTCATTGGGTTGAGCTTTAAAAACAGCATACTCATGCAAGAGTTGCTTCTTTTTCTCTTGTACAGTATCATCATTACCACCATAAGCAACTTTAAGGGCTGCCCATAGATCTTTTGCAGAATCATAGCCTCTATACTTGTGCTGATTGGCTTATCCCAAAGAGAGTTTGAGGATACTTAGGGTTTTCATGTCATTCCTTCTTTTTCCAACGTCCTCAACTGAGACAACTCTTCCATCTTCAGGCTTTTCTTTTCGATCCTCTTCTATAGAGCCTGGAGTTGATCTTACCAAGATTGCAGCTGCAATCTTGGTAGCTTTATTGAATGTGTTTCCATATTTAATAATTTCCCATAGGGTGTGGTCATGAATTTGAAGATACTGTTCAAAGTTAAACTTCCACAACTCAAAGTTGTCTGGGTCTAGCATGAGAATCTTAATGTTAGGGGTTGAGGAGGAGGATGAGGTTAACTCTGGAGTAGACATGGAGTTTTAGTTTTAGGGTTTCTTGAAAATTAGGGTTTTTGGCGATTTAGGGTTTTTGTGTTCTTTAGATCAAAGTTTCTCAACAAGCTCTGATACCACTTGTTGATCCCAAACTTAGATCGATTTAGCTTGTGTAAACGAGATTAAATCAAGTTAAACACGTAGAGAAACTTTGTTGTATATGTAACAATTCAAGTATTATGCGGAATTAATACTTAAACAAGAACACACAAACAAGACAACCCAAACTTTCACTTTGATTGATAAATCAAACTTGCGTACAATGAAAGTGTAAAACATATATTAAACTAAAACCTAAATGCCTCCTTTTATAGAATAAGGAGCCTTGTACAAGAGTCTACGTATCAGCTATTTTAGGTAAAGAGAAACATAAGAAATACATTGTCGATCATATCTTTACTAGAAACATACTAGAAACATAATATGTGTAGACAAAGTCTTCTATCAGTGCTTGACTTCTTCTTATCAACGCTTGACTTCCTCCTGTCAACGCTTGTCCTGTCAACGCTTGATTTCTTCTTAACAACGTCCAGATTGCTCTTGTCAGCGTTCAAGTGTATTGGCTACATTTTATTCCCAACACGAAGTATCCTATTTGGTCAGAAAGATCAAGAGAGTGGTGCGATGGTCGGATATATAATTGGTGGTTATAGATACTCAAGTTTGAAAAAGAAAAGTGTGAGAAGATGGAGTGAGATAATGGAGGAGCAGGGTGTTGCGGGGAGAGAGAGAGAGAGAGAGAGAGAGAGAGAGAGAGAGAGAGAGAGAGAGAGAGAGAGAGAGAGAGAGAGAGAGAGAGAGAGAGAGAGAGAGAGAGAGAGAGAGAGAGAGAGAGAGAGAGAGATGTGTGTGTGTGAGAGAGAGATAAAGAGATAAGTATAAAAAAAATTAAAAGAAAAAAGTAAGTGAGTGTATTTGAAGTATATGTAAAAAAATAAGTAAAAGACCAAATTACCCCTCCCTTCATACCACTTAACGGCCAAAATTAACTCCTATCCAAGATAGGGATTATTCTTGATCCAAAATGTAAACGATATGGATGATCCGCGGACTTAATTTGAAATAAGGACCAGACTTGATGTTTGGTGTAAACGATATGGACCAAACATAAAAAAAATTTAAGTTATAAATAAAAAGATAAAACTTTGAAAATTTGAGAATTGAATAATATTTAAGGTTATTTAATAGGGATTTTGTTACTATCTTTAAGTTTTAATGTTTTAAAATTTCAATTTTTAAGATTTGAGAAAAGTGATTTGATTTGTTTTTTATAATGTATAGATATAAATAGACTAGCGGAGTAATTACGTGTTGCAGCGTACGTTAACTTGTAATCAAAAAGTTTAGTGAGCAATTTTTTTATCAAATGCTTTTTGTGATAATAATTTATGCAAGGAGAGAATGTTAAGGAATAATTTTATCACGCATTATTTCATGTTAAAATATCACATACATGTGAATCATTATACAATAACGATATCAAATGATAGTCTGTAATATTACAAGGTTACAATGATTAACGAAGGAATACATTTGCTAATCAATAGACGTTGCAATATTGGTTACAGGATTATATAACGATAAATAAAAAAAATTGTAATTGATATGTTTATATATTTGTCACTCTATAAATCATCTAAAAATCTAGACATTTTAATATGTACGAATATTTTCAATGAAATTTATTAGCAAAATTTATACGTTAACCTATATTAAAATACATGCATAGATAAATATGCAATTATCAAAATATTCAAATGCTTGTAACCAAACAGAAGTATAACATTAAACTTACATTAATAAATATTTTAACCAGTGTAAAAAAAATTATTACTTGTTTTATTCTTCATATAGTCAGTCATATATATATATATATATATATATATATATATATATATATATATATATATATATATATATATATATATATATATATATATATATATATATATATATATATATATATATATATATATATATATATATATATATATATATATATATATATATATATATATATATATATATATATATATATATATATATATATATATAGTGTAACTTTATTTACAGAACCCATCTTAGTGACAGAACTTACAGAACTCTTGTTTTTGAAGGCAAACATGTATGTTTGAAGGAGTACATGTA
Source organism: Glebionis coronaria (assembly GCA_025667525.1). Classification (NCBI taxonomy): domain Eukaryota; kingdom Viridiplantae; phylum Streptophyta; class Magnoliopsida; order Asterales; family Asteraceae; genus Glebionis; species Glebionis coronaria. The sequence continues at coordinate 311,900 of JANFOE010000632.1, read as the reverse complement.
TGTTTTTAGAGAATATATGTATTCACGAAGCATATTTGAAGTTCTTTTTGTCAAAATTAAATAAAATTAAAAAAAAAATATCCAAAAACATACATGTTTGAGAGCGTGCATGCATGTATGTGCACGCATTCAAAAACATACATTTTTGAAAGCGCGCATGCATATATGTGCACCGATATAAAAACATACATGTTCGCTTTCATAAACATACATGTAAGCCTTTAAACATACATGTTTGCCTTCAAAAATAAGAGTTCTGCAAGTTCTGTCATTAAGATGAGTTCTGTAAATAAAGTCTCCCTATATATATATATATATATATATATATATATATATATATATATATATATATATATATATATATATATATATATATATATATATATATATATATATATATATATATATATATATATATATATATATATATATATATATATATATATATATATAGAGTTATGATCAAATAAGAAGATTATGTAAAATGAGAAGAATGAGAAGAAACCATAGCCACACATTTCAGATGCACCTACAAAGTCAGATGCATCTCCCCTTGAAATTCTCCTTTTTTGTGGAATTTGTGGTCAGGATTTCTTCTTATTATTTTCATTTTAATTTTTCTTCTTATTGGATCCCTACTCTATATATATATATATATATATATATATATATATATATATATATATATATATATATATATATATATATATATATATATCGCATATTAACTTGTACCCAAATTAATTAAAATTAAAAGTGAGAAGATTATGCGTAAATACGTACACCGAATTTAATTTTTGTAAAAGAAAATAGGTTTCGCTAATCAATGCAGACCGAATTTAAGGTGTATTTAATATACATAAACTTATTTTATTACTGTAATTAACAAAACGGAAAGAAAATAAAAAGTTTATACCTTTTTGGTCAAGTGGTATAAAAACAAAAAGAGTCAAGTTATTTTGGATACCATATCTATCATGGATACTAAGGGACTCATCCCCACCATCCATCCTCATCATATCTAATGGTTGAGATTAAAAGTATTTAATTATTTCACTTATTTTTAAAACTTAAATATCTTTTAAACCGTTAAGTGTTAAACGGAAAAAAATATACCATCGCGACGAGCATTTAATTAGCTTTCTACAGATATGCAATATGATATACTTTTGAAGAAAAAAAAATCGTTTTTTTTAAATTTGCGTAAAATATCATATATGATAATAGTGTTTTATCATATATGATATTATTGTTATGTTACAAATTATTACAGAATCATATATGATATTGGTTTATATCATATGATATTGGTTTATATCATATGATATTGGTTTATATCATATATGATAAGTTATATCATATATGATACCAGTGTTACTATCATATATGATATTTAGTATCATATATGATAAATTACGGAAAAAACAAAAAAAAAAATTTGTCGAAAGTATATCATATAGCATATCTGTAGAAAGATAATTAAATGCCCGTCGTAATGGTATATTTTTTTTCGTATAACGATTGACGGTTTAAAAGATATTAATGTTTGAAAAAAAGAGGAAATTTGTTTTATTTTTAATCTTATCTATTAGATTAAGATGGAGATGAGTGGTGGAGATTAATCCCTTAGTATCTAAATAAAGTTTGGTATCCAAATGAACTTAAATCAAACAGAAATTCAATTTATCTTGTCATTGATGAAAAGTTTAATGTGACCCCTAAATATCATGTTTTCTTATAAAAGAGATTATACATTCTTTTTATTCAATGTCAAAATTTTAAGTTGTACAACAAATACAACATAATATACAACATATTAATGCAGTAAAAAAAAATCAGATTTAAATAATACAAAATTTTAATACATATGTACAACTTTATATCTCGAATATATACAAATCATTTAACCCTACTTAATTAAAACATAATTAATAGTACAATTAAAACATCCCATCACCACATTTACAAATAAAACAACGCATTTTACGAATCTCTTCCATCATATTTTTATCCTTTCTTTCTTGCAATCATATGTACAAACCATTTTTAGGTTCATATTTTCATTCAAATGTTCAAAAGATGTTCTGTCAATTCTCGCACTTAATTGAGTTCCATAAATAAAGTTACACATATTACATATACACGACAAGTAATAATATCCCTATATCAGACTTACGTTTTTTAGACATGTTTTTAGGTAAAAACAAAGGTTGTAAATAGCGTGAAGGTTACGTAGCAGCATTGCCAAGCTTCAAACTACAAAAGATATAACGAAACTTCGACTTTTTTAAAACGTGATATATAGCGACACAGAATATTATAAATGAATATTTATATAGCGATTTTACAAACGATGGTATACCTATACATCGCCACAGCTTTGTACAGATCTTGTGCTCATATAGATGAATGAGGAGTTATTTGCTTAGTATTATAAAGATACTTCAAACTGAGTGAATTTTAGCTTCATAAAAATGTGACTCACACTGGTTTTTTACCATCTATTTTCTGAGTTTATATAGCAAATTAGCAACTCTGATGACTGTTCTGATAGATGCCATCACACTTAAACCATTACGTTCACAAGCACTGATATAATAAACTGTTTCTTTTTACCTCCAAAGCTTCCAGCTTTGTGAGATTATTCATCTCGAGTTCAATAATTTATCTAGAGTTTTAAATAAGATCTATGCTAACCCAATTAGATATCACTACGCTAATAGAGATTACCAAATAGTTGCTCTGAAAGCAGCACAAAATAACAGGTTCAAACTTGAAGAAACCGAACAAAAACGACCAGAAGGGTCATTTTTCTTGATCAGTTTTGATCAGCTTCCGCTTGCTTCAAAGCCATTTTCATATGCTTTTTGCCAGCAAAATGAGTAATCAACTCATTCGGGCTGGTACACACAACACTGCACAATGCACACCTACTTAAAGCATTTGACGCTCCTCCATGCAAAAGTTTCTGCTTCTTTGTTTTCACATCCTCATGAGGTCTGGCTCTCTTTGCTTTACCATTACTTCCATCTGCTTTGACCATTTCACCCTCGTCCTGCAATGGTCCAATCATCATTGGTGCAGTTGCTTCAGCTTCCATAGCAGGGGCTGGGTTTGGTCCAATTGGTTTTAAGGAATTCTCCAAGTTCTTCTGATGTTTCTTCCCCGAATTGTGTTGTTTGAGAGTATCGTACGAGGTGCAAGCAATCCCACAAAGATCACACGACAAAGGCTTACCTTGATGTAATTCGACAGATTTACCCTCAGTGGATTCTGGTTGGTCCAACGGATTCGGAATTTCCTCTGATTGTTTAAGTTTTTTCAGATGTTTCTTCCCCGAGAAGTGCATATTGAGGAGTTCGTTGCTGTTGCAACTGATTTTGCATACTTGACACTGAAAGGTGGTGGATTTCGTTCCTGAACTGCTGCTTGAACTGCACTCTGATGTGGCGTTTTTGAGCCCATCTGTATGTGCAAGCTGCACAATTGCATTCACATTCATGAGCGATTATAAAGTAAGATTGAACTGATAATCGAAATCTTGTCATGAATCAAATTACTGTTGTAGCATGAAAAATAAACTAAGGCGATTTTCAACCCATTTGACAATCTTGATAAGTTTTTGTCCCGTCCTCTTTTAATATTTCTTTATTTCGCCCATTTGACATATGTCACAGACCAAACTAGCACAGATCTGATTTAAAACTAGATAGCCATTTCAACTATCTATGGTTATTTCAAACTGAAAATGGTTACGAAAAACTCCTATGCTAATTTGCAAGAGAGCGTAAACAAAATGTAGGGGGAATCATACGGGTTTATCAATGGCAGATGCTTCAGCTAGCTTTTGCAGAGTCTTTAAGTGCTTCTTTCCTAGTTTATGTCTCTCAAGCACATCCTGAGTATCACAAGTAATTTTACAAATATCACATTGAAGGGCTGGTGTGTTTTGGGGCTGCTTTTTTGTTGTTGTTGTTGTTGTTGTTGTCGCTATCACATCATTCACCACATGAGAAGCCACAACATCCAAGTTACCAGCAGAATCCATGACCGTGGTTGTAGTCTCGCTCATAGTTCCACCATCCTGAATATGTCAGACTATTACATTTGCATTCGACCCAAAAAAAATCCTGAAAATATACGATAAGATTGGTACCAATATTTGTTTCATGTTTTGTATTTCATGCAACCCAAACGTTAGTCAAAAATCCAAAAAAAAAAAAAACAAAAAACAAATAGAATGTTAAGGAGGGAACAATTTGAAACGTGAAACCATGATTTGACATTTCGAAAACAGACACCGAGCAGATTAATGATTTAATGATACAATGAAATTTTAAAAAATGATTATACATTCAATTTCTCCAAAGCACTCCCCTTGACCGGTCAACTAGACGTTTGCGGTGGGGGAGTGATACCACTAGGGCAATGCCCCAATGGTTATAAATTCAATTCAGAAGTAAAAAGAAAGCTCAATTGTGTTCTCATGCTAATTTGAGTTGTAATTATAGGTGTTTTGTTTCAACAAGTTTATACACGTTACTAGATGAGATTAGAATCAACGCACAAGCGTGTGTATGCTAATGTATGTCCGGGAAGCTGGGACATAGACATGCATATGCACACCTTGCCACATATAAACTCATTACGAAAGATTACTATGTTTAAGTAACGTGTGCTTAAGTAAGAGTTTACAACCATCAAATCATAAGTTTTTATCCTTTTTCCCAATTTTTACTAACATCATATCCACCTAAATGACCATGAACAATGCCTTATACGAGAAGCATCTCGTTACACTATATACATCAATAAGAGTAAAAACAAATTTCAACCATTAGCTTAGTTTCCATGATTTTTATCTCGTTGTTTTAAAAAAAATCTTCATCATAGCAACAACCATGTCCTGAATCTAACATTTTAACTATAAAAAATCATACTGTATAATTACCTCCGGTTTTCATCTACCACTACCAAGTTAATTTACTCAACATATGCAATATCACACTTCTTATACTTAGTTACTTACAGTAAACTTCTAGAACGCGTTCCCTGTTTCACATTTACATCCCTGGAACTCAAGTTTCCTTTAGCAACCTACTCTTTCACCAATTACCAAACAGAGTCATGTGGTTCACCACTTAAGAAGTTCTGAACTTTGTAACAGAACACACTCACTTTGTAAACAGGGTCAATGTGGTCCAACACTTTTATGTACGTTTTGAAGATGAAAATAAGTTGCCAACAGAAATATAAGCTGAAAATAAACGGGCTTAAGAAATATAAGCCGAAATCATACAAGCTCATAAGCGCATAATCGCATATATAAGCTTATTTTCAGGCTCATCACTAATAAGTTTATCTTGTTGAACTAATTCTTCATTAGGCCATTTTTTTCCCTTTTTTCTTAGTTATATGAGGTTATTATAACTTAGCCAGTTAGCCCATAAAGATAGGCTGAACAAATATGTTTATGAAAAACAATCCAAACAAGAAAACCTCACAAGCCCGGATATAACACCCCTATATCTAGCATATGAAAAAAATACTTGATAGTCTCATATATGCCAAACCGCAGGCTTCTTAGGTTATGTATATTTGGAAAATCTCGGAAGCTCACTCTTTTGGCTTATAGGAAGCCTTAACCAGGTTTGAGGTAATGGGTTCAAACCCCGTGGATTAGTCGGCCACACAGGTCCATCAGCAACTATAATTCATTATAAATTTAAGAAACTGTAATTATTGACAAAGACTAAATCTATCAGCATATGATAACTTAACTAACAAAATCGTACTCAGCTACATGCATATAGTAAAAAATAAAATTAGGAATGAAATAAATAGCAAGATTGAGATTTACCTGTTGATGTGCAGATGAATCAGTGCCAGGTAGCAAAGGGTTTGCGTCTTCTTCCAAAATTTCGAGTTCAGATTGAAGGAGTGGTGTGTTTTTGGGCTGTGTTGTTGCTATCACATCATTCACCACATGAGAAGCCACAAAATCAGAGTTACCAGCAGAATGCATGACTGCGGATGTAGTCTCGTTCATAATTCCACCAGCCTGAATATCAACGCACAAGTGTGCATATTATTGTCCGTGAAGCTGGAATATAAATATGGAATTATGGATGTGCACAACTTGCCACATATAAAGCCATTTCAAAAGATTACTATGTGTAAGTAACATTTGCTAAAGTAAGAGTTTGCAACCATCAAATCATAAGTTTTTATCCTCTTTCCCAATTTTTACTAACATCATATCCACCTAAATGACCATGAACATTATCTTATACTAAAAGCTTATCCTTGCACTATATGCATCAATACGAGTAAAAACCAATGAAAACGAAAGTGCCTAGAGGTCTTGGGTTCGAACCCTGGGGAGAAAATTAATCAGATTGGCCACAGAGGTTCACTTGCGCCGACTCCGGGCTATCCAAAAGGGTAGTTGCCCTGGAATTAGTCGGCTCACAATGTCAAGTCGGAAACCCAGGTATACCAAAAAAATAAGAAAATCAATACGAGTAAAAACAACCTTGCATTAGCTTAGTTTACATGATTTGTGCTGCTCTAAAAAGATTTCTTCATCATAGCAACAACCATGTCCTGAATAACATATTCTTAAATGCCATAACTGCAAAAAATCAGACTCTGTATTTTCCTCCGATTTTTATCTACCGCTACATTCTGGAACGTGTTCCTTATTTCACAATTACATCCCTATAACACGAGTTACCTTTAGCATGCTACCTAGGGATGGCAAAAGCGCCCGAAACCGATGGGGAAAACCGAAACCCGAACCGGTTAGGCCGGGTTCGGAGTCGGGTTTGGATACGGGTTCGGGTTTGAATGTTCTTTTTTATCGCAGGTACGGGTTCTAGTAATACCCGCCCCCATTTACCCGTATCCGAATCTGTACCCGTTTACCTGAATCCGTACACGCTTTTGTTGCTATTTTATATAAGTTCTAAATTTGTGTGAAATAGTAGACCAAAATTGTTGAACGAACTGAATGATCATTTTAGTTACATTTTGTACCCTGTCACCGGTTACCAAACAGAGTCAAAGAGGTCCACCAGTTAAGAAGTTCTGAATTTGGAACAGAACACACTCACTTTGAAAACAGGGTCAAAGTGGTCCAACGCTTTTATGAACTTATTACAGTTTAAAGATGAAAAAATAAGTTATTAACACAAAAATAGGCTGAAAATAAACGGCCTTAAGAAATATGATACGAACCTATCCCATACTAGGCTCGTAATCGGTTCATAAGTCCCAAGTGTAGAACTCACTCAAAAAGCTAGCTTGTTTGAGGAGGGGACACCTGGACATTATAAACCATCAACCATTCCCATACTTGGCTGTTGTGGGAACATAACACTGCCCCACCCTCTGAAGAACCAACGTCCTCGTTGGTCACGGTTGGCACCCCCTTTGGGTCCAAGCCACCACTCCATAGGCCACCACTCCGAGCTCGTTGGTCATGGCTATGTTGGTCACAGTTGGCACCCCCTTTGGGTCCAAGCCACCACTCCAAGTGTTGGAACTTGGAACCTCATAAGGTAGGGCTAGCTCTAATACCAATTGATACGAACCTATCCCATACTAGGCTCGTAATCGGTTCATAAGTCCAAGTGTAGAACTCACTCAAAAAGCTAGCTTGTTTGAGGAGGGGACACCTGGACATTATAAACCATCAACCATTCCCATACTTGGCCAATGTGGGATCATAACAAAATATAAGCCGAAAACATATAAGCTAATCACTCATGAGCTTATCTTGTTCAGCTGGATTCCTTCATTCGGCCATTTTTTCAGTTTTTGTCTTAGTTATGAGGTTATTATAACTTAGCCCATAAAAATAAGCTGAATGAATATGTTTATGAAAGACAAGCCTAACAAAAAACCTTCACAAGCCCGGAAATAAACAAACATCCCCTATATCTAGTATATGAAAAAATTACTTGATAGTCTCATACTCTCATATATGCCAAACATTCAAACAACAGTCTTATGAGGTTATGTATGTTTGGAAAATCTTGGATGCCCACTTTATCGGCTAATAGCCTGGTTTGAGGCGATGGGTCATGGGTCCAAAACCCCACGGATTAATCGGCCACAGAGGTCTATCAGCAACTACAATTCATTATAAATTCAAGAAACTGTAATTTGTTCGGATTAAAAAATAAAAATTAGGATTAAAAAAATAAAAGAGCAAGATAGTGGTCCACCACTTAAGAAGTTCTGAATTTGTAACAAAACACACTCGCTTTGAAAACAAGGTCAAAGTGGTACAACACTTTTATGAACTTATTATGTTTTGTTTTGAAGATGTAAAATAAGTTGCTAATAGAAAAATAAGATGAAAATAAACGGGCTTATTAGATATAAGCTGAAAACATATAAGCTTATTTTCAGGCTCGTGAGCTTATCTTGTTTAGATAATTCTTCATTAGCCCATTTTTCGGTAATTTCCTTAGTGAATATGTTTATGAAAAACAAGCCAAAAAAAAATAACCTCAAAAGCCTGAAAATAAACAAACACCCCCTTATGTCAAACAGCAGGCTCCCAGGTGTTTGTTTCGGCTTGTATAGCAGGCTTACGGCTTATGTTGTTTTCGGCTTATGTTTCATAAGCTTAGTTTTTGTGGCTTATTTGGAAACTTTCCGGATTGTGAGCCACAAAAAGTTAGCTTATGAAACATAAGCTGAAAACCACAATAAGCCATAAGTCCACTATATAAGAAGTTCTGAATTTTGTAACAGAAGACACTCACTTTGTAAACAGGGTCAACGAACAACATCGTACTAAGCAGTCTAAGCTACATGCATATAGTAGAAAATAAAAATTAGGACTGAAAGAATAAAAGAGCAAGATAGAGATTTACCTGTTGATGTGCAGATGAATCAGTGCCAGGTAGCAAAGGGTTTGGGTCTTCTTCCAGCATTTCGAGTTCAGATTGAAGGAGTGGTGTGTTTTTGGGCTGCGTTGTTATTGTTGTCGCTATCACATCATTCACCACATGAGAAGCCACAACATCGGAGTTACTAGCAGAATCCATGACCGTGGTTGTAGTCTCGCTCATAGCTCCATCAGCCTAAATATGTCAAACTATTACATTTGATTCAACCAAAACAATATTACTGGTAGTATTAAAAAAAAATTCATGGCTTGAATATTGTGAAACACAAACGTTAAGACTATCTAAATAACACCAAAAAGTTATAAATGCACATGAGTACATGACTCGGAATAGAATGTCGAGGAAGAAAAAAATGGAAACATAAAACCATAATTTGACATTTCCAAAACAAATATCAAACGGAATAGGTATGCATGAAAATTAAACATGATTATACATTCAGTTTCCCCAAAGCCGTCCTTGACAGGTCAACTAGATGTTTGTGGTGAGGGAGTGATATCACGAGGGCAATACCCCAATGACTATAAATTCAATTCAAAAGTAAAAACGAAAGGTCAATTGCATTCTCATCCTAAATAGAGTTGTAATTGTAGGTGTTTCGTTACATGTTTATACACATTACTAGATGAGATTAAAATCAACGCACAAGTGTGTGTGTATTAATGTCGTTTAAGCAGGAACATAGGCATATGCACAACTTGCCACATATAGTCAATTCGAAAGATTACTATGTTTAAGTAACATTTGCTAAAGTAAGAGTTTGCAACCATCAAATGATAAGTTTTTATCCTCTTTTCCAATTTTTACTAATATACATTACTTTGCACAGATATCCATCAATAAGAGTAAAAACAACCTTGCAAGTTGCAACCATTAGCTTAGTTTACATGATTTTTATCTCGGTGTAATTTCTTCATCATATTAACAACCATGTCCTGAATCTAATATTATAACTAAACAAAAAAAATACTGTATGTTTTCCACCGATTTTCATCTACCACTACCAAGTTAATTTTGCTCAACACATGCAATTTCACACTTCTTATACTTAGTTACTTACAGTAAACTTCTAGAACGTGTTTCCTTTAGCATGCTACTCTCTCACCGGTTACCAAATAGAGTCAAAGTGGTCCTCCACTTAAGATGTACAGTACTAAATTTGTAACAGAACACACTCGCTTTGAAAACAAGGTCAAAGCGGTGAACACTTCTATGAACTTATTATGTTTTGTTTTGAAGATGTAAAATAAGTTGCTAATAGAAAAATAAGATGAAAATAAAAAGGGCTTATGAAATATAAGCCGAAAACATATAAGCTAATAAACGCATATATAAGCTTATTTTCAGGCTCGTGAGCTTATCTAGTTTAGATAATTCTTCATTAGCCCATTTTTCGGTAATTTTCTTAGTGAATATATTTATGAAAAACAAGCCCAAAAAATAACCTCAAAAGCCTGAAAATAAACAAACACCCCCTTATGTCGAGCATATGAAAAAAAAAGACTTCATAGTTCATATATGTCAAACAGTTTTCGGCTTGTATAGCAGGCTTACGGTTTATGTTGTTTTCGCCTTATGTTTCACAATCCCACCTTTTATGGCTTATTTTAAATCTTTAGTGCTTAGATAAACTTACTAGGACATGATAAGCTATTATATAAGGCGAAAACCAAATAAGCCGAAACAAACACCCCGCCCGAAACCCAGTTTTTCGGCTTATTAAAAGCCCTTTACCCAGTGACCAAACAAACAACATTGTACTAAACTAAATACATATAATAATAAAAAAAGAGGAAATTACAGGTTGATGTGCAGATGAATCGGTGCCAGGTGGCAAAGGGTTTGCGTCTTCTTCTTCCATCATCTGGGGTTCAAATGCACAGTTTTAATTAGGGTTTATGAATTGAATTGTATGTGGGGTGAAATTGGGGTTGTTGATATGGAATATATATTTGTTTTCTTTTTCTTCAGTTTTCTTATATCTGGTTTTCTGTAATAAATCGCTTCTAGTTTTAACGCACAGATTACTTTATTCGTTACAATTTGAAGGGGGGTACCTTTTTAATTTGGTTTGGGTTAATGGAGGCTCATAGCTTATAAAATTATCTATATAAATATATGAGAGGTAAATTTCGTGTCAAATATTTTGAAAGTGCTATTGTCTCAAAATCAAATGATTTTATAAATTTTTCATTTGATTATTTTGCAGGTTTCGTCTCAAATGTTTTGATCATTTTACAAGTTTTGTTAGAAAAAATTTCCTACATAAAAAAAACTTGCAGTAAAGTTTCTAAATAGGGACTATCCTTACACTTTCATAATATTTTGGACGATTTTGAATTTACTCTAAATATGTCATAAACATAACTTTGCAAATAGAAAAACAATTCAAAATTTCTTTAAAATTTCGAAAATATTAAAGGGAGTGTTTGGCAACGCGTTTATCAGCGACACAACTCTTAAACGCGTTACCAAAAACCCCTTTAAAAACAGAAAAAGTTCAAATTAGCTTATTTGAGTTACGGGTTGGACTAGTAGGAAGCTATTTTACTTGTGTAGTCCGGCTTAAGAGGTATTGTGGCATTGTCTCATTCTCGGTCTGTTATGGCAAGTTTTTTTTAATACTTACAAAAGATTTATTATAAAATAACTTCAGAGCTTGAATAGATGCCTTTTTTCTTATTAAAGATTCATGTCCATCGTTTTTCCACTATAGTCCTTCATTTTAGCTTTTAAACAACTTAAATAAGTTAATTTGAGCTTTTTTTTTGTTTTTACAAAGGTGTTTGGCAGCACGTTTAATAGCAACACATATAGTGTATTGTTGTTAAACGCGTTGTCAAACACCCCTTTAGTATTTTCGAAAATTTTAAGAACTTACGCAAAAAAAATTAAAAGTTTTGAACAATTTTAGTTTTTTTATATTTCGCAAAGTCTCCAATTTTTTGAAGTTTTTTGCTTTTTGAATAAAAAATAGGTATTTTGTGAAGTTTGGTTGAAAAAAAGGCATTTTTGTGATTTTCCCTAAACATAATTTATTTTATAACTAAACTTATTTTAGCAATTTAAATTGCTAAGAGCCCTTAAAAGCTCCATTCCAAACATAACGCTTATAAACTTAACTTTTCTCATTTATTTTGAGTGTATGTTTGGCAAAAGCAAAATTGGTTGTTAGCAATAATTGTTTTTTTATGAAAACGGTTGGTAATGTAGGTAGATGTGTAATCATAAAGTGTATAACAAATTCTAAATGCTTAGTGCTTTTAAATATTGCTTAATGTAACGTTAGAAAATGAGCATTTAGAAAAGTCACAAAACCTAACGTTCACCACTCATAAACGCTCTTAAACGTTATGCGCCAAACATACCTTGAATCGTATGATATGTAAACATATTTTGATATAACAAGCTTATGTAAACACATAGTGTTTAAAATAATCAAAAGAGAAAAGGGTTAAAATACATAAATAGAAATCAGATTTACTTATAAGCTCAAAACTAAACTTAAGTAAAAATGTTTCTTTGTCGATTAGTGTCTATATGGTTCTCGCATTTCTCAACCCCAAAGACATTTTTGTGTGGCAATATGGTGTAGCAGATTGTCTTCTTCTCATGTGATTTCTTCATCAATATTCGGTGATAATCCGTGTATTTGGTATCCGTCAAGGAAACACTTGTTTGAAGCCAAATAGAGATTTCACATTCGAGCCAGTTGGATGTCGTGGAGAGTTGTCCTTGGGACATACCTTGTTGAGGTTACTGAATTTGGCACACATTTTTCAAGTATCGTAGCGTTTTTCATCATTACTGAATTTGCAACCTATGTTTGGTATTTGACGAGGTGAAGGATACTCGCCTGAATAAGGTAGTTGACCAAAGTGTTGGTATTTGTGATTCGGCTAACAGTAAGGGAAACAAGAAGATGGGGAGGATTTTATAGTTTGGCTTAAATTTGTAAGTAAGTGACTTTACTCTAATTTATATTTTGATGTATTTATGACCTCGAACTCTAAAAAATATTTTTAAAATATTTTTATTTTAGAAAAGATAACATTTTATTTAAATTAAAAGATTTAATTCTTATCAAGTAAAAAAATTATTTTTTTGTTAAAGTAAATCTTTTATCAAATAAGAATACTACTTACTCTCTTTGATTTTTCTTAATCGAAAATCTCATGAAACTTCGGTCCATCTAACGCCTCATGCCCAAATGAAGAACTATTTTAAAAGTCATGAGGTAACATTCTACTAATGTTAAGTCATAGACTGGTTTCTTCAACCCTTTTTCTATGTGACGGTGTTCACCGACATAAACTCGAGTTGTTAGATGGAATGTTCTTTATCAATCTCATCATCATAAATTAAGACGAGGACAACTACCAAAGTCTTGGAATGCATTCTTTAAAGATACTTTTTGTAAAGCGGTATATTTTCAACACAGTTTGTTATAAATTTAGGAAATTTGGAGACGGTCAGATTTAAAAGTGAGATTAGAGGTACATAATGTACACCTGTTAAGTCACTCACTGAACTTCTCTGATAGTGTTGTTCAGGAACTAACTGGGATTTCATTGAGTGAACTTAGGCAGATGATCAAGGAGTAACTTATGAGAGTATTTTATCATTCAAGGAGTTATCTTATTAGATAGGTATACTAGTGAACTAATTAGTGGTTATTCTCTTTAGTGAGCATGTGGATGTATAATCGAGCTACTGAATGCATGACTAAGTTAGAGCCGTTTTGTAATTGCCTTAACTTACCAATAGTCACTTTCAAGTTCATTGAGTGAACCTAGAGAGATGATCTGAGAGTAACTCATTAGAAGGTTTTAGTCTTCATGAATTTATCTCATTAGAGAGATATACTCTTGAGTGAGTAGTCTCATCGGTAAGTCTCCTTTACGGATAGTAAACACATTACCGGGTATGCTCTTTAGTGACATGTTGATGAATAATTGAGCTGCTAAATGCATGACAAGTATGTTTGGCATTCTTAGGAGCTGGAGCGGGTCATTGGAGCTGGATGTTGGAGCATGTAGCTTGAGCTTATATTTACATGCTAGTTTAACTAGCATTTCATTTAAAAGCTTACTTTTTAAACATGTTCTTTCAAGCTGTGTCAGCCAAACGAGACTTATTTTTAACAACTACTTTGACATATCAATGGGTAGTTTCAAGTTTGATTCAAAGAGCATAACGAATTAGTCTCGCTATTGTTGTAATGGGAGAACGTCATGAAGAACACCATGAAGAGATTAGTGGGTCGATTAGTTTTATGAAAAATTAAATATGTGACACACATGAGAAGTAAAACGCTAAAGTGTGTGAATGAAAGACAAAAGATTGATATTCACTTGATTAAATAAGTTAAATATTAAAAGAACGAATCCTATTGTTAAAATGATAGACCTAATTTGCTAACCTTTTTCTAACCAAAAGGACTAACTTGGTTTATTGTTATGTTTTAGTTCATCCTTTGGACTCTCGTTGTCAACACTTATGTAGCTAAGGACTAATGGTGCCATATTGCAAAAATACTGAAGCCCAATATGTGAGCCAAGTGTTCTGCCAACCCATGATTCAACAGCTCATTTTCCTTGTTTATTACACAGCCACACACACACACACACACAAACTCCATCTAGGTTTTCATCTTGTGTGCTTATATAAAACTCTCTCTCTTTAATATGTAACCTAGATCGTTTTTTATTATCTTTGTAAGACTATTATCAATATAGATAATAGGATCACACCAGATTAGCTGTGGTGATCTATTTGGTTTCTGTTTATAGTTTTAATCTTGATTTCAAATAAAAGGTTTTTTATTATTGTTTATAAATTGGTTTAAATATAATGGATCTTGATTTTCTACATGGTATAAGAGCCTGGTTGCTCTAAAATCATAAAAATATTTGAAAGTCCATAAAACTAGCTTGAAACGAACAATAAGGATAATCAACACAAGTAAATATTTTTCAAACGTAGTACTTTATTATTGTATAACAAGTATTACATGTGTTATGGATAACACAGTTTGAGGACAATGTGTTGTGTACACTTTGGAAAAAATAAAGCAAACTCAAGAACACAGGCACAACTGTTCTTCTTATGAGTTGTAAAGAGTTAATGTGTGAAATCTAACAAAGTGAACAACATTAACTCTAGCCTACATATCCTATTTATAGTGGTACGAGGTTGACTCTATGTACTAGTTGATGGTGACTACACAAAACAGACAATGTCAGACATCTGTCAAAAGATGCTCTTCTATTCTTGGTAGTCTGTCACAACACTTTAGGGAAACAGAGCTGACATAGTTTCCCTTTTCTTCATTCCTTGTACTTTAGGCTATGAAACTTCCCGCCTAAACACTTAGGTATGTCCAAAGTGTACTGAGTGTTAACATGGTATTGCCACCCCTGTTAACACTCAACCACTCAGAGTCCCTGATACATCTTGGTTGTTATCCAACACAGCCAATGAGTATGTCTTCAAGTAATCTTAGACTTCCTTGACAATGTATCTGACATGGACTCCTCTGTGGTTGCTCACAGAGACTTAGAACTCTGTAAGTCTTGGGTTACTTGCCTGTCTCCTAGGCACAGACAAGTTAATATCAAACAGCTTATTTAAGTTTAAATCTATGACTAAGGGAATTCTAACAGACTTATATTCCCAACAATCTCCCCCTATTTAAACATAAATACAGCTAGATCTAAATAAGTTATAGTAAGTGAGATAACAGCTTCTTCTTACAGATAACAGATCTAACAAACAACATCATACTTCATTAATACTAAAAAAATTACAAGTACAATACATGAGTAAACAAAATATGATAATAAAAGTTCAGTTGTGAAAATTTTAATAATCATCATTCTTGATTTTCTCTTCAGCCTCAGCTATGTCTATCCTAGTATCCAATTCAGCCTTCAATGCTTGAGAAAATACCTTGGAGTACTCTATGTTCAGTTTAAGCACCTTTTGAATCAAAATAAGCTGAATAGTTGATGCAAGCCCCATCTCATCTCTCCTTTGGAACACATACTGACATCCCGTGTTCATGTAGGCCATTCCTTTTTCAGGCTCAGTGTCAGTCTGACCATCAACAGGCCCTACAATCCCATTTGGGAGAATCAAGTTCCTGTGCATTCCATCTACCTGGATATCATCAGTCACAAAGGTTTCTTGAAGGAATTGAGTCATCCTTTTTCTTTTCTTCTCAGCCTTTGTGGGTTCTGGTTCAAACAGCTGTGGGGGGTGGGTTAGTTTTGAGTTTGGCTGTTGTTTCTTTCAGCCAGTTGAACTTAGCTCTAAAAGTCTTGAGGAGTAAGAAATTTGCCTGTCCAGTCCTCTTTGCAGCTAAAGCTTCAATTTCTAGCCATTTAGTCAAACCAAGTGTCTTAAGCTTGAAATCATCAAACACATCCATGTTTCCTTGTTGGTTATCCCTCCAAATGACCATCTGTGGGGTATGTGTTGATTTCTTGACTGTGTATTTAAACTTGGTGATAGTACCTGGAGCATATCTTTTGGTAACGCAGGCATCATAGTCAGCCTTTACCTTTTTCAGAGCCTCTGCGCGTTTCATCTCCATTTCTCTTAGCCTTTTTTTTGCTCCTCTTTGAGTTGAGGAGACATGGCTTTCAACTTGGCTTCATCCAGCTCTTTGGCTTTCTTGATTTCATTCAATCGTTTAAACTCAAGTGCTTGCTTCTCAATTTCTTCAACTGTTAAGGGTTTTTTTTCAGCGACTTTGAAAGTTGAGAATTGAGAGATTTTAGTGGTGGATCCTCCTGTCTCTAGCATCGCATCTATTTTCTTTAGTTTGGTGTCTGTGTCTACCATAACTATTTCTTTCCCTTTCTTCGAGACAGAGGATTCTTCACTTGTTTTCTTCATCTCACCAGCATGTTTCAAAAATGCTATTTGAGCTTGTTCTTGGACAGCTTTTGGTAGGGAGCCCAACATTGAATTTGAGTTTCTTAGCTTTTGGTTCACCATCATCCACAGCCTTATTGGTGTTATCCAAGGACAGGGAATTTGATGAATCAACTACTTTGTTGTCTTGTTTCTCCCCCTTACTTTCAACATCATCATCAGGTATAGTGATTGGTGTGATGACTTGGAGAGGAATGGGGTTTTCAGCTGTATTTGAGTTGGTGTTGATAGGTCCTAGTTTGAGTAGTTCATTCTTCTCCCCCTCACGTTTAGCCTGTCTCTTAAGACGTTTGGCTGAACGTGACTGAATATAATGAGCAACCTGTTTAACAGATGTGCCAACTTCTTTTGCCCGTTTCTTGATCCTCTGGCAATTCTAAGAAGTCTGTTGTAGTTGTGATTCACAGATCGATCAACATGGCCAACCAAATAGGTAGTGTGGCGTTTTTGCCTGTTGCACACAACTTCAAATTCTTTGTGCATCACTAACTCGTGGGATGTTGACATATCAGGGACTTCTTAGATGATGGCATCTTTAATGCGAGTAGATAGGTGACTAAGTCCCTGAGAAACCCCTCTTCTTGTACCATCTAAGATGGGTTCAGTGATGGCGTCTTTAACAGCTTGGGAAATGATCTTAGGAAAATTAACGTGAAGGAATGCATTTCAGATTTTACTACGTCCAGCTTTCTTGACAGGCGTTCAATGTCTGAAGCATGATGATAGGGCCTTAAACCATGAATGTTCAGGCTTTGCTGCTCAAAGTCATCTTTCCTGGGAAAAAGATCAAAATTTGTCTGTTGTGGATGATCAAACAATAGAAACTTTGCTGTAGGATCATACACAACACTCAGAGGCTCCTTTGTGACAGATGTTGCTGAGGTAACTTCTTTTGGAGGAGGAGTTGGTTCTCTAGCTGGTGTGGACATACCTTTAGGTGGTGACATGTGAGTCTGTTCATCGTCTTCATCCTCCTCCTCCTCAATCATCCCCTCAGGGATAATTTCATCATCTGGCGTTGATTCAGGTTCAGATAAGCTTTCAATAAAGGCAAGCACATCCGCTGCAACATCAGGCATGGGCTCATCTTCTTTTGGTTGATCCTAAGTCAAGTTATCAGCTCCTTCAGGTGTAGCCAGAGATTCTACATTTGGTTGTACAACGTCAGCCTACAATTTGTTTAAGTTATTAACAGTGAAATAGATAAAGGGAATGGTCGCCAGCTCGCTGTCCCAGAGAGGCTGAGGATGATTATTCAGCCACTCCAAAGGATAAATCCTTGGGATTATTTTAAGTGTGAAAGTAATGAGGTTAATGGTCGCCATTCGCTGCCCCTAGGAAAGTTGAGCGTGATTATTCAGCCCCCCCCCCCCCCCTCCCAAAAGGATAAATCCTTTGGGACTCTTTTATCTGTGAATTATATATGGGTTAAGATCGCCTGTTACGCTGCCCCTAGGAAAGCTAAGGGTGATGATTCAGCTCCCCCTGAAAGGATAAATCCTTTGGGACTCTTTTAGTTGTGAAAAAGATGTAGTTAATGATCGTCATATTACACTGTCCCTAGGAAGGCTGAGGATGATGATTCAACCCCCCTTAAAAGTTAAACTTTTGGGATTCTTTTTCTGAGGGAACCTAGAGGCTGTGTGAAGTACAGCTACTCTAGGTCGAGACATATATGTATTCAGGTTGTTGTTTGCCTGAATACTGTCTAGAGGGTGCAGGGTGGATTTTCATGACCTATATTGGCTAATGGTAAAATATGTTAAACAGTTTTCATAAGATAAACATAAGGCTTTTCAAACTATAAAACCAGTTTTACTAAGAAATAACCAGGTTTTCCAAGACATATACATTTCCACTGCTATATGTTATTCATACTTATATTATTCATTTCATGCTTGTATATCCGTGCACTGAGCGTTATGCTCAGCCGTTACTTTCCTTTCCATGTCTCAAAACGGCAGGTACCCAAGGACGGACTCGAGCATTTTGGAGGACACGCATAGGATGGAAGCTGCTTTAGACTTCTTCTCCTTTTGCCTTCATATATTTGTGCTTGTTTAAGTCTTCCATTATTTTATTTACTTTATTATGTTTTGAGCTTATGTTTGGGGACCGATGTTTGATTCCGGTTTACCCTATGGTCATGTAATGTTTTAGACATTTATCCTTGTATGCTTTGATGACACGCCATAATTACGCGTGACATTCCATTTATCAAAATGGGGTGTTACAATTATGGTATCAGAGCCAAGGCTTCGACCTGTAGGCTCTAAAACTTGACCTGTGACTAGTGGGTAGTCACCAGGAGCTTCCTAAGCCAACGTTTGTTATTCTACGTATTGATGTTTTCAGCACATTGTTGTTTTAACCATGATGTTTTCAGCACCTTGAGGTTTTAACCTTGATGTTTTCATCGATATTGTTTTACTAATATGGATGGACAACCGTCATTCATATTTAGTTATGTGTCATTGTTTCATGCATAATGTTCCTCGTGAACTGTGGCTATGTGGACTGAACCCCGGTAGTTCATAATTAGTCACATAATTTTTATTTTTTTTCTGATAAGTTTTGACAGATAAGTTTCATTTATTTATGTTTCATGTATCATTGTTGCAGGAATTATGACTAAGTAATGGTTAGTACATGACTGGCCCTATTTAGTCGCATGTGCTTTTATCGAAACTTTTAACTTTGGGACCGACCCATAGGCGTCCCTTCGCACATATAAAGGTTTTATAAACTACAACATGCATTCATGCATAAAATTTTTCTCATGATTTATTGGCATAAATTTTTTTTGTGTCCCCTCATAAGTTACTATGTTTTTATGTCAAGTATGTTTTCATACTGTCATGGTTAACTTCAGTTTCATGCTGATTATGTTATACACTCCTTCATGATAGATTGTTTCATGTTTCTTCATGATAATTCCGTATTCATGTTGATTAAGTCTTACGCCTCTTTTGTTATTTATGCTGTCATGCAAGACATTGTTGGATTTCATTGAATCCTTCTTTCATGATAGTCATGGTTGGTTTTCATTGACCATGCTGTCAGGCAAATCATCGCTAAATTTTGTGTAACCACACTTTAACGTTTCTCGATACAACCCGAAAGATGTCTATGCTAATATTGCCAGGTTATCATGATGGTTTTCTAACCGTTTAACCGATATACTTTCCTTAAATCATGACAAATGATCGACCCCATACCAATCATTTCATGTACATTCCATGTGTACTCCATGTACCTTATCCCATGTGCGTACTTCCACTTGCTGATACTCTACAAATTATTGATACCGCTCATAGCTTGGAGATGTTACTAAAGGTTGATGCTGCTGATGTTGGGAGACGCTACGAGATGCTGATGCTGTTCACAACCTGGAGCTCATACAAGACGAAGACAAAGGCGTTAGATCAAAGCGATCGGACGAGATGATGCTTCACCACAAGACAAGTCCCATCAATCATTGTCCCAAATTCTTAGTTACATGTCACACGTCATTCAGTTGTCGTTTCAGTCATATGAGTGCGAACCGGTACCAGCCGGTCACTCAGCTGAATAGTTACATGAGTCACAGTCATGAGAATGACCGTCATGGAACTGACAGACAAGACGATGGTAACCACTACTATGACATCAACTATCCTAGCAATCGCAATCGAAGCTCCGGCCACGGACGCAATCAGAAATACAAAGGATCTGTAGTCCAACCGATTCGCCAATTTTGGCAAAATAACCTAATACTTGTAGTTCTAATTGTTTCACATCTTAAGACACATGTCAAGACATCAGTCAAGACATCAGTCAAGACACATGTCTCATGTATACGTTCCGAAGACACATGTCAAGACACCAGTCATGACACATGTCATGGTTATATTTCCAAGACACGAGTCAAGACACACGACTCACATCAAATTCTAGAATATCCCTAAGAAATTCAGGGTACCCTCCAAGGGTATATCCATTTTGTTGTGCCATGTATTAATCAGGCCACCAGAATTTCAGTACCATTACCGGCGCATCAGTGATGACTGTCACGTTGCCCGATGACACTTCCATCTCTTGTAACCATAGCTCATAGATTCATGACCATGAAGGACGCCTTTCGTATTCCCACGTATACGAAGGTTTTCCTTCAGCTTAATGATGAGATCCAAGCTGCTAACACATTTCCTCGGACAGACACGAGTTGAATTTTATCCTAATTGTGGACTATGAACAGTACACCATGATACGATTCATAATTATGTACGGTAATGTTCAGGCTCCTGAATACATTCAGCTTGATTTTCCATCAGGAAAATCTGTACAAGTTATCTATGCTTTCTAAGCACGTGCTTTGTTAGCCACGATTGCTAAATTTCCTAGCTGTCAGTAAGACACGGCCACTTAAGTCCTTTTACGCATAGCCAGTTGATCATTCCAAAATCTTCCCATACATTCCAGAAGAACCTACAAGGAGAAGGATGGTACCATGAGATTATGTGTCGACTACCGTCGATTTAAACAAATCACCATTCATAACCGTTATTCTCCTCCACGTATTGACGACATGTCCAATCAACCATATGGTGTTAAGCACTTTACAAGATCGGATTCATGATCATGATTTTTCCTCTTGAGCAAAGATCTTCGTCCTAACAAGGGGCTTCCGTTTAGTCGATAGCAATTCAGCAAAGAGAGAAATGTGAAGTGAAGCCGTTGTTTCTTCCTGTCAATGGTCGAAAGCCAACAGTGACGAGTGAAAGAGCAAGACATGTCCATGACTGCTATTCGTACACGACTTGGTCATGCTAAATTCATGATTCTGTATTAGTCTCATAAATGCTCCAACAGCATTATAGACTTAATAAATTGAGTTTTCATGAACTCATAGGCAAATTCATCAGCGTTTCATTGAGGATAACCTGATTTCACTCTAAGCCTAGAGAAGAACAGGAAGACCATATCTGCACTATGTTTCAAATTCTATGACAAGCGAAATTTTACCCTGGAAATTTCTTCCAATATCAATTCTGTTTGATTACAGTGACACGCTGAATCACATGGGTTTCTACGGTTAATCTTACCATGACTCAGCTTATGCGTAAAGGAGAGAACCCTACACTACATTAGGTGTTCTAGAAAATGCTACGCTAGGAGAAGTCTAGATTCAGAGACTCAGAGTTTCGCAAACTCCTATGTATCAAGTTCTACGAAGCAAGATACAGTTACGTTCATATCTAAGTACCTGACATACCAACAGGTTAAGATAGGACACCAACAGACTGGGGTGTTTTCATCATCTGAAATTGTGAATTGAAATGGGACAAGATCTCCACAGATTTTGGTTGCCAGTTTAACGCAAACTCTGAAGAAGCATGATGCTATCTGGTTTATTGCAAACAGTTTGATCAAGTCTGCAGAATCCTTACATTCGTAAGGATTTCAGAACCAACAGATTGATCGGGCATGTTCCAGCCAAGGCTCATCCGATCACTTGGCAATTCCTCAGTTATCGGGTCAGACAAATATTCATAATTGTGCTCCTTATTTACTTCACGTCCTTGTTCTAATTTCACGACTTGCTTTCGCGCTCGCGTTCATGACACTATTCACGTTCCTGATGGCATCTCGGCTTACGATTTTACGTTCATTTTTCTCATTCTGGGAAGTTTTGCAAGAACTTGAGAGACCAGACCCAAGTTTAGTATAACCCCCTATCCTCAGATAGACGTTTCTCGTCATATTCTATGTCTCACCTTGTAGCGTTTGGCGTTACCGCCATTATATTCTATGTTCACGATATGTTTCACATGTCATGTTCATTCCACGTTCCTCATATCATGATCAAGATATGTTACACGTATCATGGATCATGATATGTTTACTCATACTACACTCACCAAATTTTCCACGTATCACGTTCAAAAATTTTCCACGTATTACGTTCAAAATTTTTCACGTGTCACGTTTAAAATTGTTCACGTACTACGTTTCTTTGTGTCTCGCGCATCGTTGCTAATTATCAGTTAAGTTAGAGTGGTTTGCACGATAACGTTTCAGTTGCCTTACACGTTAATTCTTATTCCCTCGATCAAATTTAGGGGATCTACCTTACGTTGATAACCAAGAACTTCTTCATATTTCAAGTCAAGGTCAGGAGGACCAAGATTTATCATTCGCGTCAAGATCTTGTGAAGGAACCGTTCCAAGAGGGAGGCCACTTGGAAACAGACAAGTTCATCCGGACTTCTTATCCGTTTTTCTCTTATCAACTAGATATGTCCTTTCAGTCACGTCACGTTCCATGTCCTTTCAAGACATGTCACGTTCCACGTTCCTTCTATCATGTCACCTATACGTTCATTTATCTTACATACCCTCTCAGTTTGATCTGGGTATGTTTCTCTTTCAGTTTACGTTATCTATAATTCGGGGACGAATTATTCTTTTTAGGGGGAAGAGTTGTAAAATCCGCATGCTTTTACCATGAATAGTACCCTTAAGATCGTACGTATATGATTAGAACTTTCCTTTTATAACATGTTTACGTTTCACGTATAAGAATTTTAAGTATTACGTACGTGTTTGAACACGATAAGTATTTATTACGTATGAACACACGATAATTATTCCAATAATAATTATAATCATGAACATGCGATCATGAAATCATGAACGTAAATTAATCACGAACTAATATTAAGTATATATATTATTTATTACGAACACGAATAAATATATTAAGTCACGATCTATAACTAATTAAAACACGTAAAACACGAACACGAGAACACGCTTATTAATTAGACACGGTAAATGTTCGGGTTACCCCATGTGGGCCCCATAACCACGAAATTAGGAAGAAGAAATGGGCTTAGCCCATGCAAAATTAGCTAACTAGGAAAAAGGAGGAAAACATGTTTCATTTTTTACAAAAAATTAGAAAACAAAGAAAACCCTAATCCTCCTTCTTCCTCTCATTTTGGCCGCCACTTTTACAACACCAAAAGAGGTGTTCGGGTTGATTTTGATCTAGGAAATTATGCAAGGATTCGTGTGTGTTCATCCTTAATTGATCCACGTATTCGGTATAACTTTTTAACTCTTTTCTTTTATGTTTTGATTTAAGAATCACATAAAATCGTGATGTTTTTAAAAATAATTAAAAACAATTATTAAAACATGTCTATGATCATGGGGTAAATCAAACAAGGGTTTTAGGGGTGTTTGTGTTGTAGCCGACGCCTAACCGAGCCCTTAAGGGGTCTCGGCTTGGCTTATTAACCACCACCGAGACCATATGGTCTCAGTATGGTGATGATGATGGTCACGACAGCAACAACAAGGGGTAACCCCGACCTTGGTTCAGGGTATAATGTTGATTATGGGTCCGGTTCATGGTTTCTAGTCGGGTCCGGTTCATAGATTATTTTAAGGTGTGACAACCCAAAACCGAGGTCATTGCTTAATCTTATTTTACGATTATTTTTGAAATTTTTGGATGAGTATGAACTATATTTATTTTTGGAGGTTTAAGTTTAAACCGATGTTGGAAGGTCTATATTTAATATTTATTAAGTATAAGGAGTATTAGCAAGCGTGATGTCGATGGATGCCAAATATTTTACGTTTTATTGTCGGTTGTTCGATATTTATTATTTTTGAGGTTTTATTTTAAATGACGTGTTAAGTCGAGTCGAGAGTCGATATTATTATTTTTGAGGTATGTTTTAAATTTTTTAAAAGTATCTTTATGAAACCCGAGCCCCCTAAATATTTAAAAATTGACTAATAGTTATTTCCCGCTTTTTAACTAACTATTTACATTTTTAGCCACAACTATTGCCAAATTGCAACTTTGGTCCCTACCCCACTATATATAAAGCATAAACAAACACACACAAATCACTTTTCACTTCAAAAAATTTCACCCACTCTTCCTTTCTCTCTCTTGTCTGCCGAAACCCACCACCATCACCCAATTCCACACAATTTCAATTTTTACTTGAGATTTAGGATGAATTAAGCTAAACCAAAGCTAGACCCATTCTTATTTTTTATCAAGGATCATATTGGTGTAAGAAATTCTTACATGCAAGCCCCATTTTTTCTTGATGTTGGTAGGTAGGAGCTATGATCATGCATGGCATTTTTATGATGATCCATGGTGATTCTTGCTAGAAACTTTGCTAAAAACTTCATTTTGATCTAAAGATTTTTATTTTAATTATGATTTTGATGTTATGGTTAATGTATGATGATATTAGGGTATAGAAATTATGGAAACCTTGGTTTCCGGATCTTTGAAGCTACTAGGAATGATCATTGTTCATATGATTAAATAATCAAAGCGGAATTAGAACAACAACCATTAACAAGGTGTTTAGGGCACAAGAACACATGAATTAAAACAATTGGATTGCTCATTATATTAATAACGAACAATCATTAGACGTGTATACATTGAATCCCACGTCTAGTGCACACACACTTTTAGGTACCCTTGGTTCCTTTTATAGTGTAAGGATTAGGGTTTACAAGAGATAATAACAAATAAACAAGTAAATCTTCTATTTAAATAAACTTATGCAGAATATATCTTGCATGTTTATCTAAGTAGAAGCTTCCATAAGCTTCTTGTCTACGTTTCTATCAACTCTTAAATTGCATGTGACAATGCTTGGATTGCACACGACAACTCTTGAGCCAACAATGCTTATTTGTTCTTGTCAACGCCTAAATTGCTCTTGACAACGCTTAGACAATATCTTCATGTTTTCTTCGTTTTTGAGTTTCTGCCACATCAACTTTTTGACCCAACAATCTTCCCCTAGTTGATGGTGGCAAAACTCTATGTGTATCTCTTGTAAGTTATACATGATCTTCAAATTGATTCCCCTCAAGTGTAGCATGTATTTCTTCCCCTTTTTGTCACATCAACAAGAAAGTAAACAATGTATGCAATCTTTGAAGATTCTTCAAATGTAGCTCTATGTAATGATCTTGAAGAACAATTAATATAATATTTTTGATGTAGAAGTAGAGTAACCCAAACCTATGTTCCATATCTTGTACGATGATGTGATGAAGTATGTGGCTGATACAAAAATCCTCATCCTTTGTGAGACACTAAGCACGATAATGTAACTCCTTCAAGTGATAGAAAATATGTGCATACATATTCCTAGACCTTGTATCACTTCATCAGTAACCATGTAAGCATGAACAAGTTATTGTTAAGTCAATGGCTGTCGTCCACAACTTAACAATATGATAAAACACAAACTCGCGAAAATCTTCTTCAATCATCAAACTTACCATAAGAATTCTTCCCCTTAAGCTAACACCTCTTCATGACAATTCTTAATCTTCATATCATATGTAAAAGCCATTAGATGGATAACTCTTTTACAAGGCTACCCCGATTACATAATCAAATCCAATAAATTACCTCACGAATTGTTGCTAACTCGCTTTAAAATCATTAATCCATTTTAAAAATATCCGAGCCATAAATATCAACATGATATTCTAAATTAAAACAGAGATTCCATGTACCTTCGTGTGTAAATTCCACCTTTTTGTGTGCTCAAAACGTACCAATTTTCTCAAACAGCAGCAATCCTTGTGTTATCCGAGATCCTCCTTTATCCAATATACCTGGAATGTGTATTGTCACATATCGGACAACACCTAACAGCGTTTGAAGAACCATATCTCGGACAACACTGTCAACGCTGTCAGCGTCAAAAGTACATACATCAGCGTCTACGCAAAGACCTGTCAGCGTTTCTTTTATCCACTACCAAGATTTGGGGATATGTAATTACCAAAGTTTATATCCTTCAATCTTGTGTGAATAGGCCCAATCACGTGAGTTGTATAGTTTCCTTTGTTGACCTTTTCTTTCGCAACAAGCTGCATGTACAGCCTCTATATCCCATGTTCATAAAAGATATAGAACAAATATAAATCCTGAATTTTAGGAAAAGATCACGTATGAAACGTTTTGTAAATCATGAAACCCACTTTGCTGAAAATCAGCAACTTACTTTGCAGCTACTTCTCTTTAGCCAATACCAACGTAAATTGTGTACCTCCATGTGATCAAACCCTTACATAAATAATATAGCTTGGTATCACAGCCATCACGTCATGTAGATAGAAAGTCCATATCCGAATCTGGATTGTTTATGATCATTAACGTGTGAACAATCCAAATTGAGGCCTCGTGTGAACACAATAATCAACCAATATATCATATCGTGTGAACACAAGTTTCTCCACCAATAGGAAAGCTTGCATCGTGTGAACACAAAAACTCACCACCAGTAAGAATCAAGCGCACCACACTTAACAAATATTGGTCCATATTGCCACCTTTTAAATATAGCTATACGATTTTTATCCAAAGATAGATATACGATTTTAAAATCCCTGAAAATCAGCAAAGCAAAACTCCTGTATAGTACTCACTCCTTTTATCCAGCATTTTAGTCCTGTGATATTTATCAAAACAACAACCCATGAAGTCACGAACCATATCTTGATTCACAGGACTATACGAATTTTCTAGCACAGAATTGAATAACTCTAGGGTTTAATCATGAAGCTGATGTATTATACTTGTATGCACCGAAACCCTAATTAGGGTTTGTAACACACCCTTAGCTCGAATCATACCATTAAGCAATATAACAGCTATGAAACCCTCTTTTTCTGTTTATAATTGATTTAGGGTTTGGAGGAAACCCTAACTCATTATTTTATGTGAACTAGAAATTTCATACCTCATTATGCAGTCACCTTCAACCTTGAATAACTTCTTCATGAGAGCTTAGATTGAAGATCCCTTCGGTGAGATCCTAGACACAAGTGCCAAGAATCTACAGTTCAAAAATCACGATGATCCAACGGTTAACGAAGGAGAGATCGTGTTTTGAACATGGCTGTCCACAGAAAACTGCATTCACTCACTGCTGACTTTGACGCTTAATAACATTTTCCTGGGGATAGAACTTGACAATCCCTCCGGTGGATGTTTAGATATATATATGTAGAACACACATATAAAATTTCGTGACGATCCAACGGTTCAATAAAAAGTTATGACCTTCTGAATATTGCTGCGCACACAAAAACGTCCAGAAAAACCCTAGACGGATTTTTCTTCTTTTCACCATACACGAACACCTTGTTGGTCCTAGCATCACGAGCCACGAGGCTCTGATACCAATTGTGGAAACCTTGGTTTCTGGATCTTTGAAGCTACTAGGAATGATCATTGTTCATATGATTAAATAATCAAAGCGGAATTAGAACAACAACCATTAACAAGGTGTTTAGGGCACAGGAACACATGAATTAAAACAATTGGATTGCTCATTATATTAATAACTAACAATCACTAGACGTGTATACATTGAATCCCACGTCTAGTGCACACACACTTTTAGGTTTACATTGTGAATGAATTGATGATTAAAACCTAAGACCCTTGGTTCCTTTTATAGTGTAAGGATTAGGGTTTACAAGAGATAATAACAAATAACAAGTAAATCTTCTATTTAAATAAACTTATGCAGAATATATCTTGCATGTTTATCTAAATAGAAGCTTTCATAAGCTTCTTGTCTACGTTTCTATCAACTCTTAAATTGCATGTGACAATGCTTGGATTGCACACGACAACTCTTGAGCCAACAATGCTTAATTTGTTCTTGTCAACGCCTAAATTGCTCTTGACAACGCTTAGACAATATCTTCATGTTTTCTTCGTTTTTGAGTTTCTGCCACATCAACTTTTTGACCCAACAGAAATGATCATTTTTATGGTTGGTTTTGATCAAAAAGTTGATTTTGTACAAGATTTTGGTAGTCATTTTATAACAGTAAGTAAACTGTAAAATCCGAATTTTTATGATTTGAAAATGGCTTAAATTATAGCCTAGGGTTGTAGATAATTTTATTAGCTTCGATTTGATATAAGGTAGAGCTTCTAGCTCCAAACGAGCGCGAAGTTATGATGTTTTGAATGATCGTGTACCGGGAGACGAGTATCGACACTACATATAGTTGTTGTCGATATTTGGATCGATTCTCGGGGACTCTAAATGGAAGTTTTGAAATATGTAACCTACTGATAATGATGTGTTTACTTTATAGGTTGACTTTACTTTAAAACCCGAGTGTCGGTTTTGTAAACGGAGTCATTTAAATAAGTTAAAACGGTTGTATTAAAAATTAACGTAAATCTGTCCGGATTTTGTAGTTTGAAAATGAGTCGGGTAAAGTACTTTAAAAGTAATTTCATTTAATAAACTTGTAAGAGGACTTTCTATATATAGTAAGTTAGTTTATCGAGTCGTTTCATAAACGGTTGACGAGTTTAAAAGGGGTAAATAAGCTAGTACATGTAGTATGTACCGACGGATTTTGTTAAAAGTATAAAATGGTAAAGTAAATGTGTAGTAAAGTATAATGAAGTTATTTATATCGTTTTCTCTCGAGTGTATTGTGGTTTTATGAGTTGAGTTTGATGTTATATATATATATATATATATATATATATATATATATATATATATATATATATATATATATATATATATATATATATATATATATATATATAGAGTTAGGATCAAATAAGAAGATTAAGTAAAATGAGAAGAATGAGAAGAAACCACAGCCACACATTTCAGATGCACCTACAAAGTCAGATGCATCTTCCCTTGAAATTCTCCTTCCTTTGTGGAATTTGTGGTCAGGATTTCTTCTTACTCTTCTCATTTTAATTTTTCTTCTTACTGGATCCCTACTCTATATATATATATATATATATATATATATATATATATATATATATATATATATATATATATATATATATATATATATATGATTTATTTCTCGAGTCATTATTAATGAACACGCCTTATTTGATAGGTAGCGGTTCTCGTGTTTGAAAGGCATCCATTATTGTCGACGATCATCTCGCTAGATCTCTTATACTAAGGTGAGTCTGTAGCCTCGCTTTCTACTTGTTTTAATGATTTTAATACCCCGCGAGGGGGATACATGCTATTTGAAAATAAATAAACACAAGTCATGAGTAATTGTTGGACCCGAATGTTGCCTAAAGTTGATTTCATTGTATTGAGTAACTTGTTGCTAACGACCCTAAATTCATGAGCCGTTAACTATCTTCTGACTTGATGTTGTGAGTTGGGAATAGCCGCTTATTCTAATGATAGTACTATTGGGTTGGCCACCCTATCTGAGACCAGGGCATTATGTTGAGTAACCCGCTGGGAAGGATAATTTCACGTGAATAAGATTGTGGTATTCTAGCAACTGATACCCTAGAGGGGCAATGGTTTTATTCTAGTCATGCCGGCATTTGGCGTGGGTGACTATTTGGTTAAGGGGTCGGTGTCATGAGCTTAAATACAATGTTTGTTTAATAATATCATTATTATTTGCCTTGAATATAGATTGTGTGTACGAATTCTATAAATGATTATGATTGATTTTCTTCTTGTGTTCAAATGTGATTTGATAAACCTATAGACTCGCTCAACATTACTGTTGACTCGTTTTAGCATGTATTTCAGGTAATAGGAAGTGATGGAGCATGGAGCTTTACTGTGGAGGTTGTGGCTTGGCTTTTGGAAGAATGTTGGTCTAAAAAAACTGTTTCTACCTTTTAATGTTGAACAATTTACTTTATGTTGATGTACTGTACTAAACTGGTTGGTTGTCGGTCGAGATCCATGGGGAAAAAACGCTTTACTCTGGTGTCGTGTCAGTACAATTTGGGTTGAAATCTATGTTTTAGACCATTTATGAAAATCATGTTTATATTTTATGTGTAAACGTCTCACTTTTGAGTCGTTCAATATACCTTGTGTGATGATGCTTGTGTCTAGCACCCAATTGTGTATTTCCGCTGCGCAATATAAATTGGGGGTGTTAGAGATTGGTATCAGAGCGTTAAGTTATAGAGAACTGGGTCGATTTTGAAAATTGTCCCAAACTATAACTTTGGTGTCGAAAGTATTTATTCTTCAAAAGCACACAACTCCTCTGCAACGCTCCGGTAAGATCACTTTTAGTTTTGTTTTGCATTGTAGATGTATCCCTCATAACTGAAATGATTTCCCAAGTATTTATTAAGTAAATACTACGATATTGTATTGGAATTATTGAAAGTACGCTGAGTGCTTGTTAGTATCATATTTATTTTTTTGCGAGCATTGCATAAACATCATTTGCATTGTGTTGCATAGCTTGGATAACGTATGACATTTGCATGAGCATTGCATACTAATTATTATTTTATTAACGATGACCTTAAGTATCCTTAACCCTTATAATTGTAGAAAATGGCTGGTTTACCTCATGAGGATGGATGGATTGATATGACTAATGTAGTGGATGGTGAAGAAGTAGATAACTTTGGTGCTAGTGACGACGAGGAGCCTTTTGAGTTTTTAGATGATGGGATTCCACTTACTGCAGTTGGTCAGACAGAGCCTGATTTGATACAAGGTAGTTATGTTCCAAGAGTTAATGTTGTGCCACAGACTGTTCCAGATTGTCAGCGACCTATTGTTCGTTCTTCGACTCCTACTTGTGATGCTTATATTAGTAGTTTGCCTGGGATTGCATTTGCTAGGGGTGATGTTCCTGTTGAGTAGTGCTCGATCTATTCATGATGGTATTCCTAAGGTTTATTGTCCAGGTCCTAGGTCTTATGATGATATTTTATGGTTTCTTAAGAAGTTTGATAGGTCTTTGTTTGAAAGGTATTTGGTTGAGACTCGTGTGATTAGGAGGTTTGAGCAGAATGAGAAAAAGTTTGACAGGTTTGTTGGTAGTGTGAGGAGGTCAGAGTTTGTTAGGGAAAGGGAAATGGATGAAGTTGTTAGATTGAGATCTATGGTGTTGAATTTGAGTGGGCAAGTTGAAAGTTTCGTAGGGAGCAAGAAAGTAATGCTAGGTTGAGTGCATGGGGTTTGCCGATGAGATCCTTTCCTAGTCGAGGTGTTGTGATTCGTGATGTGCCGAATCAGGTTGAAGCTCGAGTGTTGGTGAAGCCAAGTGAAGGAGGTAGTCGAAAGGGGAAGGAAAAAGTGGAGGAAGAATCTGAGGATGATGATAGCAGCAGTGATGACGAGCCGATGTACAAGAAGCCGCGGGGATCTGATGTTTAGTTCTTTATGTTGTTTTTATTAGCCTTGTTGTAATAGAACTTATGTAGACTCGTACTCTAGTTTGTGATGAAACTTAATGACTTTTAAGTTTGCTGTGATGAAGGATTGTAGTGACATTACTTGTCACAATTTTGTGAAGATTTTCCAAAGCAATCCAAAATTACCTTCATGACTTATGATTTGTCTTATTAGTTATTTTGTGTGATTGGTTAATGATTCATTGTGAATTGTGTTGTTGGTGCATGTAGTATCCATGTTACATCTTGATAGAGAAACCCTTCTTCTTATCATGATATGAATACTTACTTGTTCTTTTTCTGTTATGGTTACAAGAAGGAGTTGGGAGACATTTTTCTAACTTTACTAAATTATTGTTTGGTTAGTTTCCTGTAAACATGCCGCCTAAATTGACGACTGCTACTGTTAATACCATGATTGAGCAAGCTATTGTAACACTCTCAAAACGGGTCACTTTAGCGGAAGGGTCCTTGAGTGTTACTTACATGATACAATCACACAATTATAGAAAACGGCTCAAAACGAGTCGTTTTAATAAAACATCCATTCATTCATTCAAAAGATAATAATCCATACACGGTCCCAGATAATTTTAAAATATATATAGTACACATCAAAAGATAAAAGTTGTTTTGAATGGATATATTTTATAAAAGCGGGCCAAAGTCACCAAAATTTAGCAAGCTTCATGAAACCACCTTCCTTGAGTACCTTCTTTATGGACCTGAGATAAAACATGCTATAAAATCAACAAAAATTGTTGAGTGAATCCATAGAGTGTAAATTAAATAAAGAGAACACAAGTATTCTGAATAACCTTCCATGGTTAATAATTCATCGAAAGACAATTATGTTGTACGGACATAATTGTCGGTGTTATTACATAAGCCTCATGACATTGAACGTTAACATATATTATTTCAGCCCAACACACCTAGCCAAGTGCGTATATTTCTCTTATACTAATGCATCCGATGTGCTCCAATACACATGTGCTTCACTACACATTGCGATAGCTAATCGCATCGGACTGGGCGTCACCCCGATAGATCTATCCATAGTATTAGCGTTCTTTCGATTAACAATTCACGATTCATGGGTCTTTTAAGGCTATAAGCTAACTTATGTAATAACTTTCATCTAAGCATACAATCGGGTCCCTTGTGTTCTATTTTAAAATAAATAGCATTTACCACAACTTCTGGTTGCACCCATTCATGGGTTTACAACAACTTTTGTTGTACCCTTCATTTTCAATAAATACTTTTCAAGTAAATAGAGCTTCCACAACTACTAGTTGCACCATTCAATTGGTTTACCACAACTTATAGTTGTACTCTTTATTTTTAATAAAACAAGCATGTTATCCCCCTCGCGGGTTTTATAAAATAAATAAATAAATAAAAGCGAGGCTATGAACTCACCTGATATAACAATTATATGTAGATCGAGGAACGAACGTTTGAAATTCGAAACACGACTTTACGAGATAACAATCACCCATTAACAGAACGCTTCACGGTCGACATACACCAAACGAGACAAGAGAAAATGTGACGAGATACAATGATGATTGACAAGTCTAAACATGTCTTCAATTTTTCCTTCAAAATCACCACACAAATCACTCAAATATTGATTTTCATCCAATCAAAGACCCGTGCAAAACCGTGTTTTTACTAAGACTTAAATGAAATCCATGAAGATAATAATAATAATATAAAACTTGTTAAAGAATGATTTGAACTATCAAGACAAGCTAAGGATTATAGCCTTCAACTAGCACCAAATATAGTTTAGTAAAATTTTGATGAGAATTATAATATTTTTTAATGATTTGGACGGAAAGTGGTAAGAGTATATTGATTTTGCTTTCTCCAAATGAATGTGTAGAATTATAGTTAACCTACACTTCTATTTTAATTTTAATGATATACGAAAAAAAACGTGGCATTAAAAGAGAGCAAGATATGTCATTCTAAAAGAAAGATACGTGTATAGTACGAGAATGATATGGCATTAAAAGAGAGCAAGTATAGTACGAGAATGAAATATTGAACAGATTTGCTTCAAGTTTAGGCTATCATTTTTATATCTAAGTTATATCATAGTTTAATATATATCACAATGTTATGTTTTCAACATTGATAATGCATGTGTTTATCACGTGAGATATGATTAAGTGGGGTAAGATTATATATATTAATCTTGCCTCACAATTTACAAAAGCGGGTATTATCAAAATCTGATATTCTAAAAATTACGCGATTTTAAAAGTTACACATAAAACACGAAAAATAAACGCTCAATATAAAATAAAAACGTCGACATTCGGAGAACATTTATATTTTGATATATAAATGAGGGCTTATTAATTAATAAACGTTAATGCGTCATATAAATAAATGACACTTAAAATTTAATCATAAATTTACGACGAATGTCAGTAAAACGAGCAATTAAAATAATAATAAGAAAAATATTTCTATATCATAAGGAGAATATAAATATTGATACCAAACTTACTCCTTGCCAGTTATAATCTAAACGACATTCTTACGCTAAATTTTAAGCCTTAACCTTCCTGGTTAACCGATAATTTAAATTTCTCAATAGAGTAAATAAATAATACGTAAAAGCTAATATTAGAATAACGACATGAAATTGACGGATTGTCACATCATCCCAACCAAATTAGGATCTTCGTCCTCGAAGATCAATTTGCCTTATTGCCTGCCTTCTTGTTGAAGTCATACAAATGAGGATATTTCTTCCATATTTAATCATTCCTTTCTCAAGTGTATTTTGATCATTGTCTCGAGTTTCCTCGGACTTTGACAATAGGAATTCGAATTTGCTTCAATTGCTCTACTTCCTTATCCATATTTATGATAAGTTCTTCGTTGAAATTCATCTTATCGTCGAATATACTTCGTCAATAGGATAATAAGATCTTCGTTGGATAGACATTGATTTAGGTTCGACACCTGAAAAGTATTGTGAACTCCTTGTAGCTCTCGAGGTAATTCAATTTTGTATGCCACCGACCCCACTCTCGATATTATCTTGAGTGGCCCAACATAACGGGGACTTAATTTCCCATGTTTTCAAAACGTATAACACATTTCCATGGTTATACTTTCGGCATAACTTTGCCACTTACCTCGAACTCCAAAGGTTTTCAATTCACATCATCATAACTTTTCTGTCTCCTACGAGCGGCTAACAGACGATTCATAGTTTGCACAATCATTTTAGTTTCTGAATGGAATGAGCAGATTTAGTCAATCGAACGACAATGACCTAAACCGAATCAAAATAGTTTTCAGAAGCTTAGCAATGAAATCAATTACCTCCCACTACCATATAAGGAATTTCTGATTGTTGAAGTAATCCTGATGGCTTTTGGTACTCAATATTGATTTTAGCATATGCCAATCATTTACCAACATAAGTAGCAATATCTGCTTTCATGTTTTGCCACCAGTATAACTTCCTCAATTCATGGTACATTTTATGCGATCCAAGAGATATGGAATATTTAGACTTGTGGGATTTCAACATAATTAATTCCCCCGATCCTCCAAATAGCGCTAACCATACTTGTCTTCTTAGACATCAAAGAGAACCCTTAAACCTTTGGTAGTAATTGAAAAAAAACCCTAAAAATTGTCGCACTTCAGTTGAAGTAGTAGGTGCACCCAAAAAGAAAATTTAATGGTTTCGAATTTTGCGGGATCAACGTGAACTCCACAACTATCATTCATATGGCTAAAAAAATTGTATGCAATTAAGCCAAAAATCACATTTCGAAAATTTTGCATACAAGTTTTCAACATCAAGATAGTCTCCAAATGTTCACCATGCTCTTTTTTTTGTTTATTTTTTTTTGTTTATTTTTTTTTGTTTTGTTTTTTTATTATATTTTTTTTTGTTTGTCTTTTTATTTATTTATTTTTTTTGTTTGTTTTTTTTTTGACGTTGGTATAATCCTCAATTAGCGGTTATGGAACAACCTCGATACGAATAGTCGCACGATCATAGAATTAGAGGAATAAAGTCAAAGAATGAGTTGAGAAAACGAATTACGAGTCGATAAGAGTTTGTTTGCGTGAATGCTATACGCTTAAGCCCACACATTTATAAATCATTATTTCCATGGATTGATCAAATCCATCCAAATAAGATTTAGAAATTAGTGGTTCAACAATTTATAATTTCCTTGTTCAAATAAATGGCCAATTCATTTCAACAAGACGATTGTAAATCATCTTATTTAAGCATCGCTACCTCAACGCAGAAGATCAAGATCGAATCAAACAAAAACCGATATAACGAAAAAGATTAGTGATATGGTACGGAATCCTATTAGGCATGTGAATAACGTACCAATCAACATAAATTTCACACAAGCAACAAGTACAATTTTGGAAAAAAAATCTGTTTCTAAAAACAGTAGAAAGTCGAAGATCAACGAAAATGGAGATTGAATCTACTAAACGAGATTAATAGATTGATAAATCAAGAATGGAACCAAGGAATCAAAATCCTTGTAACCATATAAATATCATCGGGAATATTAACCATTTCGTTGGGATCATGAGTATCCATAACTTAGTTAAGCTCGAGAATAACGGGATTTCACTTCGTGAATAGATTTGGCGTCGGCATTAAAATGAATAGGGTTGCTTCGTGACAATCTACGTCGTATAAATATCTCGTATTAGTACAAAATTAACATTTGTAATTAAATAAACGAAAACATGACTTGTAATCCACAAGTACAATTAATCAATAATCATTATAGCATATATATATTATCCAATATTTATAATTTTCTCATTCTCGTCCATTGGTAACTCGGAGGTTTCGCTTGCAACTGTTATAGCCAAAAGATTTCAAAAATTCATTTTTGGAAAATCTTTTCGTTCACTATAACTTGAGCTCTTGATACCAATCTGTAACACTCTCAAATCGGGTCACTTTAGCGGAAGGGTCCTTGAGTGTTACTTACATGATACAATCACACATTTATAGAAAACGGCTCAAAACGAGTCGTTTTAATAAAACATCCATTCATTCATTCAAAAGATAATAATCCATACACGGTCCCAGATAACTTTAAAATATATATAGTACACATCAAAAGATAAAAGTTGTTTTGAATGGATATATTTTATAAAAGCGGGCCAAAGTCACCAAAATTTAGCAAGCTTCATGGAACCACCTTCCTTGAGTACCTTCTTTATGGACCTGAGATAAAACATGCTATAAAATCAACAAAAATTGTTGAGTGAATCCATAGAGTGTAAATTAAATAAAGAGAACACAAGTATTCTGAATAACCTTCCATGGTTAATAATTCATCGAAAGACAATTATGTTGTACGGACATAATTGTCGGTGTTATTACATAAGCCTCATGACATTGAACATTAACATATACTATTTTAGCCCAACACACCTAGCCAAGTGCGTATATTTCTCTTATACTAATGCATCCGATGTGCTCCAATACACATGTGCTTCACTACACATTGCGATAGCTAATCGCATCGGACTGGGCGTCACCCCGATAGATCTATCCATAGTATTAGCGTTCTTTCGATTAACAATTCACGATTCATGGGTCTTTTAAGGCTATAAGCTAACTTATGTAATAATTTTCATCTAAGCATACAATCGGGTCCCTTGTGTTCTATTTTAAAATAAATAGCATTTACCACAACTTCTGGTTGCACCCATTCATGGGTTTACAACAACTTTTGTTGTACCCTTCATTTTCAATAAATACTTTTCAAGTAAATAGAGCTTCCACAACTACTAGTTGCACCATTCAATTGGTTTACCATAACTTATAGTTGTACTCTTTATTTTTAATAAAACAAGCATGTTATCCCCCTCGCGGGTTTTATAAAATAAATAAATAAATAAAAGCGAGGCTATGAACTCACCTGATATAACAATTATATGTAGATCGAGGAACGAACGTTTGAGATTCGAAACACGACTTTACGAGATAACAATCACCCATTAACAAAATGCTTCACGGTCGACATACACCAAACGAGACAAGAGAAAATGTGACGAGATACAATGATGATTGACAAGTCTAAACATGTCTTCAATTTTTCCTTCAAAATCACCACACAAATCACTCAAATACTGATTTTTATCCAATCAAAGACCCGTGAAAAACCGTCTTTTTACTAAGACTTAAATGAAATCCATGAAGATAATAATAATAATATAAAACTTGTTAAAGAATGATTTGAACTATCAAGACAAGCTAAGGATTATAGCCTTCAACTAGCACCAAATATAGTTTAGTAAAATTTTGATGAGAATTATAATATTGTTTAATGATTTGGACGGAAAGATGGTAAGAGTATATTGATTTTGCTTTCTCCAAATGAATGCGTAGAATTATAGTTAACCTACACTTCTATTTTAATTTTAATGATATACGAAAAAAAACGTGGCATTAAAAGAGAGCAAGATATGTCATTCTAAAAGAAAGATACGTGTATAGTACGAGAATGATATGGCATTAAAAGAGAGCAAGTATAGTACGAGAATGAAATATTGAACAGATTTGCTTCAAGTTTAGGCTATCATTTTTATATATAAGTTATATCATAGTTTAATATATATCACAATGTTATGTTTTCAACATTGATAATGCATGTGTTTATCACGTGAGATATGATTAAGTGGGGTAAGATTATATATATTAATCTTGCCTCACAATTTGCAAAAGCGGGTATTATCAAAATCTGATATTTTAAAAGTTACGCGATTTTAAAAGTTACACATAAAACACGAAAAATAAACGCTCAATATAAAATAAAAATGTCGACATTCGGAGAACATTTATATTTTGATATATAAATGAAGGCTTATTAATTAATAAACGTTAACGCGTCATATAAATAAATGACACTTAAAATTTGATCATAAATTTACGACGAATGTCAGTAAAACGAGCAATTAAAATAATAATAAGAAAAATATTTCTATATCATAAGGAGAATATAAATATTGATACCAAACTTACTCCTTGCCGGTTATAATCTAAACGACATTCTTACGCTAAATTTTAAGCCTTAACCTTCCCGGTTAACCGATAATTTAAATTTCTCAATAGAGTAAATAAATAATACGTAAAAGCTGATATTAGAATAACGACCTGAAATTGACGGATTGTCACAGCTATTGCTAGAGCTTTAGAAGCTGAACGTGCTGCGAGGAACCAAGAGACTGAGAATAGGAATGCTGCTGGTCAGGTTGGAGGGAATGTTGGAAATCAGGTTGGAGGTAATGCTGATGAGCAAGCAGAAGGAAATGCAGCGGGACAAGTTGGAGGTAATGCTGCTGTTCAGCAGGTTCAGAAGGAATGTTCTTATGCTAGTTTCATGAAATGTGGACCTACCCAATTTTGTGGTGGTGGTGCATTGGAATTAAGAAGGTGGATTGAAAAGATCGAAAGTACTTTTGAAATCAGTGGATGTTCAGAAGCTGGTAAGGTGAAATTTGCTGCAGCTACTTTTTAGGATGATGCATTGAGTTGGTGGAATAGTCAAGTAGCTACTGTGGGATTGGTTGAAGCTAATGCTAGAACATGGACTGTGACCAAGGGACTGTTGACTGCTAAGTTTTGTCCTGAGGAAGAGTTAGGTCAGTTGGAAGATGAATTGAAGCATTTGGTGCTGAGGAACAATGATATTGTAGCTTATACAAGGAGATTTTCTGATTTATGTTTGTTGTGTCCTGATGCGTTTGCTGATGACCGTAAGAAGATGAAGCAGTATATTAGGGGTTTATCTAGTAATATCAAGGGAGAAACTACTTCGTCGAAACCCAAGTCATTTGATGAAGCTGTTCAAATGGCTCATGCTTTAATGGATGTAAAGCTGCAGGATCGAAAGGATAGTATTGCTGAAGGGAATAAGAGAAAGTGGGAAGCTGCACACTCAAGACAATGGCAGAATCGAGGTGGTTATCATAATAACAATAACCAAGGACCGAATAGGAATCAACAATATAATTTGAGAAGGAATGATGGTGTTCGTGCTGCCACAGGAAATCAAGGTAACAAGGTGAATGCGAAGTGTGGTCGGTGTAATCTGTATCATGTTGGGAATTGTCCACATGCTTGCAACAAGTGTGGGAAGGCCGGACATAAGATGGCAGATTATAGAAACAAGGGTGTAGCCACTGGGGCCAATGCTGTTAAGGTAGTTTACTGTTCTGGATGTGGAGGCCGTGGACATAAGCATGGGAACTGTTCGAGGGTTGGCATACGACAGGGAGGCAATGTTGCTGCTGTTGCTGCTGGGATTGCTGCTCCAGCCTATGTCGTGGGAGATGCTGACAAACCTCAAGGGCCGAACGTGGTGACTGGTACGTTCTTACTTGATGCTTGTTATGCTAGTGTGTTATTTTATTCTGGATTCGATAGAAGTTTCGTAGATGTTAGATTCAGTCAGCTATTAGATAGAGAACCAGTGAGATTGACAACTAGTTATAATGTGGAGTTAGTTGATGGTAAGGTTGTAAGCACTAATTCTATACTAAAAGGTTGTTCCTTGAAGTTAGGTAATTATGTGTTTAGTATTGATTTGATGCCCATAGAATTAGGATCTTTTGACGTGATTGTTGGAATGGATTGGTTAGTTGGTAATGGTGCAGTAATTGTTTGTGGAGAAAGATTAGTTCAGATACCGCTAAGGAATAGGGTATTGACTGTGAAAGGAGATGAATGTACTTCTCGTTTGAGAGTTGTTTCTTGTTTAAAGATGATGAGGTATATAGAAGCAGGTTGTGATATGTTTCTTGCACAGATAAGTAATGATGATGTGAATGAAAGGGAATTGGAGGATGTGCCTGTGATTAGAGAGTATCCTGAGGTTTTCCCTGAGGAATTACCAGGATTACCGCCGCATCGTGAAGTGGAGTTTCGTATTGATTTAGTGTCGGGTGCTGCTCCTGTTGCTCGTGCACCGTATCGTTTAGCTCAATCTGAGATGAAAGAATTATCTAATCAATTGAAGGAATTGATGGATAAGGGATTTATTAGACCAAGTTCGTCGCCGTGGGGTGCGCCTGTTTTGTTTGTTAGGAAGAAAGATGGTTCTTTTAGAATGTGTATTGATTACAGAGAGCTTAACGAATTGACTGTCAAGAATCGGTATCCACTGCCGAGGATTGATGATTTCTTCGATCAGTTGCAAGGCTCTTGTGTATACTCGAAGATCGATTTGAGATCTGGGTATCATCAACTGAGAGTTAGGGAAGAAGATATTCCTATAACAGCTTTCCGTACTCGATATGGACATTTCGAATTTCAAGTGATGCCTTTTGGGTTAACAAATACGCCTGCTGTATTTATGGATTTGATGAATCGTGTATGTAAGCCGTATTTGGATGAGTTTGTTATCGTATTCATTGATGATATTCTCGTTTATTCCAAGAGTGAAGAGGAACATGAGAAGCATTTGAGAACGATTTTGGAATTGTTGAAGAAGGAGAAGCTGTATGCGAAATTCTCTAAGTGTGAATTTTGGTTGATATCAGTGCAATTTTTGGGGCACGTGATTGATAGTGAAAGTGTTCGTGTGGATCCTGCTAAGATTGAGGCAATTAAGGATTGGTCAGTGCCGAAGACGCCGACTGAAGTTCGCCAATTTCTTGGTTTGGCTGGGTATTATAGAAGGTTTATTGAGAAGTTTTCGTTAATTGCTAAGCCGTTGACTAAGCTTACGAAGAAGAATCGAGTGTTTGAATGGGGATTGGAAGAGGAATCTGCATTGATGCAAAGGGAGAAAGTAATAGCGTATGCATCGAGATAATTAAGGAAGCATGAAGAGAATTACACTACGCATGATTTAGAACTTGGGGCTGTTATTTTTGCTTTGAAGCTGTGGAGACACTACTTGTATGGAACCAAGTGTGTGGTTTTTATTGATCATAAGAGTTTGCAATATATTTTGGATCAAAAGGAATTGAATATGAGGCAAAGGAGATGGGTTGAGTTGCTGAGTGATTATGACTGCGAGATTCGTTACCATCCTGGTAAAGCAAATGTGGTAGCTGATGCACTTAGTAGAAAGGAAAGAGATAAGTCTATAAGAGTTAGAGCTTTGGCAATGATGGAAAGTGTTGATTTGACAAAAGCGATGTTGAAAGCCCAAACTAATGGTTTGAAGGAAGAGAATGTTAAGGCAGAAAATTTGGGTAGAATGTTGAAACCATTGTTTGAAATAAGGTCGAATGGATTAAGGTATTTTAAGAATAGGATTTGGTTACCGTTGTGTCCGTCTGAGGAAGATTCGTTAGGGGTGCGAGATTTAGTGATGAATGAATCTCATAAGTCGAAGTATTCAATACATCCTGGATCGGACAAGATGTATCAAGATCTTAAGAAAGTTTATTGGTGGCCGAATATGAAGGCAGATATAGCACAGTATGTTAGTAAGTGTTTAACTTGTGCGAAGGTGAAGGTTGAACATAAGAAACCGTCTGGATTATTAGTGCAACCTGAGATTCCTAAGTGGAAATAAGAGAAGATTACAATGGATTTTGTGACAGGTTTGCCAAGGACTGCAAATGGTAGTGATATGATATGGGTGATTGTAGATAGATTGACTAAGTCTACTCACTTTTTGCCGATGAAGAAGACAGATAGTATGGAGAGGTTAACAACAGTGTATGTGAAAGAGATTGTTTGTCGACATGGTGTGCCTTTGTCGATAATTTCTGATTGTGAAAGTAGGTTTACTTCAGAATTTTGGAAGTCTTTGCAGAAAGCGATGGGAACGGAGTTATGTTTAAGTACAGCATATCATCCGGAAACTGATGGACAAAGTGAGAGAATGATTCAAACGTTAGAGGATATGCTTCGTGCATGTGTGATTGATTTTGGAAATGGTTGGGATAAGCATTTGCCATTGGTTGAAATTCGTACAATAATAGTTATCATTCAAGTATTAAGGCCGCTCCATTTGAAGCTTTGTATGGACGTAAGTGTAGATCTCCAATGTGTTGGAGTGAGGTAGGAGAAAGTCAATTGACTGGGCCTGAAATGATATTTGAGACGACTGAAAAGATTGTGCAAATTAAGAAGCGTTTGTTATCTGCCAGAAGTTGACAAAAGAGTTATGCTGATAACAGAAGGAAATCGTTGGAGTTTGAAGTAGGAGACATGGTTATGCTAAAAGTATCTCCATGGAAAGGAGTACTACGCTTTGGAAAGAGA
Source organism: Glebionis coronaria (assembly GCA_025667525.1). Lineage (NCBI taxonomy): Eukaryota > Viridiplantae > Streptophyta > Magnoliopsida > Asterales > Asteraceae > Glebionis > Glebionis coronaria. The sequence continues at coordinate 268,543 of JANFOE010000632.1, read as the reverse complement.
GGAAAGTTGAGCCCGAGATATATTGGACCATTTAAGATTATCCAAAGGATTGGATTGGTGGCTTATAAGTTAGAATTGCCTGATGAGCTTAAGGCTATTCATAATACTTTTCATGTGTCTAATTTGAAGAAGTGTTTAGCTGAAAGGGATGTGGTGATTCCATTGGAGGAAATTCAACTTGACGATAAGTTGTATTTTATAGAGGAACCTATAGAAATAATGGCTAGGGAAGTTAAGAAGTTGAAGCATAGTAGAATTCCGATTGTGAAGGTGAGATGGAACTCTAGACGTGGGCCAGAGTTTACGTGGGAACGTGAGGATTTCTTTAAGGACAAGTATCCTCATTTGTTTAGGAAGGATTAAGCGCTACGGACGTTGCTTCTTTTAAGAAGGGGGGGATGTGACAACCCAAAACCGAGGTCATTGCTTAATCTTATTTTACGATTATTTTTGAAAATTTTGGATGAGTTTGAACTATATTTATTTTTGGAGGTTTAAGTTTAAACCAATGTTGGAAGATCTATATTTAATATTTATTAAGTAAAAGGAGTATTAGCAAGCGTGATTTTGATGGATGCCAAATATTTTACGTTTTATTGTCGGCTGTTCGATTTTTATTATTTTTGAGGTTTTATTTTAAATGACGTGTTAAGTCAAGTCGAGAGACGATATTATTATTTTTTATGTATGTTTTAAATTTTTAAAAGTATCTTTATGCAACCCGAGCCCCGTAAATATTTTGAAAATTGACTAATAGTTATTTCCCTTTTAACTAACTATTACATTTTTAGTCACAACTATTGCCAAATTGCAACTTTGGTCCCTACCCCACTATATATAAAGCATAAACAAACACACACAAATCATTTTTCACTTCAAAAAAATTTCACCCACTCTTCCTTTCTCTCTCTTGTTTGCCGAAACCCACCACCATCACCCAATTCTACACACTTTCAATTTTTACTTGAGATTTAGGATGAATTAAGCTAAACCAAAGCTAGAACCATTCTTATTTTTGATCAAGGATCATATTGGTGTAAGAAATTCTTACATGCAAGCACATTTTTTTTTCTTGATGTTGGTAGGTAGGAGCTATGACCATGCATGGCATTTTTATGATGATCCATGGTGATTCTTGCTAGAAACTTTGCTAAAAACTTCATTTTGATCTAAAGGATTTTATTTTGATTATGATTTTGATGTTATGGTTGATGTATGATGATATTAGGGTATAGAAATGATAATTTTTATGGTTGGTTTTGATCAAAAAGTTGATTTTGTACAAGATTTTGGTAGTCATTTTATAACAGTAAGTAAACTGTAAAATCCGAATTTTTATGTTTTGAAAATAGCTTAAATTATAGCCCTAAGGTTGTAGATAATTTTATTAGCTTCGATTTGATATAAGGTAGAGCTTCTAGCTCCAAACGAGCGCGAAGTTATGATGTTTTGAATGATCGTGTATCGGGAGACGAGTATCAGCACTACATATAGTTGTTGTCGATATTTGGATTGAATCTCGAGGACTCTAAATGGAAGTTTTGAAATATGTAACCTACTGATAATGAGGTGTTTACTTTATAGGTTGAGTTTACTTTAAAACCCGAGTGTCGGTTTTGTAAACGGAGTCGTTTAAATAAGTTAAAACGGTTGTATGAAAAATTAACGTAAATCTGTCCGAATTTTGTAGTTTGAAAATGAGTCGGGTAAAGTACTTTAAAAGTAATTTCATTTGATAAACTTGTAAGAGGACTTTCTATATATAGTAAGTTAGTTTATCGAGTCGTTTCATAAACGGTTGACGAGTATAAAAGGGGTAAATAAGCTAGTACATGTAGTATGTTCCGGCGGATTTTGTTAAAAGTATAAAATGGTAAAGTAAATGTGTAGTAAAGTATAATGAAGTTATTTATATCGTTTTCTCTCGAGTGTATTGTGGTTTTATGAGTTGAGTTTGATGTTATATATATATATATATATATATATATATATATATATATATATATATATATATATATATATATATATATATATATATATATATATATATATATATATATATATATATATATATATATATATATATATATCATTTATTTCTCGAGTCATTATTAATGAACGCGCCTTATTTGATAGGTAGCGGTTCTCGTGTTTGAAAGGCATCCATTATCGTCGATGATCATCTCGCTAGATATCTTATACTAAGGTGAGTCTGTAGCCTCGCTTTCTACTTGTTTTAATGATTTTAATACCCGCGAGGGGGATACATGCTATTTGAAAATAAATGAACACAAGTCATGAGTAATTGTTGGACCCGAATGTTGCCTAAAGTTGATTTCATTGTATTGAGTAACTTGTTGCTAAAGACCCTAAATTCATGAGCCGTTAACTATCTTCTGACTTGATATTGTGAGTCGGGAATAGCCGCTTATTCTAATGATAGTACTATTGGGTTGACCACCCTATCTGAGACCAGGGCATTACGTTGAGTAACCCGCTGGGAAGGATAATTTTACGTGAATAAGATTATGGTATTCTAGCAACTAATACCCTAGAGGGGCAATGGTTTTATTCTAGTCATGCCGACATTTGGCGTGGGTGACTATTTGGTTAACGGGTCGGTGTCATGAGCTTAAATACAATGTTTGTTTAATAATATCATTATTATTTGCCTTGAATATAGATTGTGTGTACGACAATTTTATAAATGATTATGATTGATTTTCTTCTTGTGTTCATATGTGATTTGATAAACCTATAGACTCGCTCAACATTATTGTTGACTCGTTTTAGCATGTATTTCAGGTAATAGGAAGTGATGGAGCATGGAGCTTTACCGTGGAGGTTGTGGCTAGGCTTTTGGAAGAATGTTGGTCTAAAAAAACTGTTTCTACCTTTTAATGTTGAACAATTTACTTTATGTTGATGTACTGTACTAAACTTGTTGGTTGTTGGTCGAGATCCATGGGGACAAAACGCTTTACTCTGGTGTCGTGTCAGTACAATTTGGGTTGAAATCTATGTTTTAGACCATTTATGAAAATCATGTTTATATTTTATGTGTAAACGTCTCACTTTTGAGTCGTTCAATATACCTTGTGTGATGATGCTTGTGTCTAGCACCCAATTGTGTATTTCCGCAGCACAATGTAAATTGGGGGTGTTAGATAAGGTTTATGATTTTACTAGTTATGTGTTAAAATTAAATTAATAAAACATGACATGATTAATTTAATTAACATGACTTAGGTTATAAAATTAATTATTAGATCATGAATTTTAACCTAAGTATTTATATTTTTTAGATCTTATAATTAATTAATTATTAAAACCATGACTATAATTAATTAATTAACATGACTTAGGGTATATTATTAATAATTAATAATACATGTTTTAACCTAAGTATTTTACCTTTATTTAATTAAAATCATGATATATTTAATTAAATACTTTTAACCTATAGTTTATTTAATTTACATGTAATAATTAATAAACTGTACTTTATAACAACACGACTTAGAATAATAATCCGAAAACACTTAAGCTTATAAAATTAGCTTATTTAACCAGCTTATATCTAATTATGGAAACTTTCTATATTTAGAAACTTATTTAATTAAGGCAGCTGATGAGACTGCTGTTATGGGTGCATCAGGGACGTTTAACTAGCCTTTGGGACCAAGGAAACAATCTTAGGCGTTCATTTGGTCGGGTATTGGGGTTTGGGGAAAGTGACGGGTGCAGGGGAGGGCCCTACCCAACACATGGGTGTGTTGGGTTCACGTTTTGGGTATGGGATGGGTAGAGTTTGGTGTTAATCAATGTTCTGGAGAAGCTAAACAAAAACCCCTTTGATTAGGGTTTAATCCGACCTGGGGTTTTTTAGGGTTTATGGGTGATATTGGGGAAAGTTTAATCCATATTGGGGAGTTTAATATTCAAATTTTGTGTTTTTGTGGGAGTTTTCACTTAATAACTGATTAAGTTATTAAGGTGTGGGTGGAAAGCAGACGTGTATGGGGGGTGGTGAGGTGGTTTGATGTGAGTGGAGGAGGAGGGTGACGTGTGAGTTTGATTGGTGGTGGTGAGTTTGAGTGTCTGGCAAAAACAGTCCCCCTACTCTCTTCCTTTCTTCATGTTGTAAATAATAACAAGAAATCCCATTTCCTTTGTAAATAAGTTTGGCAGCTTGTCAATTTTGGCACAATAACTTTTCAAGCTTGTTAACAAGGACCATTAATGCATATTTTGGATTCTTCAAGGGAATAACTTGTATAATCTTCAAACATGGAGGTCTTCTTTTGCCAATATTGATTTCTTCAAGGTCTTATCTTGCCAAATCTTCAAAAATGAGGGACTAAAGTTGCCAATCTTCAAAACTTCAAGGGCATTTTTGTAAATTCCATACTTGGGTCCGATTCATTGTGCGGCTTCGTTTCCCGTGTTTGTTTTTGATTGATTCTTGTGATCTTTTTGTCTTTTCCTCAATATCCGTACCTAAAATACACAAGCAACAAACACGAGCATATATTTGGCAGTTTCAACGATATTTAATGCATTTTATGCCGAAATTGGACGATGAGACTATGTATAAAAGCAGTCTCATCACTCCCCCATACTAAACCATTGTCGTGCCCTCACGCAATGCTAGAATAAAGTATCGTAGCATCTCCAAAATTCATTTTTATTCACTTTATTGAATGATAAACTAGCTACACTACCACTAATACTACTACTTGCGTTTTAGACATAATGTATGATTTTCATCGCAAAATGAGACGTTTAGGTTCATAGAATAAGAACACGTGAATGCTTCGTTAGAAATAATTTCATCGTCCTCGATTTTCACCCCAATTCCATGCCAAGCGTGCAACGAGATCATTGTCATTATAAGTTAGTAACGCTACACTACTCATATGCCCTAATCACGTACTTATCCTCCCATTATTCCTAAGTTGTATCTCTTATATTTTATATTGTCTTGAATGTTTCACGAGGATACATTGTTTGACTTATGCGATAATAGAGATTTAGGTCTAAAAATAGAGTCCTAACGGTGTAACCAAGACCATCAAATCAATAACCCCTCCTAATAGACAACGATGTTAAAAAATTAAGTTGACAAGAAGGATCGATAAACACGGTTTTATAACAGTTTTGAACATGAGACTTATTACCAAGACTTTTATATGCCCCCTAACGGAAGGGCCTTATTATCTTTGGTTTACCTCCATCTTTTATTCAACTTCGCCATGAAGATTTTATTATGACTTCGGTCTTGCCTTGCCTTTTATTATCCGCCTCATCGGTGGTTTTATTAGCCAAAGACGTATATCCTCACGCTAAGGCGAATTTTGGATCTTTAAAGCTTCGAAGATTAAGGCTTGATTCACTTTCAATTTTGCATAGATTTTTCGGCCTTGTGGGGCTTCAAATTGTTTGCTAGATTTAGGTGAGCACTTGAAATCTTATTATTAGGTGAAGCTTTCGATTATTAGGGTGCCAATACTTCAAAACCGTGACGCTGGCGATACCTTAATGTCTTCCCAATTTAATTACACGGAAGCTACTAGAAAAGACTAGAAACCCAACAATCCTAACTAAACCGCTAAGTCAATATTTATTAAGCAAAAAATATTTACATGCGAAGGGAGAATAAGCAAACAACGAGAACACATGAGTTTTTGAAAGAATACGAGTACTCTACGTTTAGCATAGTAACTTATAATTAACTCTATCATTTCTCGTCCTCATTTAAGAGACTTAGCCTAATGTGTAGTTAAGGAATCAAAGCTAAGTGCTCAACACGCACGGTCGAGTCAATAATTACTCTTATTCTCGCCATCGGAAAATCTACATTCGTGTCTTCAAACACTTATAAAACATGAGAAAAATTTTAAAATTTGGCCATTTTTAGCCTTATTTTGCAACAAAACGATAACAAAAAGATAACTTTGGAAAGCGTGAAGGTTTGGCAAGGTAAGTATCTATTCAACCCCCATACTAAAGTTAAACATTGTCCTCAATGTTTCGAGTCTAGGGGTGCAAACACCCCCATACTAGAGAAGTAGTCGAATGCCTAATCTAGCATGGAAAGGGTGTAACCAATAAATTCATAGCCGTTTATGAAGTGTGCTAAAAACCTAAGGTTAGAACATCAAAGGATATATCATTTGGATATTGAGAAAGTCTTCAAAGCAATCGATCGAGTGCTCCCATAAAACGAACACGAGAGGCTCCAATCGTGAAGATCATGATCTAAAAACCACAATTCACAAACAACCACGGAACAAAGGTTGTAAGGGCACAAATCCCCTCACATTAAACTAATTATAAAGCAATAATATGTACATGGATAAGCATGGGTTTCCCCCACGAGGCGCCTTGTTTTTGATAACCGAGTCAAAAGCTCGACTCGAATCCCCATAAATGTGATCATTTAGGGATTATCATGGTATGGTCAATTTTTGGTGGGGCTTACATGATAAACAAGGCCCAAAAACAACCGGTATTAAGGACTAAGTCCTTTGATGGTGCAAAATACCGGGATCGAAGATGGCGTTCTCGTTTTCATTGGAAAAACAAATCAACGCCACTTCATCATGTGCCAACACAAACCCAAAGGGTTTCAAGAAAATAGATGAGAAGAAATAGAAGGGTGGGACAATGGGTAAGTCATAAAAACCATGAGCTACTCGAGGTAGACTCACACCAATCAAATAGAAAGATTTTCCATTTATTGCATCGGTGGAAGACCGAGATTTCCCTTTATAAGCAATTCCGGGATCAAATATCTCGTCCTCGGTGGAGAAAGGGGAGGAAACATAAGGGGCTTCCCCCACACTAAGTCCACACAAAGCGTCGTCAAAAGGAGAAGACGAGCTTGTAGTACTCAATACACGTGGTGATGACGGAGTTAGAGTTGTAGAAAAATCTTTTAAATTCAATTCAAAATCTTTTCCTTTTTCATCTTTTAAACTCTCCTTATGAAAACCCGACTTAATTATGTCAAAAATATTTGGTGTTTCTAAAGCAATGTTAGTCACACTAAAAATTCTCACATTTGAAAACCGTTTTGGTTTAGGTGGTGGCAAGTTCTCAAAACGTTTGTCAACAAAGAAAACTTCCCCATCGGGGTCAACATATTCATCATCCGAAGAATCATTCGTGATTGGAATCGTAGGCTTAACACTCTTAACCTCCACCGACGGAGTGGACGGAAAATCGTTTTTATCATCAACTCCTAAAACTATTTTTGAAATCCTTTTACAAATGTTTTTGATGGAACTAACATTGTTCAAAGACGTGATAGAATACACATGAGAAAGTGTGGAGTTTTGAGTTGCATTTATGACGAGTTCTTCCTCATTGAAACGAAGAGTGATTTTCCTAGCATGCACATCGATAAGTGCTCTCGAGGTATCCAAAAATGAGCGACCTAAAATTAGATGAACTTTAGGATCGATGGGAATGTCAACAACAATAAAGTCTACGGGATAGTAGAACTTTCCAACTTTCACGAAGACGTCCTCGGCTACTCCACAAGCTAGAATCGTAGAATGATCGGCCATCTCGATTGACATTCTTGAAGGAGTGAGATTGGGAAGATTGAGCGACTTAAAAATCTTAAGAGGCATCAAATTAATACTAGCACCAAGATCGGCCAAGGCGTAGCATTCTTCCATATCTTGTATAGCACATGGGATTAAAAACTTGCCGGGATCACCGACTTTTTGAGGTATGCGGCTAAGAAAAACCGAAGAACAACTAGACGATTTTTGCAATTTCTCTTTGTTATTCAACATACTTTTGAAGTTCGCGGCAAATCGAGGCATCATGACCAAGGCGTCGGCAAAACTTATATTAAAATGCAAGTCACGAAACATTTTCATAAAAAGTTCAAATTGATAATTATTTCGTTCTTGTGCCTTTTCCTTGTTTCGTCTTGAAGGGTAAGGTAAGGGTGGTGTGGGTTGGGGCATAGGCAAAGGCCTTGGAATCTCGGGTTCCACTATTGGTATTGGTTCAACCGTAGGTGTGGTTTGAGCGGTACTTCGTAGGCTTGGAATTTGCTCCTTTTCTACCACCACCTCGGGTTCTTTCTCTTTTTCCTTCTCCATAGAAGTACTTGGACGAGAAATGGGTTCTTTGAAAGTTTTACCACTACGAGTAGTAATAACCTTCAATTATCCTTTCGGGTTCACGATGGTATCACTAGGAAGACCACCCGAAGAAGAAGGTTTACACATGATAGCTTCAAACATTTTTCCCATTCGGTCTTCAAACTTAGATTGCCTAGCATCCGCTTTTAACAACTCTTGCTTAATCTCATGTTGACCTTGCTCCATTTTTTGTTGATTTTGTTGGAGACGTTGAACATTTCCTTCCATTTTATTAGCATGAGTTTTAAGTTCATTAGCAAGTTCGTTTTTAAGCTCATTTTTCAACTCGGATCTTAAGCTAAGCATTTCACGTTGCATATTATCAAACTTAGCATCGTTTGCCTTAGCATAATTCAAAAATTCTCCTTGAAGATTTTTGGTGTGATCATTTTGAAAACCTTGAGTGGTAGTTTGAAAATCACGGTTTTGGTTTTGGTTTGAAATTTGCCCATTTCCACTTTGATAATTACCCTTGTTGTAGTTACGTTGATTGCCTTGATAATTACCACCTTGATTGTTGTTTCGATAGTTATTAGCATTTTGATTTTGTGGAGCTTGATTTTGGCGGGAACCTTGATCGTTTTGGTTATAAGTTCCCGTGGCTACATAAGCACTCGAAGTGTTACCATCCGCGGTAATGCACTCGGAATGATCATGAGCTCCACCACAAGACAAACAACTCTTAGCAACCGCTTTAACCGAAGCAGAATTTGAAGCTTCTTGAGTTTTCCAATGGGAAATAAGGTTAGCAAATCTATCAAAAAATCGATTTTCCTCATTAGCTTCATCATGTAAGGCATTAATGCTACGAGACGATGATGACGATGATGAACCCAATTTGGCAACACTCGGTGTGTTACGAGGGCTATAAACCTTAGACCTATTCTCAATTATCACCAAAGCTTCCTCAACCGTTTTACACAAAAAATTATCACCCGCGGCGGCATTTAAATAATCCCTTTCATGATCATTAAGTCCATTGTAAAACGTGTCAATTTGATGCAACTCGGAAAAACCGTGATGAGGACATTCATGTAACATCTCCTTAAACCTATTCCAAGCCGTTGAAAAACTTTCATTAACTTCTTGTGAAAATTTTGAAATCTCGATTTTCAAGTGCGTAGTCTTAGAGGGCGGAAAAAATTGGTTCACGAATTTTGAAACGAGATCCTTCCACGTCAATATAGAATTGGGTGGCTCTTTCTCTAACCAACTTTTAGCGGGCCCCGCTAAGGAATACGGAAAAAGCATCATCTTAATCGAGTCATTCGAGACATCCTTAAATTTGCAAGTAGCGGTAAGACGATTGAATTGGCGGATATGGTTGTGTGGATTGTCCTTCTCATCACCATGGAATTTGTTGTTTTGGATCATCGACAACAAACCCGTTTTCACCTCAAAATTCTCCGCAAGGATAGCGAGAATCACAATAGCCTCTCCATAACCCTCGGTGGGTGCTTGAAGTAACTCCATCATAGTTCGATTCGCCATGGTTGGTGCTTCTCTTACAATGGGTTCGTCAATAGGAGACTCCTCACTAGAATGATTTGGAGTGGGAGTTTTGTTCTTTCGTTTACGTGCACGTTTTGCTTGATTACGAGTTAGCATAAACGTCACGTACAACGAGGGGACGAGCAAAGAAGATTCTTTTTGGTGTTTTGTATTTTTCAATTTTTTTTTGGATTTTTGATTGTTTTTACTTTTTTTTGGATTTTGGAATTGTATTAGGTAGACAATAATCTACAAATATCCTCCTTAATCAAATCTCTCGATTAAAGAAGCCTCAAGGAATGAAAACGATCACGTGAAGTGAACGCCTTCGATGACTTTAGAACGTTGGTGGAACACCAAAACGTTCAAGAGGGTTTAATCAATAGAAACCAAGAAAATATATATGATATGTAATAATACTTTGGGCGGCAAAACCCTCGATTAGCTCTCAAAATCAAATACGCACAAGCAAGCGGAGGAAACGAGGCGGCGAGAAGCACTTAAGAGCCTTTTTCCTTTAGGTCGTGAAATACAACCGCCTTATACCCACCTTATAGTTTGTATTTTTCAAAATCGAGCTTCACGAAAGTATTTATCTATTTTTGCCTTTCTTTGGTTTGAGATTCGAATACAATGATTGGGTAATGACCTCCCAAGTCAAGGTTGTGATTTCTCACGTATTTGGAGTACTTGTGAATTTATTGTTCTACGTATACAATATAGTAATAATATTAACACAAAAACCGAAAACTGATAATACGTATTAGTAGAGTGCTACTAATACAAATAATTATTATGGCTATAAAAACAACAATTGTTCAAATCAAAATACAACACGCCTCCCCGGCAGCGGCGCCAAAATGATGGTTGTAAAATCACACTCTTTTAGGAAAAAGAGCGTAAAAATATAGGGTAAGCACGACGGTTTAGGAAAACCGTGTGTAAATGACCCTAAAGTGAGTTCGTTCTCGAGGAGGCTAGTGCGTTGTGTAATGAATTGATTACTGATTTGTGATTATATTTAGAAAAAAGAAGTAGAAATGGGGTAAGAAGAGAATGACGGTTACGAAGACGGATTAAACTAAGACGAAAAAGGCGTTCACGTAAAACCGTAAAAAGCTACAAATTAAAAATTTTAAACCTAATAATTAATTAAAAGCTAAAACTAAGTCTAAAATAATATAAATAAGAATAAAAATCCAATAAAAATATTTTAAAACCTTTTATTAATTAAATATTCAATTTTAAATGCTAATTAAAGCCCTAAAATTAAATATAATTAACAAAATGTCCAAAATATTATTTTATTGAACAAATAACTTACTTATATTATCTAAAGGCTAAAAAGTATTTTTCCTAAATTTTAAAAACTATTTTTCTATTTTTAACTCACTAAAAACTCTTTTTAAACTAAAATAATTATAAAAAACAATAAAATAATACTAAAAATAATTTGACACTTTTAAAAATCCTAAATTACATTAAAGAACAGTAGAAAAATGAAAAAGTTTGAAAAATATAAAATTTTTCACTAGAAGACAAAAACAGTTATAATAAAAACCCTAATTAAACTAAATTAATTCTAAAAAATAAATAAAAAGTGAAAAGTAAAAACTTTTTAAACTAAAAATCTTAAATAATTTTTCTAAATCTAATAAAATTATTGAAATCTAAAAATATTAATTTTCTGCACTAAAAGACAAAAATCAGAATATTAAAAAGTATTTAAAAATGCAATTAAACCTAAAAAATAGCAAATGAACAGTAACAGAAAAATAAATTAGACTGAAAAATCCAAAATAAAATAAGAAAAATAATAAAACAAATTTCAAAACCTAATTCCTAATTAAGTGCACTAAAGAAAAAAAATATAACTTTCTGAAAGTGACATGTGCCTGATTTTGTCCTTTTTCTGAGCAGGGTTAACTTGTGTATTAGCAGGGGGAACTATGTTCCCACTGATAGTGCAAATAAATGGTCAGTTGACCAATAAGCTTAGGGAAGCTTATGTAAAAGCTTTTCTTGGGCAATAAGGCACTCCCACAACCAGTTGGGTTGTGGGAAGTCAAAAGCAACACAAAAAAACACAAGTCTTTCACACAAAATGCACACAAATTGGCAAAAAAGTTACTGATGAAGCTTAACCCTATCTGATGAACAGTTGACTGATGCAATATGCACACAAATGGATTTCACTTGGCCAAATCTTGCATATAAGCTAAGCAAATGACATACAACCAATTACAAACCTTGCTTGGACCTAGTATCTAACAGTTTGCAAAATTTGATGAACAAATTCCAACAAAAACAGTCAAATCAAGGCACTTACTGATTTTTACTACTTAAGCCAAATTTTAACATGCAATTTGTTTTTAAAACCTACCAAACTGAAAATAAACTATCATGCAACCTATTACTATCCTAATGAGTGTTTCAAACAGGTTTTTAAGCAAGATTGATGTCAATTAACCCAACTTAAACCTTAATCCAAACACCCCTTAATTACTGAAAATCAATTTTTATCAAACCAAAAGCTTTTCAAACTCAACCAAACTGATTTTAAACACTTCTAATATGCATAACAAACAATAAGAGGCCTAAACAAGCAGATTAAACAAACAAATAAGCAGATTTTCACAAACTCATGAAAAATCACATAAAATTTGACAACAAGGGCTCTAGACCAGTTTACCTAGAGGGACCTACATCCAGGCCCCTCAATGGCTGCATTGCCATCTCCTACAAGCTGGGGCTTGTGCTGAACCTTTTGGTTGTGGGGGATGCCAAGTGATGACTTAATCAGTCAAGCACTTTAATGAATCTGAAAAAGGGATCAATGGTCTTCTTGTAACCTGCAAGGTCAAAGAAACCAACAAGAACAAGAGGTTATCTGATAAACAACCCTACCAACTATAAGCTTGATTTATTGGCTAAGCAAGCTTATAGCTTTTAGGCTATAATAAAGAAACTTGAAAAACTGACTTGGAAAAACTTGAAACGGATGAAATAGCTTATACAAGCTTATGTAGCTTATTTGGTTATCCACCAAATAAGCTAATAGCTCCTATAACTATCACAGAAAGTCAAGGGTTTGGGTTGAGTGTCCTCTCACCAAAGCCTTCAATTTCTGAATGAAACTTAACAAATTCAGAAATGATTATGGAACTCAGATTGCTTAAATAATACCACCAACTTTAAAAAAATAAAAAGGAATTACTTTTATGAATCAAAATACCAACTTTTATAACTTTAAAAAGGAATTACAATATTTTAAAGCAAAATCTGGAACAAAGGGGTATGAACATGTTGCATCCTCCTTTTATAAGCTTAAACAGAACCTTCTAGTGCTACTTGAATAAAAAATAATAAACTGAAACCCTAGATAGGAAAATCCGAAATTGCCCTTGATTTTTGACTGAATTCTTGGTCAAGATGGATACATGTGACAAGCCAGCTGTAAATCTTGATCTAGGACGTTTATTTGAGCTTAGGGACCAAGGAATATCATCTAGCCGTTCATCTTGTCTGTATTTGGGGTATTGTGTGATAGTGACGTAGCAGGGGAACCCCATGTGGGTTTGTTGGGTGATGTAGGGGTTTAGTTTGAGGTGGGGTTGGGATGAGGGTGAGGGTAATTAAAGTTCTGGAAAAGATAAAACAAAACCCCTTTGTTTTTAAGTGGATTGAAGCTGGGGATTAACTAGGGTTCTTGGGTGGATTAGGGGATGTTTAATCTGATTTGGGATTAAATGGGTTTTAAAAAGATGTTTTGGTGGGAAATTAATTAATAAACTTATTCAGTTTATTAACCAAAGTGGAAAGTGGACGTGGATGGGGGGTGGTGAGGTGGTGTGATGTGAGTGGAGGAGGAGGGTGACGTGTGGGTTTGATTGGTGGTGGTGAGTTTGAGTGTCTGGCAAAAACAGTCTCCCTACTCTCTTCCTTTCTTCATGTTGTAAATAATAACAAGAAATCCCATTTCCTTTGTAAATAAGTTTGGCAGCTTGTCAATTTTGGCACAATAACTTTTCAAGCTTGTTAACAAGGACCATTAATGCATATTTTGGATTCTTCAAGGGCATAACTTGTATAATCTTCAAACATGGAGGTCTTCTTTTGCCAATGATGATTTCTTTAAGGTCTTATCTTGCCAAATCTTTAAAAATGAGGGACTAAAGTTGCCAATCTTCAAAACTTCAAGGGCATTTTTGTAAATTCCATACTTGGGTCCGGTTCATTGTGCGGCTTCGTTTCCCGTGTTCGTTTTTGATTGATTCTTGTGATCTTTTTGTCTTTTCCTCAATATCCGTACCTAAAATACACAAGCAATAAACACGAGCATATATTTGGCAGTTTCAACGATATTTAATGCATTTTAAGCCCAAATTGGACGATGAGACTATGTATAAAAGCAGTCTCATCAGCAGCTAATCTATTTATGGAAACTTTTTATTTTTAGAAACATATCTATTTTAAGCAGTAATTCTATTTTTGGAAACTTTCTATTTTTGGAAACTTTCTATTTTTGGAAACTTTCTACTTTTGTAAGCTTTCTATTTTTTGAAACTTTCTATTTTTGGAAACTTTCTATTTTTGGAAACTTTCTATTTTTGGAAACTTTCTATTTTTGGAAACTTTCTATTTTTGGAAACTTTCTATTTTAGGAAACCTGCTATTTTTAGAAAGATACTTATTATTACACAGCAAGTATAATAATACATGAAATACAAGTAATACTTAATCAGAATAGACAAAATATAGGATAAATACAATATAAAGCTTAAAACAGTAAAACATGACATGAACGTATAAAATAAGCTAAGACATGACATAAAACCAGTTACGTATTTGGTAATCAGATACTTATACACGTATGTTTTTATGTAGCATTAGTGATACCGAAGTAGGACTCTCTTCCGTTCGTCTTCTTCATTCACTGGACATAAGGTACGGATTCCCGTCCTTTCAGTATGGACATTCTTAGGATTCCCCGTATGCAGCCAACTGTTTTCCCGTAGTATAAGTTTATATGTTTGATTGCTTATGTTTAATTTAGAATACCTATTGCCATATACATGCATGACCAGTTTCACCTAGTTAGGGAGGTACCATAACCATAACACTAGAGGCACTGGTGTTATGACTTCCCCACGGCGGAGTGATTGCTCGTGGCGTCCCTTCAACTTTTGGCCATATTATTATATTTATCATGTGGGGCGTATGGGGGCACCTAGTTACATGTTTTTAGCAGATTACGCAGTGTGAATGAGGTGTGTGCCTTGCATCCTTCACAAGGAGCTGATCCCTCCTAACCCAAACCAGTATATTAAATTAATGGCAGCCCCTTTAATTTGCATGATGAGGTCACCCCTCCAAGTATTCATGCACGGTGGATTTTCATGACCTATATTGGCTAATGGTATAATATGTTAAACAGTTTTCATAAGATAAACATAAGGCTTTTCAAACTATAAAACCAGTTTTAGTAAGAAATAACCAGGTTTTCCAGGACATATACATTTCCGCTGCTATATGTTATTCATACTTATATTATTTATTTCATGCTTGTATATCCGTGCACTGAGCGTTATGCTCAGCCGTTACTTTCCTTTCCATGTCCCAAAACGGCAGGTACCCAAGGACGGACTCGAGCATTTTGGAGGACATGCATAGGATGGAAGCTGCCTTAGACTTCTTCTCCTTTTGCCTTCATATATTTGTGCTTGTTTAAGTCTTCCATTATTTCATTTACTTTATTATGTTTTGAGCTTATGTTTGGGGACCGATGTTTGATTCCGGTTTAACCTATGGTCATGTAATGTTTTAGACATTTATCCTTGTATGCTTTGATGACACGCCATAATTACGCGTGACATTCCATTTATCAAAATAGGGTGTTACAGGTGGCATGCTAAGTAACAGCCCATATGAGTCAACACCCATAAAAGTGACCAATCATAGTATTGGAAAGACTGTTGACCTTGGCTTAAACGTTGATAGAAAACCTAGAATTAAATATGCAGAAATGTATAGAAAACCTAGGTCACCAAAAAGTCAAGTTAGTGATAATGGGACATGTTTCTTTTCATCTAGACCTAGAGTTATGTCTAGAAAAGCCTGTTATACTTGTGGATGCTTTTCACATTTGGCTTATAAATGTGTCAATACTTCAAAGGTCAACGTTGATAGAAAGTCAACCATGGTCAAACCCAAACCTTTTGTCCAGCAAAGTCCACAAGTCATTAGACCAGCCCTATTCTTTACTAAAGGGTCTAATACTTATGGACAAAGGCCTTTTCAAAAGACCAATACATGGTCTAACAAACAATGGGTTCCTATAGCAAACCCTAGGTTTAACGCTGATAAAGGGAATTTTAGCATTGGCAAGAACAAATTAAACGCTGACAGGAATGTTTCCAGCATTGCTAGACCAAGTAATGTCAAATACTTGCAACCAAAGGGAAAGGGGTCTAAAGCTTCTTCCAGCTTGACATGGAGACCCAAACAAGACCAAAACCTTAATTCAGATAGGAATTCTATGACATGTAACATATTTCATTATATTTCAAAGGTCATAACTAAACCAATTGGGGTTAACTGGGCGTTTAATACAAAAAGAGATGAACTAGGGGTTGTCATAAGGACTAAGTCTGTTCTTGTTGAACAACCAAATGAATCCAAGTATGCTCAGGCTTAGGTTCCCAAAGAAAACTAATCTGTTTTCTTTATGTGCGGGGCATTCAAAAGCAGGTTAATTATTATGGCTATTGGATTAGTGGATGCTCTAGGCACATGACGGGGAAGGAAGATTACTTGACAAACTTTACCACCATTAAAGATGGTGACAAAGTGTACTTTGGAGGCGGATATGGAACTATCACTGGCAAAGGCACTCTTATCACCAACAATTTGCGTTTTGAGAACGTGTTTTTGGTAAAAGAACTTGACTATAATCTGTTTAGTGTATCACAGGTTTGTGATAACAAAAATAAGGTTCTTTTCACAGATACTGAATGCTTGGTGTTGAGCAAAGATTTTAAAATACCAGATGAGAAATTCATTGATCATATAACACCTAGGCATAAGGACATTTATAATGTGAATCTTATGGAATTAGGATGAATAATAATTTGTCATGTCTATATGCTAAGGCTTCAGTTGATGAGAGTAATCTTTGGCACAGAAGGTTAGGGCACATTAATTTTAAGAATATAAATAGACTTGTGAGACATGGTTTAGTTGATGGTTTTCCTGAAAAGGCTTTCCATAATGACCACTCTTGTGTTTCATGTCTTAAAGGCAAACAACACAAAGTCTCCTTTAAGTTCAAACCTATGCATTCTAGTTCTAAACCACTTCATTTGCTGCATATGGACTTGTTTGGTCCAACTAATAGAGAAATATTAAATGGTAAATCCTACTATTTTATCATCACTGATGATTATTCTTGTTTTACTTGGACTTTCCTTTTAGCTTTGAAAAGTGAAACTGCTGATACTTTGATTAACTTTATTACCCAATTAGAGAAAAAGACTGGGTATGAGGTTAAGATACCTAGAAGTGATAATGGTGGTGAGTTTAGAAATAATTTGTTAGATGATTTTTGTGCCAAGAAAGGGATTACTAGACAGTTTAGTATAGCCAGAACCCCACAACAAAATGGGGTAGCTAAGAGGAAGAATAGAACACTCATAAACGCAGCAAGGACTATGTTGGCTGATGCTCACTTTCCCATTGCATTTTGGGCTGAGGCTGTGAATACATCTTGTTATGTACAGAATAGGGCATTAATCAACAAGATTCACAATAAGACACCTAATGAGCTATTTTGGAGTAGGAAACCTAATATTGGTTTTCTTAAACCCTTTGGCTGTCATGTAGTTGTTTTAGATACTAGTGATGCCTTAGGAAAGTTTAGTGCTAAAGGTGATGAAGGATACTTTATGGGTTATTTAGTGCAGAGTAGAGGATATAGGGTTTACATTAAGAAAGAAAAACGTATACTTGAGAAGGTACATGTTAGGTTTTTAGAAAGTAAACCCAGTGATCCTGAGAATGGACCAAATTGGTTATTTGACTTGGAACCTCTATCTAGAACTTTGAATTATATGCATGTGACTAATCCAGACATTGTGAAGGTGACTTCAAATGTTGTGGAAGAACCAGTTGTTGAAATTTCAGGTATACAGGTTGACAAGGAGGTTGGATCACAAGCAGACAAATCAGCACCCATACTTGAGTATGTTACCATTCCTGTATGGACAGATGCATTTGCTGCTGTTGGAAAAGAGAAAGGTGGTCCACAAGTATCACCAGTAGAAAACATGCATGATTCTTCAAGCGTTGACAAAGGAAAATTTGGCGCTGACAAGACAAATTCAGGCGTTGATGGCTCAAACGTTGACAACCCTAATTCAGGCGTTGACAACTCTTTTGACCATTTATTCTCTTCCAGTGTTTTTGAACAAGGTGAACCTTCAAATAGAAATGGTGAGGTTCATTCAGATGATGATGGAAGAGCATTTGAAGAAGATATTGACAACTTGGAGACTGAAATTGATGATAATACAATAATTGAAGGAGGAGTACTTACATCTACTATGAAGAATCATCCTTCTTCTCTTATTATAGGTGATGTGATGACTCCTGTACAAACTAGAAGGTCTCATCAGAATCATGGAGGATTCATTGCCAATATTCACAAGAAGGTTGATACCCCTCTTGTTCAAGCATGTCTGTTTGCCTGTTTTCTGTCACAACAGGAACCCAAAAAGATTTTTGATGCTCTCAAAGAACCAAGTTGGGTGGAAGCAATGCGAGATGAGCTTCACCAATTTACTATTCAAGATGTTTTGGAATTAGTTGATTGTCCCAGACATGTAAGACCTATTGGGATAAGATGGGTTCTTAGAAACAAAAAGGACGAGAGAGGCATTGTGGTCAGAAACAAGGCACGTTTAGTTGCTCAAGGATATACACAAGAGGAAGGATAGACTATGAGGAGGTCTTTGCACCTTTTGCAAGGATTGAGGCAATAAGGATTTTTCTAGCCTATGCTTCCTGCATGGGATTTACAATCTATCAAATGGATGTGAAGAGTGCTTTTCTTTATGGCACAATTGCAGAGGAGGTTTATGTAATGCAGCCTCCTAGTTTTGAAGATTCAGAACATCCAAACAAGGTGTATAGAGTGAAGAAAGCTATCTATGGACTTCATCAAGCCCCAAGAGCATGGTATGGTACATTGTCCACCTATCTGGTGGAAAATGGATTCAAAAGGGACACCATAGATCAGAATTTGTTTACAAAGAAGACTGGTAAGGATTTCTTACTTGTACAGGGCTATGTGGATGATATCATCTTTGACTCTTCTAGTCCAAAGATGAGTGAAGAATTTTCCAAACTCATGACAGACAAGTTCAAGATGAGTGCAATAGGGGAGATGAACTTCTTTATAGGGTTACAAGTTCAGCAGAAAGAAGATGGTATCTTCATCTCTCAAGATAAATATGTAGCAAAAATCTTGAAGAAGTTTGGCTTTACTCCACATGAGAAACGGGCTAGCACACCCATGGATAGGGAACACCCATGGGGAAAGGTTAGAGATGGAAAAGAAGTGGATGTCAGGCATTATAGGTTAATGATTGGATCATTGATGTATCTCACAGCTTCCAGACCTGATATTATGTTTGTTGTGTGTGCATGTGCACGCCATCAAGTGACTCCCAAAGAGTGTCATCTTCATGCTGTCAAGAGAATTTTTAGGTATCTTAGGTGCTATCCCACCTTGGGATTATGGTATCCAAAAGATTCTCCATTGGAACTTATTGCATATTCAGACAGTGATTATGGTGGTGACAAGTTTGATAGAAAATCCACAACTGGTGGATGCCAATTTCTTGGGAGTAGGTTGATATCTTGGCAATGCAAGAGACAAACAGTGGTGGCCAATTCTACAACTGAAGCAGAGTATGTTGCTGCAGCTGCTTGTTGTGGACAAGTCTTATGGATTCAGAACCAACTGTTAGATTATGGGTATAATTTCATGCATACCAAGATTTTTGTAGACAATAACAGTACTTTATGCATTATTAAAAATATTGTACATCATTCTAAAACAAAACACATAGAAATTAGACATCATTTTATAGAAGATTATTTTGAAAAAGGTTTAATACAACCAGATAGGGTCGACACAAAGGAAAATGTGGCTGATTTATTAACTAAAACTTTTGATACTGGGAGATTTCAATACTTGGTAACAAGTATTGAAATGATCAATCTCACTTAATATGTGTTTCGGGGGATTATTGTACAAGAATGTACAGGATATGCATTGTTATTGGTTTTTGTACAAAATTAGATTTTCCACTATATTTGTCTAACGCTGACAAAGGTTATTTTAACGCTGACAAGTGTTAAATTGACGCTGTCAGCAACATGTTAGTTTTGTGTTTTTTGATCTAATTATGCAGGCATTGTTAGCATTGTACAAATGGATACAGAGTTGTTTATGGATCCTTGGAGCATTATTGGAGCATGTTTAAGTTTATGGATGATGGTTGGAATATTTATATTCCTATCTTGACATAAATTTTTATTATATGCATTTTAGTTGGCAACTTATGTATCATAGTTTAAGGGGAGGCTTAGGTAACCTTTAGGACTTTTTGGGTATTCATATAATACTCTTATCTCAATTCTAGATTGTGTCCACTGGTGAGTATGAATTAGTTTACTAACTCATGAGGCACTATAGCATGCAAAGTTGATATACTATGCACGCTGCCAAGACTTTTTGGCCTAAAATTGGATGTGGTCTGTTGGGAGACTTGGGTATGATTTTTATTGGGCTTACCTGGGAAGTTACAAGGGATTTTATGAGATAACTTCATTGCTAAGAACTTTGGTTAGCAAGGGACACTTGAGGACAATCATGTCTATCTTGCTTAAGCAAGTATGCATGATTGGACAGTGCTTGCCACCCTATGGTAATTTTCAGTCTATAGGTTATCTTCACTAGTATAAATCACTTTGTTAAGGTACTTTTTCATTTTTATTATTTTTATTTTTGGACGTTGACAGATTTATTTCCAAACGTTGTTAGGACCAATTTTGACGTTGACATGGCATTTTCCAACGTTGACAAGAATATAGCCGTTGAGCGTTGATAGGTTGTTTTTGACCGTTGACAAAAATTGGGTCCTACCCAGTTGTTATTTTTGACGAAAATATGGGCCGTCATTTTAGGAGTTGGTAACTTTTTATTAATGCACAAGATAAGTTATATATTTTTCAAGATTTTAATCATTATCTTTTGAAAATAACTGCCTTATTTTGGACCAATCACATGTGCTTACCTCTACTATATATTTGACTCATTCTTTTGAAACATGGTAACTGCTTATTCTTGTCTAACAAATCTTTCACACATATTCATCTTTCATAACACTTTACACAGCGTTCTACATCAGTGGCGCCTAAGTTTAAACCGAGTGATTTGGTATTGGGGTTCAGAAGTCAACACAATATGGTTGCCTATTTAGAGGCTGACAACACTCTGTTTCCTCAATATACTCAGATGATAGAGTATTTAAATGCATCTCCATTAAGGTATGCACTTTCTCATGCTCCTCTTATTCCTATCACTCATATTAAGCAGTTTTGGAATACTGTTACTTCCTCAACAATTAATAATGTGACTACATTGATTGCTATAGTCCATGGGTGTTCATGGGTGGTTACTGAAGCCTTGGTTCGCCAGGCTTTGCATATTAATGATGTAGATGGTATAACCACCCTACCCATTGGTGAGCTAGAACAAGGACTTCAAGCTTTGGGTTATCCTTTCCCTGAAGAGGGTAATTTAAATAAATATTCAAAACAGGAATTTCCCTCAGCTTGGAAGTACTTAATACATGTCATACTTTAATGTTTGAGTCCCAAATGTACTGCACACAATGAAATTAACAGGTCTATTGGGAGTGCCCTTGTGTGTATTGCTACTGGGCAAAAATATAATTTTTCTAAAATGATTGTTGATGGCATGTGTAAAAACAAGGGTAGCAAGATGACTCTTGCTTACCCAAGATTTTTGCAAATGGTTTTTGATGAGCAAAGGTATTGCAGCAGGGATCATGATGATTTTTATACGATCCTTTTGCAAAAGAAAGCAATTTTTGGAAAGATGAATTCACCCCCCACAGAGACTTACCCCTTACCCAAGCTATGCTTGCTGTTATTGCAGCAGAACAACCTCAACCTGACCCACAACCACAACCAGACCCATAACCTGAACCATCACCATCACCCTAGCATATGGAACTTGACCAAGATCACTTCAACGCTGACACATTCAATGTTGACGTTGACACTTCAAATCCAAACACTGACACACTTTTACAACACACCCAAACACCCCTAAACCTTCAAACTGATACCCAATCCATATCATCCTCTTCACCCCTAGACTTTAGGATGGAAAAACGCCAAAGGACTATTGGAGTGTTCTCCTCTGGTGGTCCTAGCCATGTTGCAGAGACAACCACCACCACAAGTGTGGTTGGTGATATGGGTGGGGCTAGGACTATTGGTACTAGCTTAGATGCAGGCCAAGCCAGTCCTAAAATCATTAAGACCTCATCCATTCCCCATGAATCTACTTTGGGAGGTCAAATTCCCATTATAGAGGAGGGTAGATTGGAACCCTATACTTTGTTGGAATTGACGACTGTCTGCATTAGCTTGCTAAAGCAAAATGCAGACCTTGTACATACTGTCTCTACACAAGGCCTTGAACTCAAGCAATTGAGGGAGAGGATTGTTATTTTGGAAGGTGCTAACCTTCGACGTGGAGTGGAGGATTCTTCCAAAGGGGAGGATGAGCAGATATATGTGAGTGACTGTAAAACCCGCATGCTTTTACCATGAATAGTACCCTTAAGATCGTACGTACTAGATTAAAACTTTCCTTTTATAGTACGATTACGTTTACGTGTTAGGATTTTACGTATTACGTACGTGTTAGTACACGATAAGTATTTACTATGCACGAACACGCAATAATTATTTGACAATAATTAATCACGAACATGTGATCATGAAATTACGAACGTAATTAAATCACGAACTATTATTAATTACATATATATATATATATTTATTACGAGCGTAAATAAATATATTAGGTCACGGTAATTATTTAACGAGAACACACAAAACGCGAACACAAATAAACACGAACAAACACGTAAAACACGAACACGAGAACACACTTACTAAATAGACACGGAAAATGATCGGGTTACCCCATGTGGGCCCCATATACCACGAAATTAGGAGGGAAATGGGCTTAGCCCATCAATTTTTACTAAACAAGAAAAAGGAGAAATCTTGTGTCATTTTTACAAAACAAGAAAAATAACAAAAACCCTAAAAAGATTTCTTCCTTCTTCCTTTGTTCCTCTTTTGGCCGCCACCCATAAAACACCATGGAGGGGTGTTCGGGTTGATTTTGATCTTGGAATTTATGCAAGAGTTCGTGTGTGTTCATCCTTGATCGATCCACGTATTCGGTATACCTTTTTAATCCTTTTTCTTTTGTTTTGGATTTAAAAATTAAATAAGAACATGATGTTTTTAAAAACCTAATTAAAAACATAGATCTAACATGTTTATGAATATGGGGTAGATCAAAACAAGGGTTTTTAGGGGTGTTTGTCTAGCCGACGCCTAAACCGAACCCATAAGGGGTCTCGGCTTGGCACATGGATCACCACCGAGACCTCAAGGTCCCGGTTTGGTGGTGTGGGTCCCACGGCAGCAGCAAACCAAAGGGAACCCCGAAGTGGTTCGGGGTATGGTGTCGATTTCATGTCCGGTTCATGGTTCTTAGTCAAGATCCAGTTCACGGTGTATGTTAAGATTATTTTTTTTATTTTTTTATAATCTTATGTTAAAATTAAATTAATAACATGACATGATTAATTTAATAACATGACTTAGGTTATATTAATTATTAAAATCATGAAATTATTAACCTAAGTATTTTATATTTTTAAGACTTATAATTAATTAATTATTTAAAAACCATGGTTATAATTAATTAATTAACATGACTTAGGTTATATCATTAATAAATAATAATACATGTTTTAACCTAAGTATTTAACTTTATTTAATTAAAAACATGATATACTTTAATTAAATATTTTAACCTATAGTTTATTTTAATTACATGAAATAATTAATAAACTATACATTATATCATATGACTTAGAAAATAATCATGAAAACACTTAGGCTTATATACTTAGCTTATTTAACCAGCTTATTTCTAATTATGGAAACTTTCTAATTTTAGGAACTTATTTAAATAAGGCAGCAAATCTATTTATGGAAACCTTCTATTTTTAGAAACTTATTTATTTCAGGCAGCTAATCTATATATGGAAACTTATTTAAATAAGGCAGCTAATCTATTTATGGAAACTTTCTATTTTTAGAAACTTATCTATTTTAAGCAGTAATTCTATTTTTGGAAACTTTCTATTTTTGGAAACTTTCTATTTTTGGAAACTTTCTATTTTGGAAACTTTCTATTTTTGGTAACTTTCTATTTTTGGAAAATTTCTATTTTAGGAAACCTGCTATTTTTGGAAAGTTACTTATTATTACACAGTAAGTATAATAATACATGAAATACCAGAAACACTTAATCAAAGTAAACAGAATGTAAGATAAACACAGTTTAAGGCTTTAAACAGTAAAACATGATATGAACATATAAAATAAGCTAGGACATGACATAAAATCAGTTACGTATTAGTAAGCAGATACTTATTCATGTATGTATTTATGTAGCATTAGTGATACGGAAGTAGGATTTCCTCTCAGTTCATCTTCTTCGTTCACTGGACATAAGGTACGGATTCCCGTCCTTTCAGTATGGACATTCTTTCCTTATTAGGATTCCCCGTATGCAGCCAACTGTTTTCCCCAGTATATGTTTTATGTGTTTTTGAATTGCTTATGTTTAATTAGAATACCTAAAGCCATATACATGCATGACCAGTTTCACCTAGTTATGGAGGTACCATAACCATAACATTAGAGGCACTGATGTTATGACTTCACCACGGCGGAGTGATTGCTCGTGGCATCCCTTCAGCTTTTGGCCATCTATACTATATTTATCATGTGGGGCGTATGGGTGCATCCTAGTTACATGTTTTCAGTCAGGATTTCATGGTGAATGTGGTGTGTGCCTTGCATTCTTCACAAGGAGCTGATCCCTCCTACCCAAAAACCAGTATATTAAATTAGAGACAGCCCCTCTAATTTGCATGATGAGGTCACCCCTCCAAGTATTCATACACGGTGGATTTTCATGACCTATATTGGCTAATGGTAAAATATGTTAAACAGTTTTCATAAGATAAACATAAGGCTTTCAAACTATAAAACCAGTTTTATGAACATGTTTCAGGTTTTCCAGGACTTATACATTTCCGCTACTATTAAGTCTCTATTATGTTTTAGTCACTTATACTATGTTTATATCCGTGCACTGAGCGTTTTGCTCAGCCGTTACTTTCCTTTCCATGTCCCAAAACGGCAGGTACCCTAGGGAAGACTCGAGCATTTGGAGGACGTGCGTAGGATGGAAGCTGCTAGAGACTTCTTTTTCTTTTTGCCTTCATATACTTATGCTGGCTTAGTCTTTCATTCATTTCTTTTACTTTATTATGTTTTGGGCTTATGTTTGGGAACCTATGTTTGATTCCGGTTATCCCTATGGTCATGTAATGTTTCAGACATTTATCCTTGTATGCTTTGATGACACGCCATAATTACGCGTGACATTCCATTTATCAAAATGGGGTGTTACAATTATGGTATCAGAGCCAAGGCTTCGACCTGTAGGCTCTAAAACTCGACCTGTAACTAGTGGGTAGTCACCAGGAACTTCCTAAGCGAACGTTTGTTATTCCACGTATTGAGGTTTTCAGCGCATTGTTGTTTTAACCATGATGTTTTCAGCACCTTGAGGTTTTACTATGATGTTTTCATCGATATTGTTTTACTAATATGGATGGACAACCGTCATTCATATTTAGTTATGTGTCATTGTTTCATGCATAATGTTCCTCGTGAACTGTGGCTATGTGGACTGAACCCCAGTAGTTCATAATTAGTCACATAAAATTTTTTTCTGATAAGTTTTGACAGATGAGTTTCAATTATTTATGTTTCATGTATCATTGTTGCAGGGATTATGACTAAGTAATGGTTGGTACAGGACTGGCCCTATTTAGTCGCATGTGCTTTTATCGAAACTTTTAACTTTGGGACCGACCCATAGGCGTCCCCTCGCCATGTCTTTTGTTTTGGAACCGACCCATAGGCGTTCCCTCGCACATATAAAGGTTTTTTAAATTACATTACGCATTCATGCACTGTTTTTCATGCATAAAATTTTTCTCATGATTTAAATTGGCATAAAATTTTTTCATGTCCCCTCATAAGTTATTATGTTTTTATGTCAAGTATGTTTTCATACTGTCATGGTTAACTTCAGTTTCATGCTGATTATGTTATACACTTCTTCGTGATAGATGGTTTCATATTTCTTCATGATAATTCCGTCTTCATGTTGATTATGTTTTACGCCTCTTTTGTTATTTACGTTGTCCTGCAAGACATTGTTAGATTTCATTGAATCATGCTTTCATGATAGTCATGGTTGGTTTTCATTGATCATGCTGTCAGGCAAATCATCGTTGAATTTTGTGTAACCACACTTTAACGTTTCCGTTATAACCAGAATGATGTCTATGCTAATACTGCCAGGTTATCATGATGGTTTTCCTAACCGTTTAACTGGTATACTTTCCTTAAATCATGACAAATGATCGACCCCATACCGATCATTTCATGTGCATTCAACGTGTACCCCATGTACCGTGTTCCATGTGTGTTACACGTACCTAAATCCATGTGTATTTCACTTGCAATACTACACGAGTATTCGCTGGTCGATTCTGAATCATCTCAGGCATATGTCCACTTGCTAATACTCTACAAATTGCTGATGCCGCTCATAACTTAGAAATGTTACTAAAGGTTGATGCTGCTGACGTTCGGAGACGCTACGAGATGCGGATGCTGTTCACAACCTGGAGATCCTACAAGACGAAGACAAAGGCGTCGGAGCAAAGCAATTGGACGAGAAGATGCTTCACCATCAGACGATTCCCATCAATCATTGTCCCTAATTTTTAGTTACATGTCACACGTCATTCGGCTGTCATTTCAGCCATATGAGTGCAAACCGGTACCATCCGGCCACTCAGCTGAATAGTTACATGAATCACGGTCATGAGAATGACCATCATGGAACTGACAGACAGGACGATAGTAACCACTACTATGACAACAACTATCCTAGAAATCACAACCGAAACTCTGGCCACGGACGTGATCAGAAATACAAGGATTAGTAGTCCAACCGATCCGCCAATTCTGGCATAATAACCTTATATTGTGTTTATATTTGTTTCACATCTCGAGACACATGTCAAGACATCAGTCAAGACACATGTCTCACATATACTTTCTGAAGACACATGTCAAGACATCAGTCAAGACACATGTCTCACGTATACCTCCTGAAGACACATGTCAAGACACCAGTTAAGACATATGTCATGCTTATAGTTCCAAGAAACGAGTCAAGACACATGACTCACGTCCAACTTTGGAACATTTCTAAGAAATTCAGGGTACCCTCCAAGGGTATATCCATTTTGTTGTGCCATGTATTAATCAGGCCACAAGAATTTCAATACCATTACCGGCGCATCAGTGAGAACTGTCACGTTGCTGATGTCACTTTTATTTCTTTCACCATATTTCTTATGATTCATGACCATGAAGGACGCCTTTCGTATTCCCACGTATACGGAGGTTTTTCTTCAGCTTAATGATGAGATCCAAGCTGCTAACGCATTTTCCTCGGACAGACACGAGATGAATTTTATCCTAATTATGGACTATGAACAGCACACCATGCTACGATTCATAATTATGTACAGAAATGTTCAGGCTCCTGAATACATTCAGCTTGATTTTCCATCAGGAAAATCTGTACAAATTATCTATGCTTACAAGCATGTGCGTTGTTAGCCATGGTCGCTAAAATTTTCTAGCTGTCAGTAAGACACGACCACTTAAGTCTTTTACACATAGCCAGTTGATTTATTCCGAAATCTTCCTTTACATTCCAGAAGAACCTACAAGGAGAAGGATGGTACCATGAGATTATGTGTCGACTACCGTCGATTTAAAAAAATCACCATTCATGACCGTTATTCTCCTCCACGTATTGACAGCATGTCCAACCGACGTTATAGTGTTAATCACTTTTCCAAGATTGAACTCATGAACATGCTGCCAACAGTGACGAGGGAAAGAGCAGGACATGTCCATGACTGCTATTCGTACACGACTCAGTCATGCTAGATTTATGATTTTGAATTAGTCTCATCAATGCTCCAACGACATTATAAGAATGAGTTTCTATGAAATCATAGCAAATTCATCAGTGTTTTCATTAAGGATAACCTGATTTTCTTTAAGCCCAGAGAAGAACAGGAAGACCATAACTGCACTATGTTGCAAATTCTTTGACAAGAGAAATTTTACCCTAGAAATTTTTCCAATATTCAATTCTATTTGATTACAGTGACACGCTGAATCACATGGGTTTCTATGGTTAATCTTACCATGACTCAGCTTATGCGTAAAGGAGAGAACCCTACACTACATTAGGTGTTCTAGAAAATCCTACGCTAGGAGAAGTCTAGATTCAGAGACTCAGAGTTTCGCAAACTCCTATGTATCAAGTTCGATGAAGCAAGATACAGTTACGTTCATATCTTCATACCTGTCATACAAACAGGTTAAGATAGGACATGACACACCCCACCATGGCGGAATATGGGGCACGACGTATGAATATCATCACAACAATAGCGTGTCTATAGAGTTAACTAAATGATATAAGAAATGTCATAAAAATGGTGACACAAATGTCATCACAATATCTCAACAATGCAGGAGTCTAAGTAAGTAGGTAACAGTCCTACCTCTTACCCAAGACAAACAAATAACACAAACAAAACAAACATATAGGTGCCAACATGTATCACTTATAAAAAAAAAACAACATAAAGGTAAACTAAGAAGGAACAAGGATCTCCTTCTATGTGCAATCCTAAGGCATCCAAGTCTAGCCACTTCTATCCTCAAGCTTAAACACATTCACACCTGAAAGAGACACTAAAACACGTCAACATAAAGTTGGTGAGAGTCATAGGTTTAGACTCCAACGCTAAATCAGTTACAAGCTGTGAATAAAAACCATCAACACAATAACATATGGAAAAAGTGTTACAAGTATGCATTAACAACTAGCATTCAAGATAAATCAATCATCACATTTCCAAGGCATCACGCCTTACCAACAACCACAATTACCAAGGCATCACGCCTTACCAACAACCATGGTACCATAGGCGCCCATACACCTATGTACCTATCCCAAGGCCACTACCTTGTCATTTTACATTGGTCCCATAGACGATCACGCTATGTACCTATCCCAAGGCCCCTACCTTGTCAAACCACAATAATTGAGGCGACACGTGTCCCCCGATCAAAATCATACACAATCAAGAATCACATAGCAGTTAATCACATAATGTACACACAAGTCCATCTCAAACCTTAAAAACATTCACAGCATCAATTTATAAATTACTCAACACAGTGTCTCTTCCATCCCATCTGGAAGTCAAAATCAAAATTAAACATGGGACTATAAAACTCACCTGATTGCTTCTTCACAAGTCCTCGCACTAGCAACAAGCTAACAAACCAAAAACACACAATCAATACCCGAACCAATCACCAAGATGGCTCATCAACCTATGATGGACATCTAGCTTATTCCCATATAATTACTTCATTGTTAAGTTCTAATCACCCAATTACCCTTCCTTAACAAGTCCCAAACTTGGTTAAGTTTAATAGCTATCCCGTTCATAATTTTACACAAAACAGTCCCAATTTTAGGTCTCAAAACTTTAAGTCAAACGTCTACTTAAATATACCCATGGTTTCTGTAAAAGGAATATGCACACTTATATACATGTTACTAAAAACCTCCCACTTGCCCTAACCTTAAAGCTACTTTTAAGGCCCCGATATATGTGTATATATTGCTACCTATCCAGAATTCACTGATTTTAAACGTATGAAAAGTTCATTACCATTAGAGGGTCTTACCCTAAACCACAATCTTAGCCCAAGTGCAGATACTCACTAAAACATATAAACCATCTCTCATGTTCGTGATAAGATCCCAATGAAACCCTAAGTACCCCAAACAACCCAAAACTTAAAAAGAAAACATGCTGAATTCAAAACTGTTTTGACCTCCGACTGATGTAATCTGTTTTTGACCCACTTCCCGACCTCCAATTTAGTTCTAGTTTCTTGCACTGGAAAGCAACTTCAAATACCTTTTCAGGGCTAGTTTGATCGCATCTTGAATGTTCCTAGAACTCCAGATATGATCAAAACAATTGACTCAAAATTCTGCCCAGTTTTTAAAAACGGGTTTAACAAAATCAACCTCATTAATTAACCCTAATCCCTCAAATTACAAGCCCTAATTTATTTAATCATTAAAATATGATTAATATACTGTTTTTAATTAAACCCTAATCTAATCCATCATATGATCATAGAAACATTAAAAACATTTAATATGAAAAGGGTTAAGAAGGTTTTACCTTTGAATTAATAGAAGATGAAGAAAACCTAATTTTTAAAGAACCCTAATTGGCCTCCATTGATGAATTTCGGCTAGGAGATGTTATGGAGGTTAAAAACCTAATTATTATGGTTATGAGTTGGATTTGGTTAAGTCCTAAAGGCCCCCTAATCCCATTACAAGTCCATTGGGCCTGTTTTGGGCTTTTCCCTTCTTTCTTTCTTCTTTGG
The DNA here is from genome assembly GCA_025667525.1 of Glebionis coronaria. NCBI lineage: Eukaryota > Viridiplantae > Streptophyta > Magnoliopsida > Asterales > Asteraceae > Glebionis > Glebionis coronaria. Next base: position 237,818 of record JANFOE010000632.1, on the reverse strand, counting down.
TGCGTCTAAACCGACCCAAACACCCCTAAATTTGTTTTTTTATTATTATTTAATATTATGTTATTAATATTACTTTAATTTTCCTTAATTTATTTCAGCTCCTAAAGCTTCCAAAACCACAAAACCGTAAAACTAGTCAAATTTACGCGTTTTACCGTAAAAGACGTAAAATATACACTTTTAAAAAAAATCTCAAATTTTGCAATAAACTTTATAACTAAGTCCTAAATGACTTAAAACCATCCCAAAAAATATTCATATGACTAATTACCTCATCCGCGACCTCTAAATGCTAAACCGTAAATCGTAAAAATACGATTTTCTATAATACATATACCACGGGTGGGACAAATCTTGTCTTTGTCTTTGCAAGGGAAAGTATGGATTGAAACAAAAAAACCCAACGTATACTTAGAACCACCAAATAACACCATATCACTTCATAGTCACTACCATGTGAACTCATGAACATGAAATCATCACACATCGTTTCATTCACAAGGTACCCCGTACCAGAAACGATATCCAAACCACAATCTATACACACCAATAAGCACATAAACACATAAAGACACGCAACTAGCACAAAATAAAACTAAGTGACGAACCTCAAAACCAGGGTTGTCACATCACTCCCTCCTAATAGAAATCTCGTCCCGAGATTTACTCCTTAGGATCAAACACACAGACAACAAATCACACGAGGATACTTGTTCTAAAAGAACTCCTCTCATTTCCACGTGAACTTTAGTTCAAGTTTCAAAATACCACATATACAAACCAAAAACAATTAAACTCATTTGCCAAACTCTTGACCTCATAGTCAATAAATCTCCTAGATGACTCTTTGATAAAACAAAGATTCTCATTAACACAAGTCCCGAACAACCGTACATGCAAAATGCATTATCAAATAACCTTTACCAATCTCAATACATGAAATGTATCATGTATACAACTCATTTCCCCCAGGAAATTCTATGCTCATAAGCTAATGGTCCGATCTTTCTAAAGATCATAAATGGACCTACAAAACTCTACATCAACTCTTCCATTTTACCAAAACATACCACCCGTTACTATGGGTGAAACTCCCTACATAACTTTGTCACTAACTCTAGTAGTTTCCTCCTTTTCTACATAGCATCCCTTGTTGCTCTCATCCTTTCCACAACCATCATTACCACATTAGTAACCTCTTTTACCAATTCTACTCCACAATAGGGACAACTCACCCTATCCTTTCATATAGTGCCTCAAATGGCATTTATCGACTTCGAGTATGATAACTATCATTATATGAAAACTCAGCCATCGCTAACGAGTTTCCTAACTACCTCTAAATAAATCAGTATAGGTCAGTGCCATTTCCTTTTCCACACTACGACAGTATTAGCCTGCTTGTGCTTTATTCTACTCATTAAGCTCTACCAAAGTTTTACCTTCGGTTCCTATCTCGACCTATTTCATTCATGCTTCGCTTCTATACACACTTCCTTCTTCTTCTTCAACTCCTACCATACATCACGATGTGATGCTTCCCATCGTTTCTTCCCTTGCCGTAATCCTTCATAAGGCATTCCATACATATTAGGCTAACTTTTACGCAGACGTACGCAATCCTTCCAATTTCTCAACTATCTGACTTCTCCTTCCTCTTGAAATATGTGATGAATTAGTCAGTCTATCGACTATCACCCAACTCCTATCGTACTTAATCCTTCACCGCCTTATGTATCCCTTCCACCAACTTCGTCCTTACATCGCCCTTTCTAAGCTGCTCCTATCTATGTAGGAAGTATAGTCTATGTCCCTTTTCTCCATATGATTGTCCAAGCCATGCAACATACATGTTGACGCGTTCTCTGCTTTAGACAACTCAACTCGTGCAACCTACATCCTTCATCCAAACCACCCTAATACGTCATCCATATAGTTCAAGTTCATCTCAGCTTCACTTCATTCTTCTTATTCCATGTCTCATCAACCATGCTTGCCTTTCCCAGATGGTACTTGGTCTTGCCATTTTCTTTCATCAATTAACTCCACCCATCACCTTTGCAAAATGTTCAATCAAGATGATTGAATATGTGTTGGAGACGTTCACGATCCGTATAGATCATTCTCCACGTCTCGTACACCAAATGCCTCTAGCATTCTAGGCAGATATTACAGTCCAGCTCCACTAACTAAGTCTATCCAGTTCTTCCAAATCTTCAGTTCCTGCAACGTATAAGAAATCGCCTTTCTTGTCGTTCTCGTACACATCCAAATCCTTGCTCCGCGTATCGTCATGCTTCGCGAATTCATCCAGTCCTTCCGATAATGCCAAGATCGGCTCATTATCCAATCCACCTCTTCAGCCTCCAAAATGCTTCCTCTTCCTTCTTCACTTCGTCCCTTGCTGGTTCCATGATATGCCATCATCTCTAACTACTCATCATGGTAGACTTAATACTAAAACTCACACTTGAAAATCTTACGTATAATTCCACTCCAAAACCAACACATACTTCGCCTCACTCTCCTTCTTAGACTTTGAGTAGATCAAGATGTCGTCGATACTCCCGATGACAACTCATTTACATACGTTCATGCACACTCGCTTCATTGACTCCATGAAATCCGCTAGTGCTTTGGCAAAGCCAAATGCATAACCGTAAACCCAAAGCGTTCATACAACATCCTTAGCAGTTTCAACTATGTCCTCCTTGCACCCTCTCTTAGCGGCAATACAAATAAATTCCTACCTCGTTCTACTTTCAAAATTCTACCCGCATCTTAAAAGACCGGTACTTCCTCTCATCGGACCACTCAACCTCTTTCCACATCCAATCTACTACTAAGCAACTCAACTTTTATCCGGCATTCCTTGCAATTTCTAACAACTCTTGTTTTTAAATGACTCCATCAACGATTTGCCTTGGAAAGGCACTAACTACAACTCCTCTCACTTCTCCTACTTGCTCTATTTATGGTTCTACCTCACAGTAATAGGCAAACCTACTAAATTTCAGGAAATTTTCGGAAAACTTACATGCCCTACGAACAATCATAAATACCTTTGAGGTATTGTATCCCCTTCCAACACTCTCTATGGCGCGTTACTTGTGCTAGTATCCCACAAATCTCTATTCATCTCCTTGGTACTCCTAAGAGACCTCATGACCACATTAGTTCGTCTACGAACTTCCTTCCTCCCCACTAAGGGTATTCCGACCGTTCTCTCATGGTCACCTACTTAAGCGTGTAGGCGCGACCAAGTCTTTCATATGACTACCTCAACGCTCCCAAACAATATGAAACCAAAACTACATCCTGAATCCACCAGATACGATCAACGAATCAAACCCACGGATAACTAACGACATTTCACGTGCACCAATTAAAACAAATCAAAAGCCACGAGACTCAAAAGAAAACTCAACCCAGAACATGTATCAATTCAAAATGACCCATGACAACGAAAAATAATCCGAGAAACACCCAATGGCAACCAAAACATATTACGCCTCGCAACATATTATTTAAACCGTGCAAAAGACCGACCTTTCCAAAAGAATATACTCTTATTTATTATTATTATTATTATTTTTATCTCCCCACATCTATGTGACTCAAACCATCTACAAACAACCTTCTAGGCGATCTCAAAACTCAACTGAAAGATTAGGTATCCCGTGCATCCCAAATCATAAAAATAAAACTACTATTCAAAACTCAACCTTGAACCCGACACTTGTCCAACAATTCCGACCAGTCCACTGACCTCCCATGGCTATACATTCTGAATATTTGAAAAGTACGTTCCGAGTACATAATTTTTTTTGCTTTTGAATCACTCAAAAAGCTCTAAAAACGAACAAGCTATGACCAAAACAGTTTTATATTAATGAAAGATAAAATTGTATGTGAAATCTTCCTAAACTCAATTTAACCTGGTATTAATAATTATAAATGACGTGAATCGGGTAAACCCAATTATATAAACTATGTAAGTGGAAAGAAATTTTACTCCGCTTTATTTTAAGAAAGTCTTTTAGAATTTAAAATAAATAAGTGTTGATTAAAAAGAAATCTTATGTTACATCTTGTTTCAAACACGACCCCAACACCTTACCCTTATTTTACCGAATACGACCAACTATCTAACCCTATACTAGATTTCCAAGTCCCCTTTTTCCATATACCAACCAAAAGAAATGTAAGACTCAACACAAAAGATTTCATTATCTCAAAAGAAATCCCAGGTTATTTCAATAGACTTAAAACCAAGAACACCGTTTTAAAACGTACACGTGAAATACGAAACTCAAAGAATACGCTACAAGACACAGTTCAAAAGATTCAAAACGTCGTTGAAACTCTACCAAACTCCAGCACCATAAAACACGAACAAACACAAGGTACGTTCAAGTTATAATAACTAGTGAACGACCATATACCATAACTTAACACATAGTAGTATATATACATCCGCATATGTATACCTATTGAATCCCCCAAACATACTCGTTATCATGCATGTAAGTCAATCAATCGCTTTATACGCTTGTTTTTCCATACGAGTAATTACCATCTCACCGTGCCAAAACAAGGCATAAAGCCCACCTCCAAAACCAAACCATATCGTGTGACCCCATAATCACACAACACAACTATAACCCAAAACATATAACATAAAAAGAATGATAACCATATCATAGGCAGCCATTACATAAACCCATATATTATACGTATACCCAAATTCTCCATCTCATCATATACAAGCATGTACTAACCCTCTTTCATGCAATCATACTTGAGAGCCCATTGAAGTTGTGGTACTTGTATAACTATGTTGGCCACCATACTTATACAATTACCCTTCCTCCAATGCACTCCCTCCTATGATGACACTTATAAGAATCAATACAACATATAACACATAAATCCATCTACTCACATAAGCTCATAACCACATAAACAATAAAGTCCAAAACTCCATCTAGTAAAATAACATAGTAATACTCTTTGAATACGTAAATCCATAGTCTAGCTAAAACAACATAGACTAAATCCAAAACAAAAACATAATCAGTTATAAGTCATGTCGCCCGTAAGAGTGGAAACAACTTAAAACCCTTCCTATCCACCTACTCCTTGTAACTCGAACCACCACACGATTCTTAGGGAACATGACTTAAACATCAAAAGAAAAAATACTGTACCTCAGGTACATAAAATAACCCAACAAAAGATAGAACTACCATGTACCAAATTATGTACTATAATGTATAATTTAAGCAAAATACGACAATGACTAGTGTGGACAATTATAGTTCAACCCGCACTAGTCACAACCCAAAAAGAAAATAACATGTGGCTAAGTATGAACTTACTATGGTTCAATTCATACTAGTCAAAACATCACAATAAATAACATTCAAACACATCAATTATAATAAAATGCACACATACTCCTATGACGCCTATATGCAGGGACCCTTAAGCTATAGACTAGGCTACGCGACTAGGCAACCTAATTCTCTATAACCATTGGCTCTGATACCATTCTGTCACACCCCACCATGGCGGAATATGGGGCACGACGTATGGATATCATCACACCAATAGCGTGTCTATAGAGTTAACTAAATGATATAAGAAATGTAATAAAAATGGTGACACAAATGTCATCACAATATCTCAACAATGCAGGAGTCTAAGTAAGTAGGTAACAGTCCTACCTCTTACCCAAGACAAACAAATAACACAAACAAAACAAACATATAGGTGCCAACATATATCACTTATCAAAAAAAAAACATAAAGGTAAACTAAGAAGGAACGGGGATCTCCTTCTATGTGCAATCCTAAGGCATCCAAGTCTAGCCACTTCTATCCTCAAGCTTAAACACATTCACACCTGAAAAAGACACTAAAACACGTCAACATAAAGTTGGTGAGAGTCATAGGTTTAGACTCCAACGCTAAATCAGTTACAAGCTGTGAATAACAACCATCAACACAATAACATATGGAAAAAGTGTTACAAGTATGCATTAACAACTAGCATTCAAGATAAATCAATCATCACATTTCCAAGGCATCACGCCTTACCAACAACCACAATTACCAAGGCATCACGCCTTACCAACAACCATGGTACCATAGGCGCCCATACACCTATGTACCTATCCCAAGGCCACTACCTTGTCATTTTACATTGGTCCCATAGACGATCACGCTATGTACCTATCCCAAGGCCCCTACCTTGTCAAACCACAATAACTGAGACGACACGTGTCCCCCGATCCAAATCATACACAATCAAGAATCACATAGCAGTTAATCACATAATGTACACACAAGTCCATCTCAAACCTTAAAAACATTCACAACATCAATTTATAAATAACTCAACACAGTGTCTCTTCCATCCCATCTGGAAGTCAAAATCAAAAGTAAACATGGGACTATGAAACTCACCTGATTGCTTCTTCACAAGTCCTTGCACTAGCAACAAGCTAACAAACCAAAAACACACAATCAATACCCGAACCAATCACCAAGATGGCTCATCAACCTATGATGGACATCTAGCTTATTCCCATATAATTACCTCATTGTTAAGTTCTAATCACCCCATTACCCTTCCTTAACAAGTCCCTAACTTGGTTAAGTTTAATAGCTATCCCGTTCATAATTTTACACAAAACAATCCCAATTTTAGGTCTCAAAACTTTAAGTCAAACGTCTACTTAAATATACCCATGGTTTCTGTAAAAGGAATATTCACACTTATATACATGTTAGTTAAAACCTCCCACTTGCCCTAACCTTAAAGCTACTTTTAAGGCCCCGATATATGTGTATATATTGCTACCTATCCAGAATTCACTGATTTTAAACGTATGAAAAGTTCATTACCATTAGAGGGTCTTACCCTAAACCACAATCTTAGCCCAAGTGCAGATACTCACTACAACATATAAACCATCTCTCATGTTCGTGAGAAGATCCCAATGCAACCCTAAGTACCCCAAACAACCTAAAACTTAAAAAGAAAACATGCTGAATTCAAAACTGTTTTGACCTCCGACTGTTGTAATCTGTTTTTGACCCACTTCCCGACCTCCAATTTAGTTCTAGTTTCTTGCATTGGAAATCCACTTCAAATACCTTTTCAGGGCTAGTTTGATCGCATCTTGAATGTTCCTAGAACTCCAGATATGATCAAAACAATTGACTCAAAATTTTGCCCAGTTTTTAAAAATGGGTTTAACAAAATCAACCTCATTAATTAACCCTAATCCCTCAATTTACAAGCCCTAATTTATTTAATCATTAAAATATGATTAATATACTGTTTTTAATTAAACCCTAATCTAATCCATCATATGATCATAGAAACATTAAAAACATTTAATATGAAAAGGGTTAAGAAGGTTTTACCTTTGAATTAATAGAAGATGAAGAAAACCTAATTTTTAAAGAACCCTAATTGGCCTCCATTGATGAATTTCGGCTAGGAGATGTTATGGAGGTTAAAAACCTGATTATTATGGTTATGAGTTGGGTTTGGTTAAGTCCTAAAGGCCCCCTAATCCCATTACAAGTCCATTGGGCCTGTTTTGGGCTTTTCCCTTCTTTCTTTCTTCTTTGGTGCGTCTAAACCGACCCAAACACCCCTAAATTCGTTTTTTTATTTAATATTATGTTATTAATATTACTTTAATTTTACTTAATTTATTTCAGCTCCTAAAGCTTCCAAAACCACAAAACCGTCAAACTAGTCAAATTTACGCGTTTTACCGTAAAAGACGTAAAATATACACTTTTAAAATTTTGCAATAAACTTTATAACTAAGTCCTAAATGACTTAAAACCATCCCGAAAAATATTCATATGACTAATTACCTCATCCGCGACCTCTAAATGCTAAACCGTAAATCGTAAAAATACGATTTTCTATAATACATATACGTATACTTAGAACCACCAAATAACACCATATCACTTCATAGTCACTACCATGTGAACTCATGAACATGAAATCATCACACATCGTTTCATTCACAAGGTACCCCGTACCGGAAACGATATCCAAACCACAATCTATACACACCAATAAGCACATAAACACGTAAAGACACGCAACTAGCACAAAATAAAACTAAGTGACGAACCTCAAAACCAGGGTTGTCACAGGACACCAACAGACTGGGATGTTTTCATCATATGAAATTATGAATCGAAAAGGGACAAGATCTCCATGGATTTTAGTTACCAGATTTTAGCAAACTCAGAAGAAGCATGATGCTATCTGGGTTATTGTCAACAGTTTGATCAAGTCTGCAGAATCCTTACATCCGTACGGATTTCAGAACCAACAGATTGATCGGACATGTTCCAGCCAAGGCTCATCCGATCACTTGGCAATCCCTCAGTTATCAGGTCAGACAAATATTCATAATTGTGCTCCTAATTTACTTCACATCCTTGTTCAAATTTCACGACTTGCTTTCACGCTCGTGTTCATGACACTATTCACGTTCATGATCGTATCTTGGCTTACGATTTTACGTTCATTTCATTCTGGGAAGTTTTGCAAGAACTTGAGAGACCAGACCCAAGTTTAGTATAACTCTCCATCATCAGATAGACGTTTCACGTCATATTCCACGTCTCACCTTGTAGCGTTTGGCGTTAACGCCATTGTATTCTATGATCACGATTTGTTTCACATGTCATGTTCATTCCACGTTCCTCATATCATGATCAAGATATGTTACACATATCATGGATAACGATATGTTTACTCATACTACACTCGCCATATCTCCACGTAGCACGTTCAAAATTTTTCACGTATCACGTTCAAAATTTTTCACGTACTACGTTTCTTTATGTCTCGCGCATCGTTTCTAATTATCAGTTAAGTCAGATTGTCTTGCATCGTAACGTTTCAGTTACCCTAGCACGTTAACTCTTATTTTCCTCGATCGAATTTAGGGGATCTAATTTCCGTTGATAACCAAGAATTTCTTCGTATTCCAAGTCAAGGTCAGGAGGACCAAGATTTCTCATTAGTGTCAAGATCTTCTGAAGGAACCGTTCCAAGAGGGAGGCCACTTGGAAACGGACAAGTCCATCCGGACTTTTATCCGTTTTTTCTCATCAATTAGATATGTCCTTTCAGTCACGTCACGTTCCATGTCCTTTCAAGACATGTCACGTTCCACGTTCCTTCTACCATGTCACCTGTACGTTCATTAATCTTACATACCCTCTCAGTTAGATTCGGGTATGTTTCTCATTCAGTTACGTTATCTATAATTCGGGACGAATTATTCTTTTAGGGGGGAAGAGTTGTAAAACCCGCATGCTTTTACCATGAATAGTACCCTTAAGATCGTACGTACTAGATTAAAACTTTCCTTTTATAGTACGATTACGTTTACGTGTTAGGATTTTACGTATTACGTACGTGTTAGTACACGATACGTATTTACTATGCACGAACACACAATAATTATTTGACAATAATTAATCACGAACATGTGATCATGAAATCACGAACGTAATTAAATCACGAACTATTATTAATTACGTATATATATATTTATTACGATCGTAAATAAATATATTAGGTCACGGTAATTATTTAACGAGAACACACAAAACGCGAACACAAATAAACACGAACAAACACGTAAAACACGAACACGAGAACACACTTATTAAATAGACACGGAAAATGATCGGGTTACCCCATGTGGGCCCCATATACCACGAAATTAGGAGGGAAATGGGCTTAGCCCATCAATTTTTACTAAACAAGAAAAAGGAGAAATCTTGTGTCATTTTTACAAAACAAGAAAAATAACAAAAACCCCAAAAAGATTTCTTCCTTCTTCCTTTGTTCCTCTTTTGGCCGCCACCCATAAAACACCATGGAGGGGTGTTCGGGTTGATTTTGATCTTGGAATTTATGCAAGAGTTCGTGTGTGTTCATCCTTGATCGATCTACGTATTCGGTATACCTTTTTAATCCTTTTTCTTTTGTTTTGGATTTAAAAATTAAATAAGAACATGATGTTTTTAAAAACCTAATTAAAAACATAGATCTAACATGTTTATGAATATGGGGTAGATCAAAACAAGGGTTTTTAGGGGTGTTTGTCTAGCCGACGCCTAAACCGAACCCCTAAGGGGTCTCGGCTTGGCACATGGACCACCACCGAGACCTCAAGGTCCCGGTTTGGTGGTATGGGTCCCACGGCAGCAGCAAACCAAAGGGAACACCGAAGTGGTTCGGGGTATGGTGTCGATTTCATGTCCGGTTCATGGTTCTTAGTCAAGATCCGGTTCACGGTGTATGCTAAGATTATTTTTTTTATTTTTTTATAATCTTATGTTAAAATTAAATTAATAACATGACATGATTAATTTAATAACATGACTTAGGTTATATTAATTATTAAAATCATGAAATTATTAACCAAAGTATTTTATATTTTTAAGACTTATTATTAATTAATTATTTAAAAACCATGGTTATAATTAATTAATTAACATGACTTAGGTTATATTATTAATAAATAATAATACATGTTTTAACCTAAGTATTTAAATTCATTTAATTAAAACATGATATAGTTTAATTAAATATTTTAACCTATAGTTTATTTTAGTTACATGAAATAATTAATAAACTATACATTATATCATATGACTTAGAAAATAATCATGAAAACACTTAGGCTTATATACTTAGCTTATTTAACCAACTTATTTCTAATTATGGAAACTTTCTGTTTTTAGGAACTTATTTAAATAAGGAAGCAAATCTATTTATGGAAACCTTCTATTTTTAGAAACTTATTTATTTCAGGCAGCTAATCTATATATGGAAACTTATTTAAATAAGGCAGCTAATCTATTTATGGAAACTTTCTATTTTTAGACACTTATCTATTTTAAGCAGTAATTCTATTTTTGGAAACTTTCTATTTTTGGAAACTTTCTATTTTTGGAAACTTTCTATTTTTGGAAACTTTCTATTTTTGGTAACTTTTTATTTTTGGAAACTTTCTATTTTAGGAAACCTGCTATTTTTGGAAAGTTACTTATTATTACACAGTAAGTATAATAATACATGAAATACCAGAAACACTTAATCAGAGTAAACAGAATGTAAGATAAACGCAGTTTAAGGCTTTAAACAGTAAAACATGATATGAACATATAAAATAAGCTAGGACATGACATAAAATCAGTTACGTATTAGTAAGCAGATACTTATTCATGTATGTATTTATGTAGCATTGGTGATACGGAAGTAGGATTTCCTCTCAGTTCATCTTCTTCGTTCACTGGACATAAGGTACGGATTCTCGTCCTTTCAGTATGGACATTCTTTCCTAATTAGGATTCCCCGTATGCAGCCAACTGTTTTCCCCAGTATATGTTTTATGTGTTTTTGAATTGCTTATGTTTAATTAGAATACCTAAAGCCATATACATGCATGACCAGTTTCACCTAGTTATGGAGGTACCATAACCATAACATTAGAGGCACTGATGTTATGACTTCACCACGGCGGAGTGATTGCTCGTGGCGTCCCTTCAGCTTTTGGCCATCTATACTATATTTATCATGTGGGGTGTATGGGTGCATCCTAGTTACATGTTTTCAGTCAGGATTTCATGGTGAAAGTGGTGTGTGCCTTGCATCCTTCACAAGGAGCTGATCCCTCCTACCCAAAAACCAGTATATTAAATTAGAGGCAGCCCCTCTAATTTGCATGATGAGGTCACCCCTCCAAGTATTCATGCACGGTGGATTTTCATGACCTATATTGACTAATGGTAAAATATGTTAAACAGTTTTCATAAGATAAATATAAGGCTTTCAAACTATAAAACCAGTTTTATGAACATGTTTCAGGTTTTCCAGGACTTATACATTTCCGCTGCTATTAAGTCTCTATTATGTTTTAGTCACTTATACTATGTTTATATCCGTGCACTGAGCGTTTTGCTCAGCCGTTACTTTCCTTTCCATGTCCCAAAACGGCAGGTACCCTAGGGAAGACTCGAGCATTTGGAGGACGTGCGTAGGATGGAAGCTGCTAGAGACTTCTTTTCCTTTTTGCCTTCATATACTTATGCTTGCTTAGTCTTTCATTCATTTCTTTTACTTTATTGTGTTTTGGGCTTATGTTTGGGAACCGATGTTTGATTCCGGTTATCCCTATGGTCATGTAATGTTTTAGACATTTATCCTTGTATGCTTTGATGACACGCCATAATTACGCGTGACATTCCATTTATCAAAATGGGGTGTTACAGTGAGAAAGGCTCACATGAAGTAGAATCTTTGGGTATAGCTGAAGCTCTGACAGATTTGAAGAGGCAACCAGGTTTTGATGTTTCATTGGTTACCCCTACAAATTTGAATTTATCTTTTACTGAGATGATGGAGCAGTTCACAAGAAGCGCCGACAAGAGTAGATTGAGCGTTGACAAGCAGATTTTTGACGCTGACAAGCCAAGCGCTGATAAGAGTAAGTTAGGCGTTGACACACAGGTTTTGGACGTTGATAGACCTGCAGGTATGGTTGATGTATCCCAGTCATCAGCTATCATCGAGGATGTGTCTACACAGGTACCATCATCATCATCTATACCCATCATTGATATATTAGACAAGGGTAAAGGAATTATGGTAGAAACAGTGGTTCCCAAGGATGCAGCCCAAGTAAAGTTTGATTCCATGTTGGCTGCACAACTTCAGAAAGAAGATAGGATGAAGGAGACTGCTGTTGAGAGTAAGGAAATCAGTGGCGATGAGAGCACAAATTCAAGTGTCATGATTATTGAAGAACCAGAAAGGCTTGAATATGGTGATGAGTTGGCAAGGGAAAAGCTTGCATAGTTGAAGAATCAGGTAGATTATGAGATGCCTGAAGTTGCTCAGATGTACTTTGCATGGGAGAATAAAGTAATGGAAAATCCAGACATTAATTTATCAGATCAAATTTGGGGTTTGGAGATTCTACTTAGAGTTCAAGAGATTGCAAGGTGATTCTGAAGTATAAAGCTAGCAAAGTTCTTGAACAGACCAAGACAGAAAGAAGGGAGCTCTATTACATGTTGCTCAGATGTCATCAAACATGTTGGACTTTTAGAAAGTTGCAGGGATTGTCTTTTGATGAATTGGAATATAAGACTTATCCTATATGGGCAAAGGTGCAAGAGCAGAATACTATTAGACTTCTTTCAGATGAAAGAAAGGAAGAACTTACAGAAGAGATGGAGATCCAAAGGGCTTTGATTACACCAAGACCATTGAAGAAGGGAGTTCCACTTGAGTTTCCACCAAATTTGGATAGAGTGAATCCCAGTGAAGCTGTTATTAGAAAAAGTATTAAGCTCTCACCCTTGGAAGCTTCACATATGGTAGAAGTATTACCTCATGATTCCAGAAACCCTATAGTTAGCTATGAAGAAGATGCAAGTGGGTTTTGGATGGTTGGAAGATATGGGAAAGAGGTACATACATTCACTACTTTGATGTCTTTTTTTGCAAGCCTGGATAGGGAAGACTTGGCAGACCTTTGGAAGTTGATGCAGGCCAAGTATGAGACTGAAGCACCTACTTCAGTCAATGGAATAAAGATTTGGTCAACATTCAAGAGAATGTGTGCAACAGATGAAGAAGATCTAGTTTGGAAGGATCTCTATGATGATATCAGTGGACTTCAATGGCGTTTATATTCAGCAGATGGAGTGTATCATTTGAGTACTACTAAGTTTTTTGAGTATCTTCTTGTGGATGCTGAGTATCCTATGTCCAAAGAAGTTTTGAAGAAAATGATGACAACACAGCTGGAGATGGATTACTCAAGTGACGTGGCCAAAGATTTGATTAGGTTTATTTATTTCCAATTTGATAAGATTTGTAAGAATCCTCCTAGTACTTAGTTTTTATTCAGAAACTGGATTACTAGAGTAGATATCAAGTTTAGGGGAGGATTGTTGGGAATAAAATATAGTCAAGACACTTGAACGCTGACAAGAGCAATTTGGACGTTGATAGGAAGAAATCAAGCGTTGACAAGACAAGCATTGACAGGAAGAAGTCAAGCGTTGATGAGAAGAAGTCAAGCACTAATAGGATATTTGATGTAGAGTGGAATGTATATGTGATAATTTGATACGTTATAGGGTAAACTAGAAAATTATCTTTAGGAAAAAGTAATAGACTAATATTACCAAAGACGAATTCAATTAAGCACGTGGTGAACCAAGTTCGTTGTACACAAAGATCTTATGAATTTGAGATGTTTTGTATCGATTTGGACAATTGATTTGGATTGGTTTTCGGTTTTTAAACTAAAAAATTAAATCTACCAATTTTAAACTATTAAATTTAAACCTAAAGTGCATGAATCGTAAACCCCAAAATTATTTAATCAAATAACAATTTACTTAAAATTTAAAACTATTTAAAAATTAAACTAATTTAAAAATCTATATTAATTAATCTAATTAATTAAAATAACTTTTAAACTATTTTTAGAAATCTAATTAACTTTATTAAAATTTACTTATACCAAATCTATTTTTTAAAACTAACTTTATTTAAATCTAAAATTATAAAAATCTAATTATTAAAATAAACTAATTAAACTTTTAAATTAATAAAAACATTTTTTTAATTTTTTTTATTTTTATATTTTTTTTAATTTTATTTTATATAATTTTGAAACTAATTTTTTACTGAAATTTACTAATAACAATATTAATTAAAACTTATATAAACGAAAATTACTTACACTACTCTTAAATAAACACAGTCAGACACCACTTAACTATATTAATAAAGCTGAAAGAAAATTAACCAAAGAAGCCAGTTAGCTCAGTGGTAAAGCTTGAGGCCCATGACCAGGAGGTCATGGGTTCGAGTCCAGATTGGGACACATTTTTGGATTAACATTTTTTTTGACAGTTGAATCAAAATGGAGTCACAGGAGGTGACTTAATTCTCCAATCTATTGAAAAGCTGAAAAGGATTTCAGCTTATGAGCTAATCAGATCAAATGGATCTGATAGCTTAAAGCTTGAACAATTAAACAGCAAATTCACACAACCAAACAGATTTAAATTCAACAAAAATAAATGGAATAAACCAATACACATACTATCTAACAAATCCAACGCATAAGTAAAATAACTCAGTACTAAGATTAGCAAGACTGATTAAACAAGCAACGCAAAACAAACAGTAACACGATCATGTCCTAATATATCTCTAAGCACATAAGCTTATCAGTTTTAAACCAAATCTTCAATTAATACTCGAATAAAATGCAGACAAACATCACATCTGAATACTTATAACAGGAAGAAACCAATTCCACATTAACCACACAGATATACTCAAAATCTTACAAACTCAGAATCAGCAAACGATTTATATATCTAGTTAAAGGAAACTTCAATTTCAATTCAGATAATCATTCATCAATTAAAAAAACAGCAGACTACTTACTCTCAGTCATAAGCTAAAGTTTAACAGATTCATGAATATAAAATGAAAATAAGCAAACAATATAATTAAAAGCTCTTTCATAAATCATTGCAGATTCATCTATTCACATTCAATAAACAATCAGCATCAACATAATAAGTAAAACATGAATCTAAATCATAATAAAATTCAGATTAATCATAAATCCTAAACATGTTATCACTAAATCACTCAAGCATTCAGAAAACAATTAAACGAAAATAAATAAACACGAAAATAAGTAAAAGATTTGAAACCTTTTGAAGATTCCTTTGAGCAGTAGCGCAACGCTGAGCTGGCTAATTAAACCGATTCATCACCACCATAAAACATCAAACGAACTAGCACTATCAATACTCGAACCACCAACACCATAATATTCAAACCAGTTTTTATTGTAGACTTTCCAGTAGGGAAAGATCTATTCCCAAACTCAGTCTTAAGAATATTTAATACAAGCTATTATTTAGCTCAATTAAACATCCTTTTATTATTATGACTAATCAGTAACAGAATAAATTGCAATTACTTAAGATTTGGAAGAAAGGGTAGATAACGAACTCAATTAAAACAAGATTAACTTTCATTGATTAACGAAAATGCGTACAAAACTGAAAAAGAAATACAATTATCCTAAACTAATTTAAGAATAATAACATTAAAACTAAAAAATGGGATGATGAATTACAGAAAATTAGAGGGTTTTTATAGCCATCCCAAAGGCTGTTGAGGAAGCATATTCGGATCTTTTCCAGCATATTCCATCTTCAATTTTGGCCCTTAGATCAGCATCTTGATCTTCTCTCTCATGTTGGTTTTGATCGTAGGGCTGATAATACACAACTAGCACACGGATTGCCAACGTGGCACCCGTTTGTGCTAGTTGTGTTAGTTTGATGCTGATTTGTCCTCTTATTATTGGAGATTGGGGAATGGTGAGGTGTTTCATTTAGTAGACGGTTGCCACGTAGCTTGTTCCTTCCATCTCTTCTCTTCCTTAAACTTGGGGGATTTAATTCCCCCAAGTGTGAATCACACGTGGGAGTAAAAAGCCCCAATTTTTATTAACCTTTGGGTAAATAGTGAATAGTGATTAGGGTTTATAGGTTGCAGGTTTATTTGGGTGAAAAAGTGAGAAGATGATGCATAGGTTATATTGAATGTATTTTTTAATGAGTGTGTGAATATGTGAGAAAGTGGGTGAGGGACGTTCTTATTCATTTATTGTCTGTGGTATGTAACGTGAATGTACACGTTGACTCTTCCAAAGTTATAAAGACTTTTCCATCCGTTACTTTCCTTCTTATTTTATGGGCTTTTGGTGATCCAACAAGTATCTCATCCATTTTTCTTTCTTGATATCGGGCTTGGACCCAATATTTCTATCCGTCCCATTTATTTTGGGCCTTAGTCAAAACAAATGGATAACTTGATTTGATAATGGGCTTATGAGCCCAGTAGTCCAATGTGGGACCCACTTGGCCTATTTTTCTTCATAAAGGTTAAATCCACTAAAGTCGAGCTTGAATCTTGGCTTTGTCGATCTTTTCTTCAAACTCGTGCCGGTTTTGCCGGTTTTCGTGAATTTGGTACCTACACACATGAAACAACAAAACAACAAATATACAAGGCATTTTCATATGTTATATGCATTTATTAGTTGTTTATAGATACAAATGATATGAGTAAAATCACTCATATCAAACTCCCCCTTGCTAAGCAATTGCCGTGTCCTCACGTAATGATAAAATAAAACACTAATTACACCATTATTCAATTTTTGACTCTTTATTTTGCAAAGACATAATGTATTGCTTTCATTATTCGAAAAATAACTTTTAGGATCATAAAACTCAAATAGATTCATCGTCCCCGACTTTTCACTTTTCCATGCCAAGTGCAAAAACAAGATCATTGTCAATCATAAGCCCCAAAATTAAACCAACTCATACAAGTAATTTGTGTTAAACTCAATCTCCTATTATTCCTAATTGTATCTCAAGATTTTATTTGTCATTCACCCAAAGGCTCATTTGACTTTATTTTGATATTTATTAGTCCAAAAATAAAGGCAAGAACGGTGTAAACTCAACACTCAAAACCTAACCTCGACTTCAAAAACCGTTGTCACTAAAGAAAGCCCACATCAAGGATAACTTAACACGATTTGAGGGATAAATCCCCGGACCCGAAATTTGGCTAATATGGCTACTTAAAAGCAACAATAAAACCTCCAAAGTCAATTATGACCTTATTAATGGAGTTAGCAACAACTACATCATAACACCTTGTGGCTCTTTAAGATGCAATTGTGCTCCTTATTTAAAATCCACACCCGAAGGCTCCTTGGACAAAATAAGGGAATTGACTTCACCATCCCACCTTATGGCTCATGATGATGAAGCAATTTTTATTCAACACGTCCCCTCGCCATACACACTAAGGCTCTAATGACAAGGTTAGTGCTACATGACTCCCACCCGAAGGCTCCTAGAGAACATGTTTTTATTTATTCTTCTTTATTTAATATGATATTTATAGTAAGCCAAATTTCCGCTATCCCATGATCAAAAGTCCATGACGCTGACACCCTTAATGTGTTCTCACTTTAATTACAAAGGAAGAAAAAGAAGGAGTTACGAGTTAAGATATCAAGCCTAAACCGCTAAACTTCATTTATTAAGCAATTATTATTCAAGCGTGGAAAGTAAATACGAGGAGATTAAATCAAACACAAAAATACTTGCACAAAGAAGAAATAATCTTAGAAACTTATGATTGAACTCTATCATCTCTTGTTCTCCATATTGTAAAATTCCAAAAATGTGAAATCAATGGATACTTAGCCTATTAAATCAAAGTTTTGGGTTTTCAAGTCATCTATAGGATCTTGCATCTTCTTATACTTTTTCAAGTTTTAGAATTTGCGTTTTAAAGTTCCCTTGATAAACGACTTTCTAGGATCAATTATAGGAGCTTGCGAAAAGTTCTTGTTCTTAACCCGTATGAATTAAGACTTTCGCGTTTTAAAGCTCCCTATATAAAAGCCTAGCAAAACTTAATTCAAATACGTTAAGGAAAAGCTAAGGTTAAAAACCGAGTCGAGTCAAAAACTATTTTTATTTTCACCAACGGAAAGCCTACATTCGTGTAAAAATCACTTATTTCCTTTATTAAAACTTAAAAAATAACACTAAAAATTTAAAATTTTATTGAAAAATGAGAAAAACATTACGTTTAGACACGACAAAAGCAATAACAAGCGATTATATCGATTGACTCCCCCATGCTAAAACCAAACATTGTCCTCAATGTTTCTTAGCCCAAGAGTAACACCCCCTTGCTAAAACACGAAGAGTCTAATGCAAAATCTTAGAATGGAAAGAGCATAGAAATCTATAAGCCATTTATTAATTATGCCTCAAGATAAAACGTTAGTCGATAAAAATCAAGGGATAGAAAGAGTGTGCCCCTTTTTGGCATTCAAAGAATGAAAGATCAAGTGGACCGGCAAAAACCGAACACGAGAGTCTTCAAATATTAGGGTCATACCTAAGATCACAACACAACAAAACACGAGCACGAGCTTGAAAGATCAAGCCTTATTAGTGTTAGAAAATAGAAAGAAGATAGAATGTATGAGACTCCCCCACAAGGCACCTTGATAGGTGTGAAAACACCCATCCTTTTACCACTTATTTCTGGCTAAAACAAGACCAAAACACGTATTTAATATCATTTGTTTGGAATTATGCGTGGTTTTTGTGTTTATTGTGTTTTCAGAGTCAACCGGGAGAATATTGAAGAAAACATGGGATTGCACGGGTTTTATCGAGGAAAAAGACTCAAGACGAAGTCTATTGTCCAAGAGATGCAAAAGATTTGAAGTCATTGTGCCTATTTGAAGATTTATCGAAGAATAGAGCCAAAGATGAAAGATTCATATATGTCGAAGAACTCGAGTCTATTAAACAAAAGATTATAAGACGAGTTGGAATTATTCACCGACACTTCTCAAAATCCAAAGTCGGAAACGTTTATTTAAAGAAACGAGAAGACTAAAGAAGAAAGAAGAAAAGAAGCCCGAACCAAAGCCCATTCACAAGCCCACCATCACACGCCTATAAATAGGACTTTACTTCACAAAATTTGTAGCTAGTTAGTTCTTTAGTTTTTTCATTCTCTCTAGTTTTAGAGAGAGAAAGTTCCCAACTTTCTCTCACTAAACTTTTCTTTGTTTTCATCTTTTAAATTTAAGCTTTCTTTAATTTTTTGTATTTTGGATTTCATTAATCTAAGTCAAGTTAAGCTTTTAAGTTCTTTAATCTCCTTCTACATTTCTTAGTTTACCTAAATCCTTGATTCGATCGTTTCATTTCATACGGTTTGGATTATTGGATGAGTTCGTGATCAAAGTTTAATCTTTCTTGTTTCTTTTTAAGCTCATACACGTATAAGCTATAGGCTCTCTATGCTTATTGGCTTATTCCTTGTTTTAGCTTATTGGTTTTCGGATTTCATCAAAGTTTTAGTCATTCAAAAGTTTCGTTCATAAAGTTTATGATTTTATATTTTCGAAAGTTGTCAAATTTGAGCTTTTTGAAGTGTTTAAGTTGCGGGTGAATTAGCTTATTGATTGTGCTTATTGAGTTTTAAGGTTGCCACCATTTTCGGATTGATTTGAGCTTCCATCACAATCTAAGGGTTTACACACATTCCGAAGGATTTACTGGTTTAGATCTCAATAACCCTAAAGGGTTTTACTTTACGACCGGGTGGCATCTTCCCTTATTCCGATCTGGATTGCGATCGCACATTCCGACGGGGACTAAGGTTCCATTTTAAGTCGAAACTCTGGCCAATTTTTATTTACCACATTCCGATCTGACATTGCGACCAAGGGTCTTTAATTATTCCGATCTAACTTTCCGATCTAGACATCATTCCGACAGCTTTGTTTTTAATTATTCTGATGGTAACTTACATGAACATTCCGACGGACCTTCACTTGAAATATTCCGATGGACCATTCTGATGGTCATGATTTTGGCATTCCGACAGCTTTGCATTTTTTATATTCCGATGCACTAAGTTTTTAAGTTTTATGAAGTTTTAAGTGTTAGTTTAATTAAGTTTTCAAAGTATTTTTCTAATCTTTTCTTTACGTTTTCAAGCTCTTATTTTTAACCCGTCAATTTAGTTTAATCTTCCAAAGCTTATAATTTACTCAACGCCACTTACATTTATTTGCTATTAGTTTAAATTAGATAAACAAACCAACACCTTTTTATTAACCAAGAACAAATCATTCCACTTAGAACCGTGATCAATTCGAGGAGATTCCGAGACTTAACATGAACCCTAGCAAAACGCATGTATCAAATGGCGCCGCTGCCGGCTCTTCTCATTAAGATCAACAGTTTTTTGTGAGAACTTGGATTTTGGGATCCGTTCACGGTGAACGTTACTTTTTCATAAAAAATTTCAAAAAACCCTAAAAATATAAAATTTTCAAAAATACAAAAAAATTAAAAAACCATAAAAACCAAAAATATTTCTTGCTTGCTTTGTTAGTTCTTTTGCAGGTGCATGCGTACACGATCAACGTCTTATCAAGAGCCCGAGCCTCTCGAAGACTTAGACATGGCCGGTGTACAAAACAACAAGAATAACCCACCTCTCAACAACAATAATAACAACAACAATAACAATCCCCCTCTCAACAATGAGCCTCTACCAGACAATCGCCCAATGATTGAACTTCTGCAAGCACATGTAGATGGCAACAATGATCCAATTGTCATATCCGCGATTGCTGCCAACAACTTTGAGCTCAAATCCGGTTTTATCCAAATGGTCTCTGCTCAACCATTCTTGGGACGTACCATTGATGATCCTCATGACCACATCAAGAGATTCTTGCAACTTACGAATACGGTCAAATTCAATGGTGTTCCACAAGAGGTAATCCGTTTACAACTTTTTCCCTTTTCTTTTGAGGGACAAGCCCGGCATTGGCTTGCTAAGGAACCGCCACAAAGTATTCTGACGTGGACGGATTTGGAGACCAAGTTTATCAACTACTTTTTCCCACCCTCTCGTACTACCGCTTTGCGGAATGAAATTATCAATTTTGAACAAAAGTACGATGAGTCTTTTAGTGAATCTTGGGACCGTTTCAAAGATCTTTTAAGAAAATGCCCACAACATGGTTTTACCAAAGTGCACCAAATTAACACTTTTTATAATGGTTTAAGCATGAATGACCAAGATTCACTAAACAGTGCCTCGGGGGGGTAATATTTTGGTTAAGACTTCCAATGCTGCTTGGGATATCATTGAGAATAAGTCTCGTGTGCAAACCAAGAGTGTGCGGACCAATGCCGCTAGTGCTAGTACTAGTGACAGCGACAAACGATTTGACAAAATCACTGCGCTTCTTGAATCGCTTGCTACCCAAACCGCCAGCAACACCAACAACATCAACGCTAAAAACGCTCAAGTCAATGCTGTTAGCCAACCATGTGAGATATGCGGGGGTCCTCACTCTTACACCACTTGTACCGCCACCCAAGACTACCCTTCTGAGAATGTGAATGCAACATACGGTACCTATCCTCCGGCCGCTTATCAAGCTCGTCCTCAAGGTGACCGCAACTTGCTTAGCTACCGCTCAAACAACTATCTCTCACCACCCGGTTTTCCTCCTACCAACCCAAACCAACAACAAAACCTCAATCGCCCTCCTCAACAACAACAACCTCGTACACCATACATACCACC
Source organism: Glebionis coronaria (assembly GCA_025667525.1). Taxonomy (NCBI): domain Eukaryota; kingdom Viridiplantae; phylum Streptophyta; class Magnoliopsida; order Asterales; family Asteraceae; genus Glebionis; species Glebionis coronaria. The sequence continues at coordinate 215,473 of JANFOE010000632.1, read as the reverse complement.
TCAAAAAACAACCATATCCACCTCAAAGAAACAACCAAGTTTACCAGCAACCTGCTTATCAACCACCTGCATACAATGCTCCTCCCAACCAACCCACCGCATTACACCAAGACATTGGAACCTACATGAGGACTAATGATGTGATCGTGGACAATCTCCAACGGGAAGTGCTCAACTTGAAAGCAGACCTGGTGAAACAAGGGAACGATCTGAGAGCTGATATGAGAAACACTTTGGATAGTCAAACGAATGACGTAAGGAACATGATGGCTAGTTTCTTCCAAGGTAATCAACCCTCTTCTTCGGGTACTCTTCCGAGTAACACCGTTGCGAATCCAAGAGGGGAGATGAAAGCAATCACCACTCGCAGTGGCAAAGGTACCAAGGAACCCGAGCTTCCTATACCTCCACCGGTGATTGTGACTAAGGAGAACGAGTCACCTGCTCCTATTCCTCATCCTTCTACTTCCCCAATTTCTCCACCTCTTACTTCTACCCCTCCTCCACCCAAGGATGTGAGTGATACTATTCTCCCAAAGCCCTCCTCTTCTTCCGATATACCTTATCCATCAAGGTTGAGGAAAGAGAAGCTCAAAAGCAAGGGTGATATTCAGGTTTCGAACTTTCTCAAAATGTTTAAACAATTGAATTTCAACATCTCCTTCGCTGAGGCTCTCGCTCACATGCCTAAGTATGCGAAAATATTCAAAGATCTTCTTAGCGACAAGGAAAAGCTTCTTGATATTGCTAACACCCAACTTAATGAGAACTGCTCTGCAGTGCTCTTAAGGAAATTGCCAACCAAGCTTGGTGATCCGGGTCGCTTCTTAATCCCTTGCAACTTCCCGGGAGTAGAGAATTGCATGGCCCTAGCCGATCTAGGTGCCAGTATTAACTTAATGCCCTTAAGCGTTTGGAAGCAATTATCTCTCCCTGAGCTAGTCCCCACCAAAATGACTTTGGAATTAGCTAACCGTACGGTTGCTCATCCAGTGGGGATAGCCGAAGACGTCTTTGTAGGAGTCGACAAATTTACTTTTCCTGCTGATTTCGTTGTCGTTGACTACGACATGGACCCTCGTGTGCCATTGATCGTTGGTCGTCCATTCTTGAGGACCGGTCGCACTCTCATCGATGTTGAAGCTGGTGAGCTTATCATGAGAGTGGGTGACGATAAAATTGTCTTCAACATGGGAAAGTTGTCTAAACAGCCTTATTCTAACGAGAGTGTTAATTGTATTGACGTTCTTGATGAGGCTTGTGAAGAACACTTCAAAGATGCTTGTAAAAGTATTCCTACCTCTCTTCCCAATGTTGAAACCGTTTCCTCTATTGACTCATCACTATCTCTATTTGGAGAAAGTGATTTCCTTTGGAAAGATTTGGAATCCACCATGGGAGATGTGAACTTAGAACATGACGATTCTCCCACCAATTGGGATGAAGATCTTCGCCTCATTGAGAACATTCTTAAAGAAGACAATCTTTATCCACCATCTCCCATGGTTATTTCTATCGATGCTCCGACTTTGAAAACGCCTCCCATCGAAAATCCTCCGGATTTAGAACTTAAAGAGTTGCCGCCCCATCTCGAGTACGTATTCCTTGAAGAAGAGAAGAAGTCGCCCGTCATCATTGCCAAGGACTTGACAGAAGAAGAGAAATCTCGCCTCATCCCCGTGCTTAAAGATCATAAGAAGGCAATTGCTTGGAAAATTTCCGATATCCGCGGAATTGATCCGAACTTTTGTACTCACAAGATTCTCATGGAAGATGACTTTAAACCCGCAATCCAGAGCCAAAGAAGGGTTAATCCTCGCATTCATGACGTCATCAAACAAGAGGTTATCAAACTTCTTGATGCCAGCTTGATTTACCCTATTTCGGATTCGCCGTGGGTAAGTCTCGTCCATTGTGTGCCTAAGAAGGGCGGAATAACCGTTGTTTCCAATGAACACAACGAGTTGATTCCCACTCGTCTCGTTACTGGGTAGAGAGTTTGTATTGACTATCGCAAGCTCAATGATGCCACGAGAAAAGACCACTTACCTCTTCCTTTCATGGATCAAATGCTCGAGCGTCTAGCTAGTAATGACTATTACTGCTTCTTAGACGGTTTCTCCGGGTATTTTCAAATTCCCATCGATCCCAAGGACCAAGAAAAGACCACATTCACTTGTCCCTACAGAACATTTGCTTACAAACGCATGCCTTTTGGTTTATGCAATGCTCCTGGGACATTCCAAAGGTGTATGATGGCTATCTTCCATGACATGGTGGAAGACACTATGGAAGTATTCATGGATGATTTCTCGGTTTATGGCGACTCTTTCTCTGCTTGCCTTGCCAATTTAGAACGTATGCTTAAGCGGTGTGAAGACACTCGCCTTGTTCTTAATTGGGAAAAATGCCATTTCATGGTAAAAGAGGGCATCGTGCTAGGACACAAGATCTCCAAAGCCGGTCTCGAAGTAGACCGTGCTAAAGTCGATGTTATCGCTAAATTACCTCCACCTTCAACCGTGAAGGGTGTGAGAAGTTTCCTTGGTCATGCGGGCTTCTACCGTCGATTCATCAAAGATTTTTCTCAAATCGCTCGCCCGATGACCCACCTCTTGGAAAAAGACACTCCTTTTATCTTTTCCAATGAGTGTCTTGAAGCCTTCAACTTGCTTAAGGATAAGCTAACTAAGGCACCCGTCTTGGTTACCCCTAATTGGGAGCTTCCCTTTGAGTTGATGTGCGAGTCTAGCGACTTTGCTATTGGAGTGGTTCTGGGCCAAAGAGTGAACAAACACTTCCAACCGGTCCATTACGCTAGCAAGACAATGACTGGGGCTCAATTGCATTACACGACAACCGAAAAAGAACTTTTAGCTGTTGTCTATGCCTTTGAAAAATTCCGCCCCTATCTTGTCCTTTCCACCACAATCGTTTACACCGATCATTCCGCGTTGAAGTACTTGTTGACTAAGCAAGATTCCAAACCAATACTTCTTCGCTGGGTTTTGCTACTCCAAGAATTTAAAATCGAAATTCGCGATAAAAAAGGAGCTGAAAACCTAGCCGCGGATCATCTCAGTAGACTTGAGGATCCTTACCAAGGGGATCATCCGAACAAAGAAATCAATGATTCTTTTCCCTTGGAGACCTTAATGTCTATCAACTCGACTTCTGATGAAACCCCGTGGTTTGCGGACATTGCAAACTACTTGGCGGGTGGAATCCTCGTTGACGGGTTAACATCCCAGAAAAAAAGAAGTTCTTTAACGACATTAAGACTTACTTATGGGATGACCCGTATCTATTCAAGCAATGTGCTGATTTGATTATTCGCCGATGTGTTGATGGATCGGCATCTCTAGAAATCCTTGACGCTTGCCACAAAGGACCCACCGGTGGTCACTTTGGTCCCAACTACACCGCCAAAAAAGTGTTTGACTCGGGATTTTATTGGCACACCATTTACCGTGATGCTCACGAGATGGTTAAACGATGTGATGCTTGCCAAAAACAAGGCAAGGTCACACATAAAGACGAGATGCCTCAGAATTTCATACAAGAATGTGAAATATTTGATGTTTGGGGTATCGACTTTATGGGGCCATTCCCTTCATCTAAAGGAAACAAATACATCCTTGTAGCCGTTGACTACGTTTCTAAATGGGTTGAAGCCAAAGCTTTACCCACTAACGATGCAAGGGTGGTTTGTAACTTTTTGAAGTTGTTATTCGCTAGATTCGGTGTGCCTCGTGCCATTCTTAGTGATCGCGGGACTCATTTTTGCAATGACCAATTTGCTAGAGTCATGGCTAAGTATGGTGTAAATCATCGTCTTTCCACCGCCTACCACCCACAAACTAATGGCCAGGCTGAAATATCTAACCGAGGATTAAAGCGAATTCTTGAAAGAACCGTGGGAGAGCATCATGCCTCATGGGCTGATAAACTTGATGATGCTTTGTGGGCTTTTCGTACCGCTTACAAGACTCCGATTGGTTGTACACCATATCGTCTCGTGTACGGGAAAGTGTGCCACCTCCCCATTGAGTTGGAGCACAAGGCTTACTGGGCCTTGAAGTGGGCTAATTTTTATATCAACAAAGCCGGTGACCTACGCAAGATCCAACTCAATGAGCTGAATGAACTCCGTAATGAGGCTTATGAAAATTCTTTGATCTATAAGGAGAAGACTAAGCTCATTCACGACTCTAAGATTAAAAACCGAGAGTTTCAAGTTGGAGACAAAGTTTTTCTCTTTAACTCTCGGTTGAAAATCTTTTCGGGCAAGCTGAAATCTCGTTGGTCCGGCCCATTCACCATTGCCCAAATTTTTCCATATGGTACTCTCGAGCTCGCTCAACCTAATGGACCGAATTTTAAGGTGAATGGCCAACGAGTGAAGTTGTACTTTGGTGAGGACATCTCTCAGGAGATGATTCCATCCCTCACCACGTTTTCCATGAACTAATTTTGGGTCGAGTCAGGCTCGTGACTCGGTTATAAAAAACAAGCGCTCCTCGGGAGGCAGCCCGAGTATCTATCCTTTTCTGTTTTAACCTCCTAAGTGTAGGGGGACCTATATAAGTGTTTGTGCTTGTGTGGAGATGTGATTACAGGGATAAGTGCACTCTTGGAACCTTTCAAGAACCGTGCTCCCGTGTTATCCGAAATCCGGTTCTATCTCTCAACTATCGTGATTCAATTTTCTTCATACTCACATTTGAAATTGATCACTTTAGTCGTCTCTTCCTTAGCTTGATTTAACCAACGTGCACAATGTCATAAGTGTAGGGGAGATTATTTTTCCCACAAAATATTGAGGACAATGTTTATCTTAAGTGTAGGGGGGACTTCTATCGAAGTTTTAAGTAGACTTTTCCATGAAAATGCCTTCATTTAACCGGAAAATCATATTTTTCAACAATTTTCAAATTTTTTATTAACTTTGGCCATTTAGTCGTAATTTTTAAATTTTTATCGTTGCTTTCATATGTATATATCCCGCAATAAAGTCAAAAATATTAATAAAGTGGTGTAGCTAGTTTAGAAGTCTTTGACATATTAGGCTCGTTGCGATTATTTTGACTCAACCCGAATAGACTTATCTAAGTTTATTCTAGCTAGTATCCTTAACCATGTAGACCTTAATTGGTTTATTAGGCTAAGCATCCACGAGTCTCATTAATTGAGATTTTAAATTATGGAGAACGAGAAATGATAGAGTCAATTATAAGTCGGTATTCTTGCGCAAGCTCACTTGGTATAATTATTTGCCTATTCTCCCATCACTTGATAATAACTTATCTGCAATAAGTAAGGTCGTACGATTTGAAAAGTTACTTAGCTTCTAGCCCAAGATCGTTTAAAAGTTGCTCGGTAATGATAAGAGTTCATAGCCAAGGCATAACTTATGAAGCGGGGCGCGAAGATTGGCGAGTCCAAAAAGGCCCTAACAAGGCATGAGGATTCCATTTTATTGCTAAAGATCCAAAGTGATGTGAAAATCATTATTCCCAAAATCAATATGAAGGATCAAGACTCACGACGAAAAGCAATCAACTCCCATAAAGATCATGAAGAAGTCTATCCGAAAAGACCCTAACAAGGTATGAGGATAAATAGATCCAAGTCCGAAAAGGAGGCGGATCATTGTATCTCAAAATCCCAATTAGAGATTGAAGAAATAATCATGAAGTCGTGGTCAACAAAGTTGGAGTACCCCTCAAAAGTCTCCAAGTGAAGAAACTCTATTAACGATGAGAAGACCATTATCTCAAGAACGTCTCTCGAAGATATGAAGTATGAAGTACATGCCAAATATCGGCCCGAGAAAGGTCTCAAATCGTGAACCAAGTTATGCCAAGATATGAACTTTTTGATATCCCGAGAAGCAGTTTTAAGAGATTTTGTCCTTTAGCTAACTATTGATCAAATCGTCCTACTTTGCTTTCAGCCTAAATAAACTATCAAAATAAGTCCTAAAATGCATCTTCATGATCATTCTAAGACAAAAATAAAATATAAGAGATACACCTAGGAATAAGGGAGTTTAAGCCTTTAATTAAACCATGTGTGTAAGTGTTTGATATGCTAACTTATAATAACAATGATCTCGTTTTTAAGCTTAGTTTGGGGAACGTAAAACTTGAGGGTGATAAATCGTCGCAGCACCGAAGCCCTAATGTAAGTCCTTGATCTCTTTGCAAGTTATTTCCATATAGCTATTTTCAAAAGGAAATGGTTTTCTATCCTTTTGTTTCCTTAAAAGTTTTAATTTCTCTTAGTACTTTAATTTTTGTTTAGTAGTATGTTAATAAGGCCAAGGTTGATTGATTATGAGAAAAGTGTAAAATTGCTTTATCACTAAGCATTGCATGAGGGCATGGCAATGGTTAAGTGTAGGGGATTTGATAGGTGTGAAAACACCCATCATTTTACCACTTATTTCTGGCTAAAACAAGACCAAAACACGTATTTAATATCATTTGTTTGGAATTATGCGTGGTTTTTGTGTTTATTGTGTTTTCAGAGTCAACCGGGAGAATATTGAAGAAAACATGGGATTGCACGGGTTTTATCGAGGAAAAAGACTCAAGACGAAGTCTATTGTCCAACAGATGCATAAGATTTGAAGTCATTGTGCCTATTTGAAGATTTATCGAAGAATAGAGCCAAAGATGAAAGATTCATATATGTCGAAGAACTCGAGTCTATTAAACAAAAGATTATAAGACGAGTTGGAATTATTCACCAACACTTCTCAAAATCCAAAGTCAGAAACGTTTATTTAAAGAAACGAGAAGACTAAAGAAGAAAGAAGAAAAGAAGCCCGAACCAAAGCCCATTCACAAGCCCACCATCACACGCCTATAAATAGGACTTTACTTCACAAAATTTGTAGCTAGTTAGTTCTTTAGTTTTTTCATTCTCTCTAGTTTTAGAGAGAGAAAGTTCCCAACTTTCTCTCACTAAACTTTTCTTTGTTTTCATCTTTTAAATTTAAGCTTTCTTTAATTTTTTGTATTTTGGATTTCATTAATCTAAGTCAAGTTAAGCTTTTAAGTTCTTTAATCTCCTTCTACATTTCTTAGTTTACCTAAATCCTTGATTCGATCGTTTCATTTCATACGGTTTGGATTATTGGATGAGTTCGTGATCAAAGTTTAATCTTTCTTGTTTCTTTTTAAGCTCATACACGTATAAGCTATAGGCTCTCTATGCTTATTGGCTTATTCCTTGTTTTAGCTTATTGGTTTTCGGATTTCATCAAAGTTTTAGTCATTCAAAAGTTTCGTTCATAAAGTTTATGATTTTATATTTTCGAAAGTTGTCAAATTTGAGCTTTTTGAAGTGTTTAAGTTGCGGGTGAATTAGCTTATTGATTGTGCTTATTGAGTTTTAAGGTTGCCACTATTTTCGGATTGATTTGAGCTTCCATCGCAATCTAAGGGTTTACACACATTCCGACAGATTTACTGGTTTAGATCGCAATAACCCTAAAGGGTTTTACTTTGCGATCGGGTGACATCTTCCCTTATTCCGATCTGGATTGCGATCGCTTATTGCGATCGCACATTCCGACAGGGACTAAGGTTCCATTTTAAGTCGAAACTCTGGCCAATTTTTATTTACCACATTCCGATCTGACATTGCGACCAAGGGTCTTTAATTATTCCGATCTAACTTTCCGATCTAAACATCATTCCGACAGCTTTGATTTTAATTATTCCGATGGTAACTTACATGAACATTCCGATGGACCTTCACTTGAAATATTCCGATGGACCATTCCGATGGTCATGATTTTAGCATTCCGACAGCTTTGCATTTTTTATATTCCGATGCACTAAGTTTTTAAGTTTTATGAAGTTTTAAGTGTTAGTTTAATTAAGTTTTCAAAGTATTTTTCTAATCTTTTCTTTACGTTTTCAAGCTCTTATTTTTAACCCGTCAATTTAGTTTAATCTTCCAAAGCTTATAATTTACTCAACGCCACTTACATTTATTTGCTATTAGTTTAAATTAGATAAACAAACCAACACCTTTTTATTAACCGAGAACAAATCATTCCACTTAGAACCGTGATCAATTCGAGGAGATTCCGAGACTTAACATGAACCATAGCAAAACGCATGTATCACACCTCGTTTTTGTTAACCGAGTCATGAGCTCGACTCGATCCCCTCATTCATTGGTCCTTAGGGAAAGTTTGAAGATCCGGCATAATGGAATAAAAATCCAACATGAAGCACGATGCCGGGGTCAAAGATTATATCCTCGTTGTCGGATGACAAACGAAAGGATAAAACTCCAACATAAATCTCTAAAAAGAGATGGTAGTCACAAATCACAATATGGATAAAGCATGCTCCCCGAGATAAACTCGCACCAAGATGATCAAAAAGTCTTTCAATTATTGCATCGGTGAAAGACCTAGATTTCCCTAAATCAACGATTTCGGGGTCGAATACCTTGTCCTCGGTGGAGAAAGGAATAGACAACACGGTGTCGTCCCCCCATGCTAATCCTAAATCATATGAAGCACATGGTAATGGTGGGATAAAAGTCTCAACCATAGTGGTTTAAACTTGCATGACTTTGTTGACCTTTTCACTCTTAGGAATGTGAACAAAGGGGTCACGGTACTCAAAACGAGTCGCATGAAAAACCCGCACATTAAGATCAAAGCGAGTGGGAAGGATAATTGGAGCAAAAGTAATTTCTCCCTCTGGGTCAACATTATCATCATCATAAATCGGGTGATCAAACCAAGAGTCTTCATCACCGTCATTAGACTCTTCCTCAAATTCCAAAGGAATGTCTATGGAAAGTAACTTATCAAACTCCTTAATGAAGAGCTCATCATCACAAAGGTTGTGAGATGTAGGAGGTATGATGCTCTCAAAATCCTCTTGAAACAATGGATTATTGTTCACTGAAGCTTCAAAGAGAGGATTTGAGTAAGTCACAAAAGTGTCATCAATCTTGTCATCACAAGAAATATCCGACAAAGTATCAAGTGTGTCACACTCGGATACAAGATCATCATTCTCATTAGAAGGAAATTCATCGGAGAATTCCTCGAGAATGGTAGGTAAAACATGAGAACCACGCTCGATCTCGAGATCGGAAACGTCTTCACTTCCCCGTGGAAGTGGATCAATGATAGCAAAAAGTTCATCGATGAACTTATCACATGAATAGTCACTAACCTCACTCGGTGTGAAGTTAGGAATCAAAGGCTCTTCAATTGAAGATTGTGCCTTAGGAACATCAACATGATCCTTAGAAGAGAGTGAAAATGAGTTCATTTTCAAAGATTGTTCAATTAAAGCAATATCACTCTCGGGATCAAAGTTCTCATTATTAAACTCACTAGCATCAAATGGTGCACTTAAGTATTCATTAGTTTGTTTTTAAATCTTATCGTCCTCGTGTGGATTGAATGGAGATGAGGAAAGATTACAACATGGTTCAACAAAGCAAGCTTCTTCATTTGAATTTAACTTTTCATTTTCACAAAATGAAGTTTCCAAAATTGGAAAAACACCTTTATCAAAAAGAGCTTTCTTATTATTTTCAATTGTTTCAACAAGTTTTACACTTTCAAATTTCTTAGAAGTAAATCTTAGAATCTTTTCCGGTTTGAAAACAATGCTTTTATCTCCATAAAACAATTTAATTTCCTCTTTCCTCATATCAACTTGAATTTGAGCCGTGCATAAAAATGGTCGTCCTAAAATGATAGGCACACGAGGATTGGTCTCATAATCAACGATAGCAAAATCAGCTAAGTACAAAAACTTTCCCTCTTTAACAATGACATTTTCCGCTATACCAACCGGTCGAGTGGTGGTTCCATTAGCAAGCTCAATGATCGTTCGAGTGGTACTAAGTGGTGCATAGTCAATAGTTTTCCAAATGGCTAGGGGCATTAAGTTTATGCTAGCTCCTAGATCGGCTAGGCCTTTGCAAACCCCAAGCTCATTGAAAACACAAGGTATCAAGAATTGACCCGGATCTTTATACTTCTCAGGAAAGAAATCAAAGAAAACCGAGGTACTAATCACATTCAAAGTAGCCTTGGTGACATCTAGAAAAGTTTCCTTAGGTGGAGGATTAAACTCAATTACTTCAACTTCGTCTAAATGATCACAATCATCATAAACGGTTACGGCCTTAAGCTCTCTCTTCGGGTTTGGAATGGTGTTACTAGGTAAGAAACCCGAAGAAGATGAAGGTTTAGACATAAATCCCTCAAACATCGAAAGCAATTTATTTTGACTTTGTTCCAAACTTTGTTGCATACGATTTTGACTTTGCTCTAGCCTTTGTTGATTAAGCTCAATCTTATTATTTTGCCCTTTAATCGTATTTTGAAAATCGAGTTTCAAAGTATTAATTTGCCCTTGAATGTTGTTTTGAAAAGCTTTCATATTTGCCTCATTTGACTTAATGTTACTTGACAACTCATTTTGATTATTGCTTTGAAAACCTTGATTGTTTTGATTAGCATTAAACCCATTTCCTTGATTGAAATTCCCTTGGTTACCACGGTTAAAATTATTCCCATTGTTTCCATTGTTGTACCTATTTTGAACCGGTGAAAAACCCGGTGGAGCAACATGATTTTGACGAGGAACTTGACCGTTGGAGCCATAAGTTCCCGTCGCGGCAAAAGCACTAGCTTGATCAAACCCTGTGGTCGAACAAGCATAATTAGGATGTGCTCCACCACATGATACACAAACATTCTCAACCATATTAATGGATCCATGAGGATTCTTCCTAATCTCATTCAACAAAGTCGCGAATCCACTATCAATCTTAGAGTCCAATCTAGCAATCTCGATATTAGACGAATTCACATTGGAAGCACTCGGTGTGTTTCGTGAATATTGTGCTCTAGATTTATTCTCAATTATGCACCACGCGTCTCTCGGAGTTTTTCTTAAAAGATTACCACCCGCGGCGGCATTTAACGAATCTTGTTCAATCATATTTAGCCCATTATAGAAAGTATTTATTTGATGCAATTCTGAGAAACCGTGGTGTGGACATTGTCTCAACAAATCTTTAAATCTTTCCCAAGCAACCCCAAACGATTCATGCGCTTTTTGTTCAAATGTAGTGATCTCGTTCTTAAAGTGTGTTGTCTTAGATGGTGGAAAGAAATAATTCATGAACTTAGACACTAAATCATCCCATGTTAAGATCGAACCCGGTGGTTCTTTCTCATACCAAATCTTAGCATTACCCTCGAGCGAGTACGGAAAAAGCATGAGCTTAATCGCGTCATTCGGCACATCTCTAAACTTGAGAGTCGAGGTAATTCGAAGAAAATTCCGAATGTGAGAGTGCGGGTTATCGGTCTCATTGCCACGAAATTGGTCGGCACGAATGAGCGATAAAAGACCCGTCTTAATCTCATAATGATCCGCCAAAATAGCCGGCACAACGATTGCTTCCCCATACCCTTCAGTGGGTGTATGGAGCAATTCCTCCATTGTTCGGTTATCGGCCATCTCTTCAACAAAAGGTGGAAGCTCGGGTTCCACTATTCGTTGTTGACGATTTCTATTTCTACGAGGAATATTTTCAAGCCTATTAAAATCAATCACAAGACGAGAAGAACGTAATTACATACACTACAAAGACGAGAATTTAGAGGATTAGAGAAAAGAAATTAGACAAGAAGAAGATTATTTTTGGAATTTTATTTGGTATTGCTCAATCAAAAAAAATGATCGATAAAAACAAGGAATAAGGATAACTACTATGGAAGTAAATTACCCTCGGTCGACTTTGAAACGATAGGTGAAAACCTAAACGTCTCGAGGTTCAATAAGTAAACTACAAAAATAAGATTTATTACTACTTGAGTCGGCAAACCAATAATAGGTTCTCCCTCTCAATATACACACAAGCAAGCGGGGAAACGAGGTGGCACAAAGCACTTAAAAACCTTTTTCCTTAGACGGCCTTTTATAGCACGTCGCCTTATACCCACCTTATAGTTTGTATAAATCGAGTTCAAACTTCTTATTAGTATTTATCTAGTTTGCCTTTTATTTTTTTGTTTTGGATTCGACTACAATAGCTAGTGATGAAATCCCAACTAAGGCCTTATTTGAAAAGTATGTAAATTTATTGTTCTACGTAATACAATATATTAATCACAAAAAACGAGAAAAACGATACATACTCTATAATAGAAAAATAACAAAACTTTCCGAGGACGGAAAGGGTCTTCAAATCAACGATCAACAAATCTCAACGAAAACGAATCGTACACAAGATCCCCGGCAGCGGCGCCAAAATTTTTGATGTAGAGTGGAATGTATATGTGATAATTTGATACGTTATAGGGTAAACTAGAAAATTACCTTTAGGAAAAAGTAATAGACTAATATTACCAAAGACGAATTCAATTAAGCACGTGGTGAACCAAGTTCGTTGTACACAAAGATCTTATGAATTTGAGACGTTTTGTATCGATTTGGACAATTGATTTGGATTGGTTTTCGGTTTTTAAACTAAAAAATTAAATCTACCAATTTTAAACTATTAAATTTAAACCTAAAGTGCATGAATCATAAACCCCAAAATTATTTAATCAAATAACAATTACTTAAAATTTAAAACTATTTAAAAAGTAAACTAATTTAAAAATCTATATTAATTAATCTAATTAATTAAAATAACTTTTAAACTATTTTTAGAAATCTGATTAACTTTTTAAAGTAATTAAGTTTATTAAAATTTACTTATACCAAATCTATTTTTTAAAACTAATTTTATTTAAATCTAAAATTATAAAAATCTAATTATTAAAATAAACTGATTAATCTTTTAAATTAATAAAAACATTTTTTTTATTTTTTTTATTTTTATATTTTTTTATATTTTTTTTATATAATTTTGAAACTAATTTTTTACTGGAATTTACTAATAACAATATTAATTAAAACTTGTATAAACGAAAATTACTTACACTACTCTTAAAGAAACACAGTCAGACATCACTTAACTATATGAATAAAGGTGAAAGAAAATTAACCAAAGAAGCCAGTTTGCTCAGTGGTAAAGCTTGAGGCCCATGACCAGGAGGTCATGGGTTCGAGTCCAGATTGGGACACATTTTTGGATTAATATTTTTTTTGACAGTTGAATCAAAATGGAGTCACAGGAGGTGACTTAATTCTCCAATCTATTGAAAATCTGAAAAGGATTTCAGCTTATGAGCTAATCAGATCAAATGGATCTGATAGCTTAAAGCTTGAACAATTAAACCGCAAATTCACACAACCAAACAGATTTAAATTCAACACAAATAAATGGAATAAACCAATACACATACTATCTAACAAATCCAACGCATAAGTAAAATAACTCAGTACTAAGATTAGCAAGACTGATTAAACAAGCAACGCAAAACAAGCAGTAACACGATCATGTCCTAATATATCTCTAAGCACATAAGCTTATCAGTTTTAAACCAAATATTCAATTAATACTCGAGTAAAATACAGACAAACATCACATCTGAATACTTATAACAGCAAGAAACCAATTCCACATTAACCACACAGATATACTCAAAATCTTACAAACTCATAATCAGCAAACGATTTATATATCCAGTTAAAGGAAACTTCAATTTCAATTCAGATAATCATTCATCAATTAAAAAAACAGAAGACTACTTACTCTCAGTCATAAGCTAAAGTTTAACAGATTCATGAATATAAAATGAAAATAAGCAAACAATACAATTAAAAGCTCTTACGTAAATCATAGCAGATTCATCTATTCACATATAATAAACAATCAGCATCGACATAATAAGTAAAACATGAATCTAAATCATAATAAAATTCAGATTAATCATAAATCCTAAACATGTTATCACTAAATCACTCAAGCATTCAGAAAACAATTAAATGAAAATAAATAAACACGAAAATAAGTAAAAGATTTGAAACCTTTTGAAGATTCCTTTGAGCAGTACCGCAGCGCTGAGCTGGCTAATTAAACCGATTCATCACCACCATAAAACATCAAACGAACTAGCACTATCAATACTAGAACCACCAACACCATAATATTCGAACCAGTTTTTATTGTAGACTTTCCAGTAGGGAAAGATCTATTCCCAAATTCAGTCTTAAGAATATTTAATACATGCTATTATTTAGCTCAATTAAACATCCTTTTATTATTATGACTAATCAGTAACAGAATAAATTGCAATTACTTAAGATTTGGAAGAAAGGGTAGATAACGAACTCAATTAAAACAATATTAACTTTCATTGATTAACGAAAATGCGTACAAAACTGAAAAAGAAATACAATTATCCTAAACTAATTTAAGCATAATAACACTAAAACTAAAAAATGGGATGATGAATTACAGAAAATTAGAGGGTTTTTATAGCCATCCCAAAGGTGTTGAGGAAGCATATTCGGATCTTTTCCAGCATATTCCATCTTCAATTTTGGCCCTTAGATCAGCATCTTGATCTTCTCTCTCATGTTGGTTTTGATCGTAGGGCTGATAATACACAACTAGCACACGGATTGCCAACATGGCATCCGTTTGTGCTAGTTGTGTTAGTTTGATGCTGATTTGTCCTCTTATTATTGGAGATTGGGGAATGGTGAGGTGTTTCATCCAGTAGACGGTTGCCACGTAGCTTGTTCCTTCCATCTCTTCTCTTCCTTAAACTTGGGGGATTTAATTCCCCCAAGTGTGAATCACACGTGGGAGTAAAAAGCCCCAATTTTTATTAACCTTTGGGTAAATAGTGAATAGTGATTAGGGTTTATAGGTTGCAGGTTTATTTGGGTGAAAAAGTGAGAAGATGATGCATAGGTTGTATTGAATGTATTTTTTAATGAGTGCGTGAATATGTGAGAAAGTGGGTGAGGGACGTTCTTATTTATTTATTGTGTGCGGTATGTAACGTGAATGTACACGTTGACTCTTCCAAAGTTATAAAGACTTTTCCATCCGTTACTTTACTTCTTATTTGATGGGCTTTTGGTGATCCAACAAGTATCTTATCCATTTTTCTTTCTTGATATTAGGCTTGGACCCAATATTTCTATCCGTCCCATTTATTTTGGGCCTTAGTAAAAACAAATGGATAACTTGATTTGATAATGGGCTTATGAGCCCAATAGTCCAATGTGGGACCCACTTGGCCTATTTTTCTTCATAAAGGTTAAATCCACTAAAGTCGAACTCGAATCTTGGCTTTGTCGATCTTTTCTTCAAACTCGTGCCGGTTTTGCTGGTTTTCGTGAATTTGGTACCTACACACATGAAACAACAAAACAACAAATATACAAGGCATTTTCATATGTTATATGCATTTATTAGTTGTTTATAGATACAAATGATATGAGTAAAATCACTCATATCAATATTATAGTCTACACGTTTTATGTTTCTAGTATGTTTCTAGTAAAGATATGTCTGACAATGTATTTCTTATGTTTATATTTACCAAGCTTAGCTGATACGTAGACTCTTGTACAAGGTTCCTTAATCTATAAAAGGAGGCCTTTAGGTTTTGTTTCAAATATAAGTTTTATAAGTTTTTCAAACTTTCATTGTACGCAAGTTCGATTAATCAATCAAAGTGAAAGTTTGGTTTAACTTGTTTGTGTGTTCTTGTTTAAGTATTAATTCCGCATAATACTTGAATTGTTTCATATACTGTTGGAAACTCACTTTATGTGACGACATTTAAGAATTCCCATTAGTTATTATAGTCAAACACGTTTAGACTAGACTAGGTTCGTTGTATAGTTTATGTTGTGTGTGTGACTATATATACCCCTCCTTAGCTTCCAAGGAGGGGTGTTGCTTGTGTTTATTTTCATTTTAATTCATTTTCTTTCTTTCACACAACCTCTCTTCTCTCTCTCTATTAACAATGGCTACCACCACCATTTACCACCATATTAGACCACCGGATCATATATAGCAAATCTACAATTGGCATCAGAGCTTCGGTTCTGTCCTTAGATCGTGTTCGTGTATTCGATTTGGTGGTCTAATTCTTTTTTGTGTCTCGTTCTATAATATTTTTGGTCCATTTTGTCACAACTTTTTTTTGTCACGTCTTATTTTTGTCCAAACAGTCCAAACAGTCACGATGTTTTGTGGTAACAATTTATTAATTAATACTCTTTCTCGGTTTCATCATATCATGGTCAAAGTTAATTCAAATCTGGTATTTCCATTGTTTCTGGGTCTCTTTATTCTTGTTTATGCAGATAGATAAGGACAAAAGTTTACAGATCCACCATTTTCGGTTCTTCAAAACCCTTTTCCGACAGCTTTTCCGATGGGGATTCAGATGGGGTTTCCGATGGGGATTCAGATGGGGATTCCGATTGGGATTCAGATGGGGATTCAGATTAAGCTTATTCCGATGGGGTGTTTGTTTGATTCCGATGACGACTTAAAAAAAACATTCTGATGGAGAATTAGCACCATTCCGATAGACTCACAAAAACATTCCGATGGGATTTCTATTGACATTCCGATGGACTGTTTTAAAAACTTGTGAACCAAATTTGTGACCAAAACCAACAACCAACACAATCGAGTCAACTCGGTAATTACCGAGTTGACTCAGTTAACTCACTGAGTCGACTCAACACTGAACCAATTTAACTCACTGAGTTTAAACTAACAAGCCCACCTTTTCACTCCTCAACAAATCCACAAATCTAAACCTACACCCATCGACACCTAATCCCATCTATGACTGCCTCTTTCATCAGACTCAAACAAGCAGTAAATATGATCTCAGATTCAGTTTTGGTTACATCTTATAAGATGAGTCAAGATCTTAGTTGATCTACCCAACTCGAAACAGCAATCATCATAGATCTAATTATGTATGGTTTCACCCATATTTTTTAATATTCGAAATCATGATGTGATTTATAACATGATTGTTATAATCAATTTATTTGATTTCGGTATCAACTAAAAGCGAAAACCATCCAACATGCAATTAACTTCCACCTTACCTGAGATCATTAGATGATATTGAAGCCTCTGTCAACGTCATATATTATTTATTCAATGATTCGATCATAAGATCATTGAAAGGAATGATTTCGTGGCTATGTATGGTTTGGTTCGATCATAAGATCATATGTATGGTTTGATTTCGTGGCTATGATGGGATTGATAGTTTTCGATTGTGTAGGCTGAGATTCAGATTGATTATGATTGGTGATGGATAAGGATGGACGGAGGTTTCAAGGTTGGAGAGGAGATGGAGTTTGGTGAGAGGCGATGGTTACTATGTGAGTTTGGTAGGAGTGAGAGTGTGAGGGCGGATAAAACGAGGTGTGAGATTAGGTTAGGTTTATATGAGATTAGGGATATGTGGCTACGTTATAACCTGAGTATATCCACAATGTTGGACCGGGTTCTAAAGCTTTGGGCCAGACGTGTGAATTGGGCCGAAGATGGAGTGAATGTGTTTTCACGGGCATATAATTTTTTTTTGGTCAATATTGAAAATTTGTTATTTCAAAATTTGATTTATCATTTCATTATGATAAATGTTAAAAAAAATAATAATTTGATTTACCTATTTTAAAAGTGACAAAAAGACGAGACGAAAGTGACGTGACAAAGTAACGTAACAAATGTGACGAGAATTCATTTGAGACGAGACCAAGAAAAAATGGGCGATTTTTTTGTGACTACAGATTTTTCTGGATCGGGTATTAATTACGTGACGTTGAAGACGGATTTTTTGAAGGCGTGTACTTATTTTATCTTTCATAGATAACTTGCTCGTGCTTCATATTAGAATGAAGACTTGGTTATCTGGTTTCCGGGTTTGGGGTGGCTGGTTGATGACTCGGATAACTATCACTTAAAGGGGTTACATTGTTGTACTCAGTGTCACGCGCTTAGTCGACGTGGATAATTTCAAGAGGTGTTGCGCTTATAGACTTCTTCAGTGATGCATTGAGTACTTAGAGATTTCTCCACCGTTCTTCATTCAACAATAGTGCAAGCTTAAGTCACAAGATCGAAGGATTTTTATTCAGCTTCATGTTTGATGTATCTGGTTCATTCAATCAGTGGTCACTTCAAATTGCTTTCAAGTGGGTTGGTAAAGGTGGCCATGGAGAGTTTATGAGAAGATATTTTCGATCAGCAGCTGATTCTCACAAAATATATAATTCAGCTTATTTATTATTCTCACGAGATTTCAGGTTCATGTGCGTACAATTTATTGATGGTTCCGAGTTTCGAAACCATCAAGGGGGAAGAAGAAGACACATTGAACGCACAACGAGTACACGTGATGAACTTCATACCTTCTTTTGATTTGAAGACATTACGGGATGACATTTGTCATAGCCGCAGAGAAAATCAGTGTTTTAACTCGTGGCGTTATCAATCTCTAAACGGTACACTACTGATTCGACGTTTAATTGTTTGATTGTTGCAATTAAACATCATCATTATCCTATATGCATTCCCGGGACTTAATTGACTCTGGTGCATTTCCGGAAGAAGATATGTGCATTTCCGGGACTTAATTGACTCTGGTGTTACGATGTCAACTTCATGAATGGGATAAAGTGTCCACTTCAGTATTTGAGCTTCATAATTGGGATTGATTTACTTTCTTCAACTATGTGGGGGAAGAAATGTCTTGATTCTTTCTGGTATGCATAACTTGAACTCTCAGGGGGAAGAAAAATTAAGAAGAATTATTCAAGCGTGAGAATAAAAGTTGTTGATCTACTTGGTGTACCCCTTACTTCAAATCCCTCTTAGCAACATTATCATGTTATATGATGGGATTTGCTTGTTAGATTCCGCTGTGCGCTTAATTATTCTAAGCTTTATTGAAAGCTTTGAAGTTGCTTACGAGGATTGTCAATTTAGGGGGAAGCTATTTAAAATCTTCCACATCAAGTTTATGTGTCATGAATTAGGGGGAAGCTAATTCAGAGGCTTCTCCTTAACCAGAAGTGTATGGGTTACTTAGCTCGTGCCGTTACAGTATTTCTACTACAAGTTAAAGATGAGTCGTTTTGAAGTCAAAGGCCTCAGAAGACATCATCAGCATTGGAGGCTTCATGGAAGCTCTTGTTCTTAATCATTTTGTACTTGTTAGGAAGAATATTGTAAGGAATTCTACACGTCATCCCATGCGAGAAGATTGTTGGAAACTCACTTTATGTGATGACATTTAAGAATTCCCATTAGTTATCATAGTCACACACGTTTAGACTAGACTAGGTTCGTTGTATAGTTTATGTTGTGTGTGTGACTATATATACCCCTCCTTAGCTTCCAAGGAGGGGTGTTCCTTGTGTTCATTTTCATTTTAATTCATTTTCTTTCTTTCACACAACCTCTCTTCTCTCTCTCTCTATTAACAATGGCTACCACCACCATTTACCACCATATTAGACCACCGGATCATATATAGCAAATCAACATATACAACAAAGTTTCTCTACGTGTTTAACTTGATTTAATCTCGTTTACACAAGCTAAATCGATCTAAGTTTGGGATCAACAAGTGGTATCAGAGCTTGTTGAGAAACTTTGATCTTAAGAACACAAAAACGCTAAATCGCCAAAAACCCTAACTATTCAAGAAACCCTAAAATACAGACGACATGTCTACTCCAGAATTGACCTCCACCTCAAGCCACAACATTAAGATCCCCATGCTAAATCCAGAAAACTTTGAGCAGTGGAAGTTTAATTTTGAGCAGTATATTCAAATCCATGACCACACCCTATGGGAAATTATTGAATATATATGGAAACACATTCGATAAGGCTGTCAAGATTGCAGCTGCTATTACTGTGAGATCAACTCCAGGCTTAAGTGAAGCTGATCGAAAAGAACAACCTGAAGATGGGAGAGTTGTCTCAGCTGAGGACATTGTAAAGAGAAGGAATGACATGAAAACTCTAAGCATCCTCAAACTTTCTTTGGGACAAGCTAATCAGCACAAGTATAGAGGCTATGAGTCTGCCAAAGATCTTTGGGCAGCTCTTCAAGTTACTTATGGTGGTAATGATGATACGACCTCAGAGAAAAAGAAGCAACTCTTGCATGAGTATGCTGTGTTCAAAGATCTTCCCAATGAAAAGGTAAGTGGAGTCAGAAGCAGACTTATTGACATTACAAGCAAGTTGTCATTTATGAGAACAGTGCATGATGATGCTGATATCATCACCACTTTCCTTAAAAGTCTTGGTGATGCATGGAAGATTGAAGCAAGGTATATGATTGCTAATAATACTCATAAAAGTTCCACTTTTGATGACGTCTATGATAAACTAAGGATTGTAGAAAGTGAAATCCTTTCAGATCAAGGAAGCAAGTCTACCAATGGAAATATGTCCATCTTCTAATATAGTGAAGGTCAATTTGATCAAAGGGAGTCATACATGCACCCCGTTACTGGATCACCTTGTGTCAACGTTGGATCAAGCTCTGTCAGCGCCCCACATTTAGACGCTGACACATACAATGTTGACTCACCAAGAGTTAAGCCTGCTGGTATTAATCTAGATACAGTTTGTGCATACATTGCTTCATTGCCTAATGGTTTAGTAATTACATATGAGGACCTTGAGCAAATTAGTGATAAACATTTGGAAGAGATGGACATAAAGTGGAATATGGCACTTGTAATCATAAAGGCCAATAGATGGAATAGAAGATTTAGAAATAAGATGGATTTTAATGCTAAAGACACTGCTGGGTTTGATAAATCCAAGGTTAAGTGTTACAATTGCCATATAATGGGTCACTTTATGAGAGAGAGTAGATCTCCAAGAAGATCTGATGCTAGAAAGCCTTCAAGCCAAATCGTCAAGGTTGAAGATACAAAAGCTATGGTTGTCATGCAAGAGATTGATGGTATTGGCTGGGACTGGAGCTTTTTGGCCAAGGATGTGGAAGAAAACAAGGCTTTGGTTGCAGAAAAGGAGGAAGTGGAGCATGTTCACTATGCTCTCATGGCACATTCTTCATCTTCATCAGACAATGAGGTATATGATGATGCATTTTGTAGTAAAGGTTGTCGACTAAACACTGAAAAACTTAATAAAGAGAATTTAAAGTTAAAATCAGATGTTGTTAATGAAAAATGCAAGTTATCTAACTATCAACTTGCACTTGTTCAAACTGAAAAAACTGTGGCTGAGTACAAGAAAATGGAGCTTGACCTGAAAGATCAAATCAATGTTTTGACTCATGACCTAAATGCAAGTATTAAGGTAAGGGACATCTTTGAGAGATCCAATGGTGCTCTTCAGGCTAAGTTAGATGAGGCTATCAAAAACAAAGATAATGTTGATCTTAAAATTCAAAAATTTGATCAAGCTTCTAAAACCCTAGAAAAATGTGTGAGTGAACAAAGGGATTCTAGGGATATGAGTGGGATTGGGATGAAGGAATACGCTGGTGTTCCACCACGTGCTGGGAACTTCTATGGTGTCCTTTGAAAGGATTTATCTTGGACTGGTATACCAGAACTTCAAGAAGAGGAATTTATTCCTCCACCAAGAGTTCTTACTCCAGTAGAGGAGTACAAGCAGAAATTGACTGATTTGAACCAATGGAAGAAAGCTAACCCTACGTTTTTTGTTAAGGGTGGCATGCTTAGTGACAACCCAAATGAGTCAACACCCATTAAAGTGACCAATCCTAGTACTGGAAAGACTGTTGACCTTGGCTTAAACGTTGATAGAAAACCAAGAATTAAATATGTAGAAATGTATAGAAAACCTAGGTCAACAAAAAGTCAAGTTAGTGATAATAGGGCAGGTTTCTTTTCATCTAGACCTAGAGTTATGTCTAGAAAAGCCTGTTATACTTGTGGAAGCTTTTCACATTTGGCTTATAAATGTGTCAATACTTCAAAGGTCAACGCTGATAGAAAGTCAACCATGGTCAAACCCAATGCTTTTGTCCAACAAAGTCCATAAGTCATTAGACCAGCCCCATTCTTTACTAAAGGGTCTAATACTTATGGACAAATGCCTTTTCAAAAGACCAATACATGGTCTAATAAACAATGGGTTCTTGTAGCAAACCCTAGGTTTAACGCTGATAAAGGGAATTTGAGTGTTGACAAGTTCAAATTAAACACTGACATGAATGTTTCCAGCGTTGCTAGACCAAGTAATGTCAAATACTTGCAACCAAAGGGAAAGGGGTCTAAAGCTTCTTCTAACTTGACATGGAGACCCAAACCTTAATTTAGATGGGATTTCTATGACCTGTAGCAGATTTCATTATATTTCAAAGGTCGTAACTAAACCAATTAAGGTTAACTGGGTGTTTAATCAAAAAAGGGATGAACAAGGGGTTGTCATAAGGACTAAGTCTGTTCTTGTTGAACAACCAAATGAATCAAAGTCTGCTCAGGCTTGGGTTCCCAAAGAAAACTAATCTATTTTCTTTATGTGCAAGGCATTCAAAAGCAAGTTAATGATTATGGCTATTGGGATAGTGGATGCTCTAGGCACATGACGGGGAAGGAAGATTACTTGACAAACTTTACCCCCATTAAAGATGGTGACAAAGTGTACTTTGGAGGCAGATATGGAACTATCACTGGCAAAGGCACTCTTATCACCAACAATTTGCGTTTTGAGAATGTGTTTTTGGTAAAAGAACTTGACTATAATCTGTTTAGTGTATCACAGGTTTATGATAATAAAAATAAGGTTCTTTTCACAGATACTGAATGCTTGGTGTTGAGCAAAGATTTTAAAATACCAGATGAGAAATTCATTGATTATAGAACACCTAGGCATAAGGATATTTATAATGTGAATCTTAATGGAATTTGGATGAATAATAATTTGTCATGTCTATATGCTAAGGCTTCAGTTGATGAGAGTAATCTTTGGCACAGAAGGTTAGGGCACATTAATTTTAAGAATATAAATAGACTTGTGAGACATGGTTTAGTTGATGGTTTGCCTGAAAAGGCTTTCCACAATGACCACTCTTATGTTGCATGTCTTAAAGGCAAACAACACAAAGTCTCCTTTAAGTCCAAACCTGTGCATTCTAGTTCTAAACCACTTTACTTGCCGCATATGGACTTGTTTGGTCCAACTAATATAGAAAGCTTAAATGGTAAATCCTACTGTTTTGTCATCACTGATGATTTTTCTAGATTTACTTGGACTTTCTTTTTAGCTTTGAAAAGTGAAACTGCTGATACTTTGATTAAATTTATTACCCAATTAGAGAAAAAGACTAGGTATGAGGTTAAGATACTTAGAAGTGATAATGGTGGTGAGTTTAGAAATAAATTGTTAGATGAGTTTTGTGCCAAGAAAGGGATTACTAGACAGTTTAGTATAGCCAAAACCCCACAACAAAATGGGGTAGCTGAGAGGAAGAATAGAACACTCATAGAAGCAGCAAGGACTATGTTAGCTGATGCTCACTTTCCCATTGCATTTTGGGCTGAGGCTGTGAATACAGCTTGTTATGTACAGAATAGGGCATTAACCAAGAAGATTCACAATAAGATACCTTATGAGCTATTTTGGAGTAGGAAACCTAATATTGGTTTTCTTAAACCCTTTGGCTGTCATGTAGTTATTTTAGATACTAGTGATGCCTTAGGAAAGTTTAGTGCTAAAGGTGATGAAGGCTACTTTATGGGTTATTCAGTGCAGAGTAGAGGATATAAGGTTTACATTCAGAAAGAAAAACGTATACTTAAGAAGGTACATGTTAGGTTTTTTAGAAAGTAAACCCATTGATCCTGAGAATGGACGAAATTGGTTATTTGACTTGGAACCTCTATCTAGAACTTTGAATTATATGCCTGTGACTAATCCAGACATTGTGAAGGTGACTTCAAATGTTGTGGAAGAACCAGTTGTTGAAATTTAAGGTATATAGGTTGACAAGGAGGTTGGATCACAAGCAGACAAATCAACACCCATACTTGAGTATGTTACCATTCCTATATGGACAGATGCATTTGCTGCTGGAAAAGAGAAAGGTGGTCCACAAGTATCACCAGTTGAAAACATGCATGATTCTTCAAGCGTTGACAAAGGAAATTCTGGCGCTGACAAGACAAATTCAGGCGTTGATGGCTCAAACGTTGACAACCCTAATTAAGGCGTTGACAACTCTTTTGACCATTTATTCTCTTCCAGTGTTTTTGAACAAGGTGAACCTTCAAACAGAAATGGTGAGGTTCATTCAGATGATGATGGAAGAGCATTTGAAGAAGATATTGGCAACTTGGAGACTAAAATTGATGATAATACAATAATTGAAGGAGGAGTACTTACATCTACTATGAAGAATCATCCTTCTTCTCTTATTATAGGTGATGTGATGACTCCTGTACAAACTAGAAGGTCTCATCAGAATCATGGAGGATTCATTGCCAATATTCACAAGAAGGTTGATACCCCTCTTGTTCAACCATGTTTGTTTGCCTGTTTAATGTCACAACAGGAACCGAAGAAGATTTTTGATTCTCTTAAAGAACCAAGTTGGATGGAAGCAATGCAAGATGAGCTTCACCAATTTGCTATTCAAGATGTTTGGGAGTTAGTTGATTGTCCCAAACATGTCATACCTATTGGGACAAGATGGGTTCTTAGAAACAAAAAGGATGAGAGAGGCATTGTGGTCAGAAACAAGGCACGCTTAGTTGCTCAAGGATATACACAAGAGGAAGGGATAGACTATGAGGAGGTCTTTGCACCTGTTGCAAGGATTAAGGCAATAAGAATTTTTCTAGCCTATGCTTCCTGCATGGGATTTACAGTCTATCAAATAGATGTGAAGAGTGCTTTTCTTTATGGCACAATTGCAGAGGAGGTTTATGTATTGCAGCCTCCTAGTTTTGAAGATTCAGAACATCCAGACAAGGTGTATTGTTGATGCAAAAGTTGGTTGATCCTTGCTAGCGAATTAGGCTTAATTCGGGTTGGCTGGGCTCCGGCTCCTGCACCAAGTGAATCTTTTGGTTGGGATCCTGCACACTAAACAGCACGCGTTAGGCTTACCGTGGGAATGTTTCCCACGATTAGACTCCGGCGTGAGAGTAAGTAATCGATTTAGGGGTTATGTGAGTTTAGAGTACAAGTCGTAATACCTTTGTGGAACCCTTGAGGGTTCCTTTTATAGGCAGTGAAACCCTAATGGGCTTCCACTGATGCTTCGGCCCTAAGGAAGAGATAATCACCAGGTTTAGAATGATTGTTATCTTCTAATCTTGGTAGTGAATATCCTCTCTTATTGGGATAAAGATATTCCTAGACAGAATATTATTCTGTCTAACCCTATGTCGGCCATGTCGGCCGCACCGGGCCGTGGGCCGCACACATGTGTGCGGTTACTGTTCATCCAAGCCCATAAGCCTGAATGACATTATTCCACCCATCTGTGATGGGCCGGATACGGGTAGTACCCATGGGCCGTGTCCATGACCCGGCTGGGGACTATACGTCATCATGTCCCCCCAGTCTAGTTGTTACAACCGTGGGTGGACCCTCTAGACTACAAAGATGCTCCCCAGACGTACCAAGGAAACCATAGTGAATGACAAATTGTCCAAGAATTTATATCGGCCGCACGTGGCAACCTGGCTTAAGAAGTTATCTCATCAATATCTCAGCCGTATATAGCAACCGAGACAATGCCGAGGCGACCATTAAAAAACAGTCCCAACCTAGAATACGGAGGGCGTACGTGACCTCCAATCCCAACTGGTCAATGCCGAGGCGACCATTAAAAAACAGTCAGCCCGCGCGAGTGAATACGACCAGCAAGTATCCAACCTTGAGTCACAACTAGATGCTGCAACCACCAAGGTACATATCCGTGCCGCGCCACCCATATTACAAAAGGAATGTGCTAACACGTTTTTCCCTTATAGGTAGCCACGGCGGAAGCTTCTGCCCACTCGTACTCCAGCCAAGTAGACGTGCTTAACCAGAAACTAGAGGACGCGCACCTGGCCGTCCAAAACATGGAAAAAGTACAAAAGGACCTTGCTGATGAGAGGGCGGTCATCCAAGAACTGAAAGAGGCATTTGCCCAAAAAGAGTTGATGATTGATGCCCTTACTGCTGAGCGTGACAATGTATTATGCCCCCAACTGCTAACAGCCATTGCCGGTCGTAGGTGGATGGTTGGGCACGGAGCACGCCTGGCCGTCATGAAGGTATTAGAGGCCCCAGAATTTGTGCAACAATTCGCGAACCTTGTGTCTGATGGTATTGACCATGGACGGCACGAGGGAATGGTTGAGGCCGCTGAGTTGATCACGAAGGGAGAGGATGTCGCCAATCATGCCTTCTTTAAGCCTGAAGCTGCTAGCAAGATGACTGCCTCTATGGCCGCGATGCGAGATCTGCACTACCCATTCCTGGACGAACTGGAGGCCACCAAAGATGCGTCAAATATGGAAATCATGGCACGGCTCAGTCCTAATCCGTCCGCTCATGATGCCTTCACTCCATCCCCCAGCCACCTGACCCTTCCCATATACGAGGACGTAACCAGGATCGTGCTTGACGAAGAACCCTTAGGTGTGGTGCTGGAGAGGACTACGGCTCAAGCCCAGAAGCGGGGAGAAAGTGATGAATGGTTGTCGTGTCTGGTCGAAGAGCAAGCAAAAATGGGTAAGTTTTTCCCCTCTATTTAGGATGCTCCTTCTTTATGATCCCTTTCAGACACTTTGGTTTGTAACGTATGAATATGTATTGTTTCTATTCGTCCGTGCATGTATACGGCTAACAATATTTGTGTTTTGTATATAAGTCCGTGAGTGACCACGGCAATTTTGTTATCTATTTGGGAACTTGTGTATTTTGACTATGTTTAAATATTGTACCACAATACTGCATGACATATCACGTCTTACACACAAAGAGAAAAAATACATACAAGTCCACATTTTACTAGACATGCGACGTGCGTCTTTAATATGCAGAGCACTGTGCGGCTTCAGCATATGGAACTTACCCCAACGTCTTGTAAGTAAGGTGTCTAGTAAGGATACATGATCCGTGCGGCTGGGGTTGCATCCCTCTTACGCGGCAAGTTGAATTAATAGGTTCACTTAATCCTTTTACCCCGCCTGGAGGCGTATAGTACATGTACAATAATTTGAAAGAATGCATATGAATAAGACATATTATGATATAAGTAAAATTCATATAACTTAAAAAAAAACTCTAAGAAACGATTTGCACGAAACAGGCCGTGGAGCTAGCTAGGCACCACGACATTTTATTTAGAACGTTTACATTTTGTTTGAACAATAATGACAAGTCCTAAGAAACAAGAAAGGAATCTAAACAAACATAAGACAAAACAAAACAGATGAAACCGCATGGTTCTTCAAAGATAGCACCTTTAAGACCACACATAGCGAAGTACCCATGCGGAAGCCGTAGCTTTCAAAGATAGCACCTTTTGAGATTGGAAATATTCCATGTGCGCTCTAGGTCGCGCCCATCCATGTCACGTAACCTGTACGCGCCCAGTCCTAAGGCTTCAGTGACTTCATACGGTCCTTCCCACTTAGGGCCCAGCTTTCCTATGTTCTCCGCTCGACTTGCTTCGTTAGCACGATAAACATAGTCTCCCGGTCGAAAAGAAACACCCTTGACCTTGGCGTCATAATAAGCCTTCATCTTAGCCTTGGAATTAGCCTCATTGATGGCTGCTATTTCCCTCTTTTCTTCCAGCAGATCCAGGTTGATTCGCAACTGCTCATCGTTCGTGACGACATTAACCTCCGCTGTGCGGATGGTAGGCATTCCTATTTCTGCTGGAATAACAGCTTCAGTTCTGTAGGCCAATGCAAATGGAGTATCCCCGTTGGCTGTTTTGATCATAGTTCTATGCGCCCATAGCACATGTGATAACTCATCGACCCATTTGCCACTTCGTTCATCCAGAGGCGCCCTGATGCCATTCCCCAAGCTTCTATTTGCTCGTTCGACAAGGCCGTTTGTTTGTGGGTGCTTAACAGATGCGAAGCGTCGTTTGATGTTTAATGATGCACACCAATCTTTGAATGGGTTGTCCGTGAACTGCTTGCCGTTGTCCGAGATGATCTCTCCTGGTAGACCAAAACGGCACACAATGTGTTCCCACACAAACTTCTTGACCTGCTTGCCTGTGATAGACTTGACTGCCTTGGCTTCTATCCATCGTGTGAAGTAGTCCATTGCAACAATCAAGAATTTAACCCCCCCCCCCCCCCCCCCCCCCCCCGCAGCTACAGGAAATGGTCCTGCAATGTCAATTCCCTACTTATAAAATGGCCATGGGGACGTGATAGGTGTAAGCTCCTGCTGCGGATGCCGCGGTACTGGCCTATGCACTTGGCAATCATTGCACTTGCGAATCATGTCGCGCGCGTCTCTGTGCATGGTAGGCCAATAATATCCTGTTCGTAAGGCTCTAGCTACCACAGATCGTGGGCCTGCATGCATGCCGCACAACCCTTCGTGTATGTCACTGATTACGTAAGCTGCCTGGCGTGGTCCAACACACCGCAGCCAGGGCTGCAAGAAAGAGCGCTTGTAAAGGATGCCTTCTCGAAGTTCAAAATGTTGCGACTTCCTTTTAATGCGCCTTGCTGCTTTTTCCTCGTCTGGAAGGGTCTCATTAGTCAAATAGTTGATGATTGGGGTCATCCATGTAGGTCCCTCCTCTTCAACTATAGCAGCAACCTCCCCTTCCGTTATAGATTTCTCCTTGAGTATTTCCACCAAAACTTGTTTAGACAAGTGAGCGAAGCTTGTGGATGCGATCTTGCTAAGAGCGTCCGCTTTCTTGTTCTCGCCCCTTGGCACCTGCTTGATGGAAAACTTGCTGAAAGTCGCGATTAGCGACTTAACTTTTTCCAAGTACCTGACCATGCTGTCCTCCTTAGCCACATACCCACCTAGAATATGGTTCGCGACAAGCCGTGAGTCCACGTAGGCCTCAAGGTTGCGGACTCCCATTCTAGCGGCGATTTTTAAACCCGCAATTAATGCTTCATATTCCGCTTCGTTGTTAGTGGCCGTGAACTCAAAACGGAGGGCGTACGTGAATTCCATTCCTTCTGGGTTTGTGAGGATGAGACCTGCTCCGGACCCGTCTGTACACGAGGATCCGTCCGTGAATAACACCCAAGGTTCCGTTGGGATCTCGTCTTGCTTAATGATTGGTCATTCCTCATCCGGCTTCTCGATCAGGAAATCTGCCAAGATCTAGCCTTTAACTGCCGTCCTTGGTCTGTAAGATATATTATGCCCCCCCAATAGGATGCTCCATTTCTGTAGCCTCCCTGCCACGTCCGGTCTAGAAATAACCTGCTTGATTGGCTGATCCGTAATGACCACAATTGGGTGCGCCTGAAAGTACCGGCGCAACCGCTTTGTAGCAAACACTAGTGCTAACACCAATTTTTCCATGGAGGAATAATTCAGCTCCGGCCCTTGTAGCGTCCTACTTATAAAGTAGACCGGAGTTTGCACTGTATCTCTATCCGTCATAAGTATCGCGCTTATTGCGCCATGAGTAGCTGAGAGATACATAATGAGTTCCTCCTTTGGCCGGGGAGCTACTAGCATAGGGAGGGATGCAAGATGCTGCTTGAGTTGGCCGAAGGCTTCCTCGGCTTCCCTCGTCCACCGGAAGTCTCCCTTTCTAATGCACTTCTTGAGTGTCTTAAATAGGGGTAATGACTTCTCTGCGGACTTGGATAGGAACCTATTTAGCCCGGCTAACTTCCCATTCAGGGACTGCACCTCCTTCCGTGTCTGAGGGGACGGCAGTTGTATCACTGCGTCCGTCTTCTCTGGGCAAGGTTTGATTCCATTTGGATCAATCAAATATCCAAGGAACATTCCCTCAGTTGCTCCAAACGTACATTTCTTTGGATTTAACTTCATGTTAATCCTTCTCAGCGTGTCGAATGTCTCTTGGACATCTCAGAGAAGTGCCTCCTCCGTGTGACTTTTTATCACCAAGTCATCAACATAGACTTCCAGGTTGCGTCCTATTTGTGATTCAAAAGCTTTGTCCACCAACCGCTGATATGTAGCGCCGGCGTTCTTCAGTCCAAACGGCATTTTCGTATAGCAATATACGCACTGGCTCGTATGGAACGCTGTTTTTTCTGCATCCTCCTCCGCCATCTGGATTTGGTGATACCCTTTATATGCATCCAAGAAGCATTTGAAAGGATATCCACACAAGGACTCCACCTTCCAGTCGATTTCTGGTAACGGGTAACAGTCCTGTGGGCAGGCCTTGTTTAGATCCGTGAAATCCACACACATGCGCCAACTTCCGTCATGTTTCTTGACCATGACCGGATTGGATAACCACTCGTGGTAGTATACCTCGCGCATGATGCCTGCATCCACTAGTTTCCGTAATTCCTCCAGTATCACTTGGCTGCGCTCGGGCGCCTGGCCGCGCTTCTTTTGCTTAACGGGTTGGTACCCTTGGCGGATCTGGAGCTTATGCTCTGCTATCGCACGTGGCACGCCTGTCATATGCTTTGGCTCCCATGCGAATATATCTAGGTTTGCACTCAAGAGAGAGCACATGGCCCTTTTGCCACTATCCGAGAGCGCCCCTCCTATGGATACCTCCTGTTCCGGATAGTCGGGGTAAACTGCTACCTTCCAGTTGGGAGGTGGTGATCCATCCTTGGGTGGGACAGGTGGAGCCGGTGTTGTCACGGTATGACACTCGGATGTTGGTATGACTGTGTTGTAAATAGTAACGATTCCCCCCTCAACGGGGAATTTGATCATTCCGTGTGCCGTAAAGGGTACTGCCCGGATAGCCAAAATGCCTGGTCTGCCTATGATCCCATTATACGGAGAGTGTGAGCGTATCACCATGAAGTTCATCCACGCCGTAGTGGAATGTTCCTCATTCCCAATGGTTACAAGCAAACGCAATTGCCCTATCGGCCAGATAGTGTCTCCACTGAAACCAGTAAGCGGCGACGTGGCCGATACTAATTGGCTTCTTATTTCTGGGCATAACTGCACAAAACAGTGTTCATACAGTACCTCTGCTGACGATCCTCCATCCACATACATGCGACGAACGTTGTGTGTTCTAATGCTTATCTCAATAGTGAGAGGCGCATCAATCACATCGCTTGCTGTGATGGGAGGGAATGAGATTTCCCTGCCGCGTGAAAATTTTTGTCCAATTTTCTGCCTCGTGCGGCGCTGTCTGGATTGGATCATGTATATGGTCGAAGGCTTGTCCTTTTGGGGATCCTTCTTATCATACTTCTTGTTGTTGTCTTTTCCATCCTTCCAATCCTTAACTAGGTGCTTGAGTTTGCCTGATTTAATCAGCGACTCAATATGATTCTTGAGCTGGATACACTCCTCCGTGGCGTGACCTTTGTCATTATGGAACTCGCAGAAGCGATTTCCTTGCCGACGTTCCGGGGGAGTGGTCATTGGGGGAGGCCTCGGAAAGTTCACCCCTTCTGTCAGTAAGATCTCCCGGTAGGACATCTTTAGGGGGGTCAACTTATCGTCCGACCGACCTCCTTTGCTTTGGCTCTTATAGTCTGAGCCCTTGTTATTGTTTTGATTACCTTGACCGCCCGACTGCCTCCGGGACTGATCATTTGACCGGTACCCATTTCCTCGTGATGGGTAGGCCGCGGCAACAGCTGTTTCTCTTTCTATGAAATTTCTGACCCTTTCCATGAGGTTATCATATCTCTCTGGACGCTTGTCATTGAGGCACCTGATCAATTCTCTGTCTGTTATGGCGTGCATGTTGTCAGAGATCTTCAGGAGCTCCGGCATGGTTCTCGTGCGCGTGCACTCATCATTGAAGCGTTCAGTGAACGCTTCTGTGGACTCCCCCGGCCGTTGCTTGACAGTTGCCAATGAGACTGGATCCCTATTATACTTCTTCCTTTGAGTATAATTGTTCTCAAAGGCAGTGCGTAGTTCCTCGAAACTATCAATGCTCCGTGGAGGGAGTGCTTCAAACCAGTCGCGGGCATTTCCGATCAAGGTCGAATTGAACATCTGGCACCATATAGGCATGGGCCATTGCTCAATTTTAGCCTGTGTATCAAATATTTTAAGGTGATCCACCGGATCACCGGACCCATCATAAGTCTTGATACACGCCGGCATGCGACGCTTGGTGTCCTCAGAATAGTTCCTTATGCGGAGGGTGAACGGGTCTTCCCTGTGATCCGCCCATGGCCGGGTAAGCCTAGGGTCATCCCACGGTTCACACCATGGACGCGAAAGATCCTCCGTTTCCGTATCTCGATAGTAAGGACCACCATAATACCCATCATTGTTTGGTGGTGGTGGAGGGGTGCGCCTAGGTCGGCGACGCTTAGGGGGATGGTCATCTGAGTCCTCTCCGGACGGTTCCGGGGACGGCGGTGGTACCCCATCCTTTGCATAAGGACCACTTTTTTGGGATGAACCAGGAGCCTTTTTCCCAGTGTTCATCCTGTCCCACACACTCGGGCGACGTGTGGTTCTGGCCAGCTCTCGATCTGGTCGCTCGGGTGAGCCATCCGACCTTTCTCCTTCTCGAGACTGCGTTAATTCCTGTATAAGGCGGTCTCCTATGCGCTCAAACACATTCCGGGGTTGAGGGGTTTCCTTAAAGGTACCCTGCTCCTGAGGCCGGGCTCTCCTTTTCCTCTGATTTTGGGAGGAGGTGGTTGGTCCGGTGTCACCAAAGTTGAGTCTGGCTTGGAGGTTCCTCCCCAGATTCAACCTTGATGCGATCCCCGGGACGATCCTTTCGAAGTTCTGCGTGAGAACTCGAGTAAGATCCTCCTCACTGAGTGGTAGGGCTTCCACTTCTTCCTCTGTCGAGGGTCTGCGCGGTTCTTTGTTAGGAGGGTTTGGCGCACTCCCCGGATTAGGGTTGTCCAGGGTTGAAGTAGGCGGGGGTGTCATCGAGATCATGCTCGTCACCCCCACGGGCTGAAAACCGCTACGGTTACCTGGCCCGCCTGCGAGGCGGCTAGGGGATTGGTTGGGGATGAGAATCCCTTCCCCTTGGGACTTCCGGTTCCAGGGATTCACGTTCCTGGGGTTAGCTTGCGGATGCCCCTTCGTCATTGGAAATTTGATATGAGGTTTTGTTCTAGCTTAGTGTTATGGGTCCCACGGATGGCGCCAACTTGTTGATGCAAAAGTTGGTTGATCCTTGCTAGACCCGAATTAGGCTTAATTCGGGTTGGCTGGGCTCCGGCTCCTGCACCAAGTGAATCTTTTGGTTGGGATCCTGCACACTAAACAACACGCATTAGGCTTACCGTGGGAATGTTTCCCACGATTAGACTCCAGCGTGAGAGTAAGTAATCGATTTAGGGTTTATGTGAGTTTAGAGTACAAGTCGTAATACCTTTGTGGAACCCTTGAGGGTTCCTTTTATAGGCAGTGAAACCCTAATGGGCTTCCACTGATGCTTCGGCCCCAAGGAAGAGATAATCACCAGGTTTAGAATGATTGTTATCTTCTAATCTTGGTGTGAATATCCTCTCTTATTGGGATAAAGATATTCCTAGACAGAATATTATTCTGTCTAACCCTATGTCGGCCATGTCGGCCGCACCGGGCCGTGGGCCGCACACATGTGTGCGGTTACTGTTCATCCAACCCATAAGCCTGAATGACATTATTCCACCCATCTGTGATGGGCCGGATACGGGTAGTACCCATGGGCCGTGTCCATGACCCGGCTGGGGACTATACTTCATCATGTATAGAGTGAAGAAAGCTATGTATGGACTTCATCAAGCCCCAAGAGCATGGTATGGTACATTGTCCACCTATCTGGTGGAAAATGGATTCAATATCAGACTTTGTTTACAAAGAAGACCGGTAAGGATTTCTTACTTGTACAGGTCTATGTGGATGATATCATCTTTGGCTCTTCTAGTCCAAAGATGAGTGAAGAATTTTCCAAACTCATGACAGACAAGTTCAAGATGAGTGCAATGGGGGAGATGAACTTCTTTCTATGGTTACAAGTTCAGCAGAAAGAAGATGGTATCTTCATCTCTCAAGATAAATATGTAGCAGAAATCTTGAAGAAGTTTGGCTTTTCTCCACATGAGAAACGGGCTAGCACACCCATGGATAGGTAACACCCTTGGGGAAAGGTTAGAGATGGAAAAGAAGTGGATGTCAGGCATTATAGGTCAATGATTGGATCATTGATGTATCTCACAGCTTCCAGACCTGATATTATGTTTGATGTGTGTGCATGTGCACGCCATCAAGTGACTCCCAAAGAGTGTCATCTTCATGCTGTCAAGAGAATTTTTAGGTATCTTGGGTGCTATCCTACCTTGGGATTATGGTATCCAAAAGATTCTCCATTGGAACTTATTGCATATTCAGACAATGATTATGGTGGTGACAAGTTTGATAGAAAATCCACAACTGGTGGATGCCAATTTCTTGGGAGTAGGTTGATATCTTGGCAATGCAAGAAACAAACAGTGGTGGCCAATTCTACAACTGAAGCAGAGTATGTTGCTGCAGCTACTTGTTGTGGACAAGTCTTATAGATTCAGAACCAGCTGTTGGATTATGGGTATAATTTCATGCATACCAAGATTTTTGTAGACAATAACAATACTTTATGCATTATTAAAAGTCCTGTACATCATTCTAAAACAAAACACATAGAAATTAGACATCATTTTATAAGAGATTGTTTTGAAAAAGGTTTAATACAACTAGATAGGGTTGACACAGAGGAAACTGTGGCTGATTTATTAACTAAACCTTTTGATATTGGGAGATTTCAATACTTGGTAACAAGTATTGGAATGATCAATCTCACTTAATATGTGTTTTGGGGGATTATTGTAAAAGTATGTACAGGATATGCATTGTTATTGGTTTTTGTACAAAATTAGATTTTCCACTATATTTGTCTAACGCTGACAAAGGTTATCTTAACACTGACAAGTGTTAAATTGACGCTGTCAGCAACATGTTAGTTTTGTGGTTTTTGATCTAATTATGCAGGCGTTGTTAGCATTGTACAAATGGATACAAAGTTGCTTATGGATCCTTGGAGCATTATTGGAGCATGTTCAAGTTTATGGATGATGGTTGGAATATTTATATTCCTATCTTGACATAATTTTTTATTATATGCATTTTATTTGGCAACTTATGTATCATAGTTTAAGGGGAGGATTAGATAACCTTTAGGACTTTTTGTGTATTCATATAATACTCTTATCACAATTCTAGATTGTGTCCACTGGTGAGTATGAATTAGTTTACTAACTCATGAGGCACTGTAGCATGCAAAGTTGATATACTATGCACGCTGTTAAGACTTTTTGGCCTAGAATTGGATGTGGTCTGTTGGGAGACTTGGGTATGATTTTTATTGGGCTTACCTGGGAAGTTACAAGGGATTTTATGAGATAACTTCACTACTAAGAACTTTGGTTAGCCAGGGACACTTGAGGACAATCATGTCTATCTTGCTTAAGCAAGTGTGCATGATTGGACAATGCTTGCCATAAGTGTGCATGATTGGACAATGCTTGCCACCCTATGGTAATTTTCAGTCTATAGGTTATCTTCACTAGGATAAATCACTTTGTTAAGGTCTTTTTTCATTTTTATTATTTTTATTTTTGGACGTTGACAGATTTATTTCCAAACGTTGTTAGGACCAATTTTGACGTTGACATGACATTTTCCAACGTTGACAAGAATATAGCCGTTGAGCGTTGATAGGTTGTTTTTGACCGTTGACAAACATTGGGTCCTACCCAGTTGTTATTTTTGACGAAAATATGGGCCGTAATTTTAGGAGTTGGTAAATTTTTATTAATGCACAAGATAAGTTATATATTTTTCAAGATTTTAATCATTATCTTTTGAAAATAACTGCCTTATTTTTTACCAATCACGTGTGCTTACCTCTCCTATATATTTGGCTCATTCTTTTGAAACAGGGTAACTGCTTATTCTTGTCTAACAAATCTTTCACACATATTCATCTTTCATAACACTTTACACAGCTTTCTACATCAATGACGCCTAAGTTTAAACCGAGTGATTTGGTATTGGGGTTCAGAATTCAGCACAACATGGTTGCCTATTTAGAGGCTGACAACACTCTGTTTCCTCAATATACTCAGCTGGTGCAGTATTTAAATGCATCTCTATTAAGGTATGCACTTTCTCATGCTCCTCTTATCCCTGTCACGCATATTAAGAAGTTTTGGAATACTGTTACTTCCTCAACAATTAATAATGTAACTATTGCTATAGTCCATGGGCGTTCATGGGTGGTTACTGAAGCCTTGGTTCGCCAGGCTTTGCATCTTAATGATGCAGATGGTATAACCACCCTACCCATTGGTGAGCTAGAACAAGGACTTCAAGCTTTGGGTTATGTCACACCCCACCATGGCGGAATATGGGGCGCGACGTATAGATATCATAACAACAACAGCGTGTCTATAGAGAGAACTAAATGAAATTGAAATATCATAAATGGCGACACAAATGTCGTAACAATATCTCAACAATGTAGGCGTCTAGGTAAGTAGGTAAAAGGCCTATCTTACCAAAGACATACAAATGAACAAACATCAAACATATAGGTACCATAAAGTTCACTTAATCAAGACACAAAATAAAATCTAAGAGGAAAGGGAATCCTCCTAATGCAATCCTAGCAGCCTCTATACTCTAGCCACTTCTAACATCATCCTCCTCAACTACCTCACCTGAAAATGACACTAAAATCTGTCAACATAAAGTTGGTGAGAACATAGGTTTAAGTTATCTATAACATCATAAGAAACCTTTACATCCGTTGAAAATAAGTTGAAAGGAAACAATTTATAGTAATGGACCATAATGTGATAATCATGTTACATGCATCCACAACAAAACATAAACCAAGTACCGATCACATCTACAATTCACAAAGCACACTATAACAATTAAGAAGTATCCCGTCACACACACAAGAACACACACCACACTATCCGGATCTTTCCCACACCACCTGTGGAAGATGAACTATATCCCCGTCGAGATATCTTGCCTCCGAAGAGACGATGCACAAGTACTCAGGACGGATCGTGCCCCACGAACTAAGAACTCAGGACGGATCGTGTCCCACGAACCAAGAACTCAGAACCAAGAACTCAGGACGGATCGTGCCCCACGCTCAACACACATCACAACTGGTCCCATAGACGCCCATACATCTATGTACCAATCCCAATCATAACCCAATCAAAAAAGATTCACATATTAGAACACATATCAAAGCACATATGAGAACACATAAGCACGCAAGTCACACAATATCACATGTATGTCCACACATTTTAAAACATAGTACTAAATCATGTTAAAGAACATTGCATGTGTCATCTCCATCCCATACTGGAAAAACATTTAAAAACGTAGCAAAACGGGACTATGAACTCACCTGATAGCACAACAAGCTAGCACTCCTTCAAACCTATAAAATCATACACGACACCCTTAGCTCAGGTCTTAACACCCAAGTTAAGTAACAATCAAGGAGATGAATCTAATCCCCCAATCCCCACTATCTAGTTCTCCCACTACAAGCTATTCTATACGTAAAATTCCAGTTATTCCCCGGTACGGTTTACTAGTCACTAAACGATCACATGAAGTGAACTTAACACCACACTTGACTCCTACCCTACTAGAGTTATGTTGTTATATGATCTAAGAACTTCAAAAACCAATTTTACTTTCTAATTACACGTTTAACCCTTTCGTTTAGTCTCTACGCCAAAAGTCGTTTTCACCAAAACTGATTTTCCGTACATGCTAAATTATTTGATGACCTTCCCGAACGCCATTTTCGACCAACCTTACATTTTTGAAAAGTAGACTCCCTGAACTTAATTTTAAGAAAAGAAACTCGACCAAAGGTGCTACCTACTGCCCGGAACAGTCGACACAAGACAGCCTTAAAAATCAGACTGTTTTACGCCTTTATGCACTAACCCTCTAAACATCATTAATTATCCCTAAATTTATAACACAAACCCTAAAATCATTAATGGATCTTAATTAATATATTTTTCTATAAAATTAATAAAACCCTAAGCATCTCAATGATGGTTAATTAACAATACAATTATGATTAATTAATAAAAACATAAATTATATTAAGGTTTAATTGATCACTTACCTTGAAACAAGAAAAATTAATGAACCCTAATCATAATTTCGACTTCTCTTGATATCCATGGAAGATTTAGACTGATTTTAGGTTTATTTAGGGTTATTAGTCGTTTTTAGGGGTCTAGGGGTGTTAATATAGGCCTTGGTAACCTTCTGGACAAGTTTAGGCCCAATTAGGACTTTTAAATGGTAATTATCCTATTTTTATTAATTTAATTATTAAAATTAAGGCTATGGGACCCACAAATTCGACTCCTCTCTGTGTTTTATCATATTTACACTCTCCCCCTTCTATTTTATGTTTACTTATACTCCTATACACTTTCGGGACCAAACCGGGTACCCTTTTGCTAATTTTTCGACTTTTTACGCGATTTTTGAACTAGCCTTCATTTCTAAAAGTTTCTAAATATAGAAAGTAACTATAAAACTTATCCTAACCATATTATATATACTTAATACATACATACAACATACGATACGTACACGAAACCTTATCAAAACGATACCCGAACTTTTCTGCAGTTCATTTGTCAACTCATTTCATTTCATTTCATTTCGTTTCATTTCCAACTTATACCATGATTTATACATTCATGTGAACTCATGAGCACGAACCAACCCCATCACATCATCATATAACGTACCATGTACTACATAAACAATGTCTAACATCATGATAAAGTCTCAAATATGAGCACATAACACATAAACGCACACCAAGCACATGATCAACATCAAACAGTCAAAAGTGAAAAATCCAAAATCTAGGGTTGTCACATCACTCCCTCCTAATAGAAATCTCGTCCCGAGATTTACTCCATAAGCTCAAAAAACTTCATTTCACAACTAATTCGCTATCTCTCTCATAAGAATGTAACCGGATCATCCGTATGACTACAACAACGCCCTTAATGAATATAAGCTCAAGACAAATTTTAGGACCCCCAACTTCGGATAAACGATCAAGCCCATGGACAACTAACGGACGTTTACGTGAAAGAATTTAAAAATATGAACCAAAACCTGAGACTCCAAAAGATACTCAACATAAAACATGTATCGACTCCCAACGAACCATGAAAACGGACCAATGACACAAGAAGCACCCAGCGACAACCGAAACGTATTACGACCGGTGACATACTATTAAAACCTAGTGCAAAACCAAATTTTACCCCAGAATGGATTTTGTACCTTAATGTATATTAGTTGTTCTAAAACCATGGTATCACATTAGTAATTTATGTAATCATTTGACGAAAAAAAAATCTATAGTCTCTTCACGAACGATCAATTGTCTAAAGCACACAACACAATATCACGCGTCAACATTGACTCCGAAACCCACATTCTTCATTAATGTAACAATATCTATGATGGATACATCTAAAATCCTATCCGAAAGCAGCCCTATGTTAGCCTTCTAAGTGTCCACTATCCCAAAATACCCAAAACACGAGTTTAAACCATGTTGTCCGAAAATTAATCTTGAACTCGACAGTTGTACAATTAATTCGACCAAGCTACTGACTTCCATTGACAATACGTTCTAAATATTTGAAAAGTACGCTCCGAGTACATAACTTTAGGCTTTTGAATCACCCAAAAATCTTTAAAAACGAATAAGTTATAACCAAAACGATTTTTACCTAGAATCTGCCAAGACATTAGCGACAGTTTCTGATAGTTTAGCGATGAATTCTGAAAATTTAGCGACAGTTTCTGCCTACTCCGATTTATAACAAAAAAAAGCGATTTGAAACCCTAAAACCCCTCATTAATTACCAAATTCAAGACCTAATTTATTTTAATTCCAGAAATTTAGAAACCCTTACCCATCATATGAGTAATTACATGATTTTAACATATTTAATTAAATAAGAACAAGAATTTAACTAAAGATCATTAGCTTTAGCTGATCAAAACCAATTTTACCTTTTTAAAAAAATAAATAATAATAATAATAAACAAGCCATACTTATATGTTAAAAAAAATATATCCCATCTTATTTCAAACACGCTTACGACACTTAACCCTTATTTCACCGACTACCAACAACTAATTTAACAATTTACAAATTCCATTTCTTTTACCACATAAGATACAAACTAAACGATACCGTGATCCCAAAAAGAATTCTCCACCCTCTCAATAGCCTCTACACCAAAAGTACCGTACAAACAAATACGTGAAATGAGGACTCGATAAATGCGCTACTACAGAAGTTGAAAATCCCAAAGAATGAAGAGCTATAAAACCATCCTAAGAATACAACCGATAAGTAGAAGGGATATATACATATATATAGGCATACACGTACAGACACTCAAGTCTATCCAACATATACTATACAAGCATGTATTAACCCTCTTTCATGCAACCATACTTAGGAATCCATTGATGTTGTGGTACTTGTATAACTATGTTGGCCACCATACTTATACCAGTCCCCTTTCACTAATGCACTCCCTCCTATGATGACACTTATAAGAATTAATACTACACATAACACATCAGTCTACCAACTCAAATAATCACATAGATCCTACAACTCATATAAGCACATAATCCACAACATAACATAAGGTCCAAAATCACATGTATTAAAATAATATAGCCAATGCATGAAACAAATAAACTCGTATTCCAGCTGAACCAGCGTAGACTAAATTCAAAATGTATAAAGAACATGAAAACGTAATTAAACGAAATCCAACAATGACTAGCGTATACGACTATAGTTCTACCGCGCTAGTCAAAACTCGTAAAGAAAATAAAATGTAGCTAAGTATGAACTTACTATGGTTCAATTCATACTAGTCAAAACATCACAATAAATAACATCCAAACACATCAATTAATATAAAATGCACACATACTCTTATGACGCGTATATGCAGGGACCCTTAAGCTATAGATTAGGCTACGCGACTAAGAAACCTAATTCTCTATAACCATTGTCTCTGATACCATTCTGTCACACCCCACCATGGCGGAATATGGGGCGCGACGTATAGATATCATCACAACAACAGCGTGTCTATAGAGAGAACTAAATGAAATTGAAATATCATAAATGGCGACACAAATGTCGTAACAATATCTCAACAATGCAGACGTCTAGGTAAGTAGGTAACAGGCCTATCTTACCAAAGACATACAAATGAACAAACATCAAACATATAGGTACCATAAAGTTCACTTAATCAAGACGCAAAATAAAATCTAAGAGGAAAGGGAATCCTCCTAATGCAATCATAGCAACCTCTATACTCTAGCCACTTCTAACATCATCCTCCTCAACTACCTCACCTGAAAATGACACTAAAATCTGTCAACATAAAGTTGGTGAGAACATAGGTTTAAGTTATCTAGAACATCATACGAAACCTTTAGATCCGCTGAAAATAAGTTGAAGGAAAACAATTTATAGTAATGGACCATAATGTGATAATCATGTTACATGCATCCACAACAAAACATAAACCAAGTACCAATCACATCTACAATTCACAAAGCACACTATAACAATTAAGAAGTATCCCGTCACACACACAAGAACACACACCACACTATCCGGATCTTTCCCACACCACCTGTGGAAGATGAACTATATCCCCGTCGAGATATCTTGCCTCCGAAGAGACGATGCACAAGTACTCAGGACGGATCGTGCCCCACGAACCAAGAACTCAGGACGGATCGTGTCCCACGAACCAAGAACTCAGAACCAAGAACTCAGGACGGATCGTGCCCCACGCTCCACACACATCACAACTGGTCCCATAGACGCCCATACATCTATGTACCAATCCCAATCATAACCCAATCAAGATTCACATATCAGAACACATATCAAAGCATATATGAGAACACATAAGCACGCAAGTCAAACAATATCACATGTATGTCCACACATTTTAAAACATAGTACTAAATCATGTTAAAGAACATTGCAAGTGTCATCTCCATCCCATACTGGAAAAACATTTAAAAACGTAGCAAAACGGGACTATGAACTCACCTGATAGCACAGCAAGCTAGCAATCCTGCAAACTTATAAAATCATACACGACACCCTTGGCTCAGGTCTTAACACCCAAGTTAAGTAACAATCAAAAAGATGAATCTAATCCCCCAATCCCCACTATCTAGTTCTCCCACTACAAGCTATTCTATACGTAAAATTCCAGTTATTCCCCGGTACGGTTTACTAGTCACTAAACGATCACATGAAGTGAACTTAACACCACACTTGACTCCTACCCTACTGGAATTATGTTGTTATATGATCTAAGAACTTCAA
Organism: Glebionis coronaria; assembly: GCA_025667525.1. NCBI lineage: Eukaryota > Viridiplantae > Streptophyta > Magnoliopsida > Asterales > Asteraceae > Glebionis > Glebionis coronaria. The sequence goes on along the minus strand of JANFOE010000632.1, from coordinate 172,886 downwards.
AAACCAATTTTAATTTCTAATTACACGTTTAACCCTTTCGTTTAGTCTCTACGCCAAAAGTCGTTTTCACCAAAACTGATTTTCCGTACATGCTAAATGTTTGACACCAAAACCCCGACCTAAACACCATAAATTTTATTGTAAACCTCCAGTCCTTTTATATACATTATAAAGAGTTCCCAAATCAAAAATATTTGGCTATCTCATCCGTTTGGTTAGGTTTTGACTCAAATCCCCGAAATCAAAATTTATTCCTGAACAGCGCACTGTTTTTGTAAAACTTATATGACGACCTTCCCGAACTCCATTTTCGACCAACCTTACATTTTTGAAAAGTAGACTCCCTGAACTTAATTTTAAAAAAAAAGAAACTCGACCAAAGGTGCTACCTACTGCCCGGAACAGTCGACACAAGACAGCCCTAAAAATCAGACTCTTTTACGCCTTTATGCACTAACCCTCTAAACATCATTAATTATCCCTAAATTTATAACACGAACCCTAAAATCATTAATGGATCTTAATTAATATATTTTTCCATAAAATTAATAAAACCCTAATCATCTCAATGATGGTTAATTAACAATACAATGATGATTAATTAATAAAAACATAAATTATATTAAGGTTTAATTGATCACTTACCTTGAAACAAGAAAAATTAATGAACCCTAATCATAATTTCGACGTCTCTTGATATCCATGGAAGATTTAGACTGATTTTAGGTTTATTTAGGGTTATTAGTCGTTTTTAGGGGTCTAGGGGTGTTTATATAGGCCTTGGTAACCTTCTGGACAAGTTTAGGCCCAATTAGGACTTTTAAATGGTAATTATCCTATTTTTATTAATTTAATTATTAAAATTAAGGCTATGGGACCCACAAATTCGACTCCTCTCTGTGTTTTATCATATTTACACTCTCCCCCTTCTATTTTATGTTTACTTATACTCCTATACACTTTCGGGACCAAACCGGGTACCCTTTTGCTAATTTTTCGACTTTTTACGCGATTTTTGAACTAGCCTTCATTTCTAAAAGTTTCTAAAGATAGAAAGTAACTATAAAACTTATCCTAACCATATTATATATACTTAATACAAAAAATACAACATACGATATGTACACGAAACCTTATCAAAACGATACCCGAACTTTTCTACAGTTCATTTCTGAACTCATTTCATTTCATTTCATTTCGTTTCATTTCTAACTTATACCATGATTTATACATTCATGTGAACTCATGAGCACGAACCAACCCCATCACATCATTATATAACGTACCATGTACTACATACACAATGTCTAACATCATGATAAAGTCTCAAATATGAGCACATAACATATAAACGCACACCAAGCACATGATCAACATCAAGCAATCAAAAGTGAAAAATCCAAAATCTAGGGTTGTCACAGGTTATCCTTTCACTGAAGAGGGTACTTTAAATAAATATTCAACACAAGAATTTCCCCCAACTTGGAAGTACTTAATACATGTCATACTTCAATGTTTGAGTCCCAAATGTACTGCACACAATGAAATTAACAGGTCTATTGGGAGTGCCCTTGTGTGTATTGCTACTGGGCAAAAATATAATTTTTCTAAAATGATTTTTGATGACATGTGTAAAAACAAGGGTAGCAAGATGACTCTTGCTTACCCAAGATTTTTGCAAATAGTTTTTGATGAGCAAAGGTATTGCAGTAGGGATCATGATGATTTTTATATGATCCCTGTGCAAAAGAAAGCAATTTTTGGAAAGATGAATTCACCCCCACACAGAGACTTACCCCTTACCCAAGCTATGCTTGTTGTTATTGCAGCAGCACAACCTCAACCTGACCCACAACCACAATCAGACCCATTACCTGAACCATCACCATCACCCCAACATATGGAACTAGACCAAGATCACTTCAATGCTGACACATTCAATGTTGGCGTTGACACTTCAAATCCAAACGCTGACACACTTTTACAACACACCCAAACACCCCTAAACCTTCAAACTGCTACCCAATCCACATCATCCTCTTCACCCCCAAACCTTAGGATGGAAAAATGCCAAAGGACTATTGGAGTGTTCTCCTCTGGTGATCCTAGCAATGTTGTAGAGAGAACCACCACCACAAGTGTGGTTGGTGATATGGGTGGGGCTAGGATTATTGGTACTAGTTTAGATGCAGGCCAAGCCAGTCCTAACATCATTAAGACCTCATCCATGCCCCATGACTCTACTTTGGGAGGTCAAATTCCCATTCTAGAGGAGGGCAGATTGGAACCCTATACTTTGTTGGAATTGACGACTATCTACATTAGCTTGCAAAAGCAAAATGCAAACCTTGTACATACTGTCTCTACACAAGGCCTTGAACTCAAGCAATTGAGGGAGAGGATTGTTCTTTTGGAAGGTGCTAACCTTAGACGTAGAGTGGAGGATTCTTCCAAAGGGGAGGATGAGCAGATACATGTGAGTGACAAAGGCTCACATGAAGGAGAATCTTTGGGTATAGCTGAAGCTCTAACAGATTAAAAGAGGCAACCAGGTTTTGATGTTTCATTGGTTACCCCTACAAATTTGAATTTATCTTTTACTAAGATGATGGAGCAGTTCACAAGAAGCGATGACAAGAGTAGATTGAGCATTGACAAGCAGATTTTTGACGCTGACAAGCCAAGCGCTGATAAGAGTAAGTTATGCGTTGATACACAGGTTTTGGACGTTGATAGACCTGCAGGTATGGTTGATGTATCCCAGTCATCAGCTATCATCGAGGATGTGTCTACACAGGTACCATCATCATCTTTACCCATCATTGATATATTAGATAAGGGTAAAGGAATTATGGTAGAAATAGTGGTTCCCAAGGATGCAGCCCAAGTAAAGTTTGATTCCATGTTGGCTGCACAACATGAGAAAGAAGATAGGATGAAGGAGACTGCTGTTGAGAGTAAGGAAAGCAGTGGTGATGAGAGCTTAGATTCAAGTGTCATGATTATTGAAGAACCAGAAAGGCTTGATATATTAGATAAGGTAAAAGCTTACATAGTTGAAGAATCAGGTAGATTATGAGATGCCTGAAGTTGCTTAGATGTACTTTGCATGGGAGAATAAAGTAATGGAAAATCCAGACATGACTTTATCAGATCAAATTTGGGGTTTGGAGATTCTACTTAGAGTTCAAAGAGATTGCAAGGTGATTCTGAAGTATAAAGCTAGCAAAGTTCTTGAACAGACCAAGACAGAAAGAAGGGAGCTCTATTACATGTTGCTCAGATGTCATCAAACAGATTGGACTTTTAGAAAGTTGTAGGGATTGTCTTTTCATGAATTGGAATATAAGGCTTATCCTATATGGGCAAAGGTGAAAGAGCAGAATACTATTAGACTTCTTTCAGATGAAAGAAAGGAAGAACTTGAAGAAGAGATGGAGATCCAAAGGGATTTGATTACACCAAGACCATTGAAGAAGGGAGTTCCACTTGAGTTTCCACCAAATTTGGATAGAGTAAATCCCAGTGAAGCTGTTATTAGAAAAAGTATTAAGCTCTCACCCTTGGAAGCTTCACATATGGTAGAAGTATTACCTCATGATTCCAGAAACCCTATAATTAGCAATGAAGAAGATGCAAGTGGGTTTTGGATGGTTGGAAGATATAGGAAAGAGGTACATACATTTACTACTTTGATGTCTTTTTTGCAAGCCTGGATAGGGAAGACTTGGCAGACCTTTGGAAGTTAATGCAGGCCAAGTATGAGACTGAAGCACCTACTTTAGTCAATGGAATAAAGATTTGGTCAACATTCAAGAGAATGTGTGCACCAGGTGAAGAAGATCCAATTTGGAACGATCTTATGATGATATCAGTGGACTTCAATGACGTTTAGATTCAGCAGCTGGAGTGTATCATTTGAGTACTACTAAGTTTTCTAAGTATCTTCTTGTGGATGCTGAGTATCCTATGTCCAAAGAAGTTTTGAAGAAAATGATGACAACACAACTGGAGATGGATTACTCAAGTGACGTGGCCAAAGATTTGATTAGGTTTATTTATTTCCAATTTGATAAGATTTGTAAGATTCCTCCTAGTACTTAGTTTTTATTCAAAAACTTGATTACTAGAGTAGATATCAAGTTTAGGGGAGGATTGTTAGGAATAAAATATAGTCAAGACACTTGAACGCTGACAAGAGCAATTTGGACGTTGATAGGAAGAAATCAAGCGTTGACAAGACAAGCATTGACAGGAAGAAGTCAAGCGTTGATGAGAAGAAGTCAAGCACTGATAGGATATTCTAGTCTACATGTTTTATGTTTCTAGTATGTTTCTAGTAAAGATATGGTTGACAATGTATTTTTTATGTTTATCTTTACCAAGATTAACTGATACGTAGACTCTTGTACAAGGTTCCTTAATCTATAAAAGGAGGCCTTTAGGTTTTGTTTCAAATATAAGTTTTATAAGTTTTTCACACTTTCATTGTACGCAAGTTCGATTAATCAATCAAAGTGAAAGTTTGGTTTAACTTGTTTGTGTGTTCTTGTTTAAGTATTAATTCCGCATAATACTTGAATTCTTTCATATACAACAACGTTTCTCTACATGTTTAACTTGATTTAATCTCGTTTACACAAGCTTAATCGATATAAGTTTGGGATCAACAAGTGGTATCAGAGCTTGCTGAGAAACTTTGATCTTAAGAACACAAAAACCCTAAATCGACAAAAACCCTAATTTGTCAAGAAACCCTAAAATACAGATGACATGTCTACTCCAGAATTGACCTCCACCTCAAACCACAACATTAATATCCCCATGCTAGACCTAGACAACTTTGAGCTGTGGAAGTTTAATTTTGAGCAGTATCTTCAAATCCATGACCACACCCTATGGGAAATTATTGAATATGGAAACACATTCGATAAGGCTGCCAAGATTGTAGCTGCTATTACTGCGAGATCAACTCCAGGCTCAAGTGAAGCTGATCGAAAAGAACAACCTGAAGACGGGAGATCTGTCTCAGCTGAGGACATTGCAAAGAGAAGGAATGACATGAAAACTCTAAGCATCCTCAAACTTTCTTTGGGACAAGCCAATCATTATAAGTATAGAGGCTATGAGTCTACCAAAGATCTTTGGGCAGCTCTTCAAGTTACTTATGGTGGTAATGATGATACTGCCTCAAAGAAAAAGAAGCAACTCTTGCATGAGTATGCTGTGTTCAAAGCTCTTCCCAATGAAAAGCTAAGTAGAGTCAGAAGCAGACTTCTTGACATTATAAGCAAGTTGTCATTCATGGGAACAGTGCATGATGATGCTGATATCATCACCACTTTCCTTAAAAGTCTTGGTGATGCATGGAAGATTGAAGCAAGGTCTATGATTGCTAATAATACTCACAAAAGTTCCACTTTTGATGACGTCTACAATAAACTGAGGATTGTAGAAAGTGAAATCCTTTCAGATCAAGGAAGCAAGTCTACCAATGGAAATATGGCCTTATTCTCGCATAGTGAAGGTCAATTTGATCAAAGGGAGTCATACATGCACCCCGTTACTGGATCACCTTGTGTCAACGTTGGATCAAGCTCTGTCAGCGCCCCACATTTAGACGCTGACACATACAATGTTGACTCAGCAAGAGTTATGCCTGCTAGTATTGATCTAGATACAGTTTGTGCATACATTGCTTCATTGCCCAATGGTTCAGTGATTGCATATGAGGACCTTGAGCAAATTAGTTATTAACATTTGGAAGAGATGGACATAAAGTGGAATATGGCACTTGCAAGCATAATGGCCAATATATGGAATAGAAGATTCAGGAAGAAGATGACTTTTAATGCTAACGACACTGTTGGGTTTGATAAATCCAAGGTTGAGTGTAGATATCCAAGAAGATCTGATGCTGGAAAGCCTTCAAGCCAAATCGTCAAGGTTGAAGATACAAAAGCTATGGTTTCCATGCAAGAGATTGATGGTATTGGCTAGGACTGGAGCTTTTTGGCCAAGGATGTGGAAGAAAACAAGGCCTTGGTTGCAGAAAAGGAGGAAGTGGAGCATGTTCACTATGCTCTCATTGTTGTTCCTTTGATCGTTGGACTCAATGGTTATGAACCATATATCTAGGTTTGATCATCATTCATATGATAAAATAGCGGAAAAGAACAATGATCATGACAAGGTGTTTAGGCACAAAGAACACGAATTAAAACAATTGGGATGTTCATTATATTAATAACAAACATCCACAAGACGTGTATACATTGAATCCCACGTCTAGTGCGACACACACTTTAGGTTTACATTGTGAATGAATAATAATGATGAAAAACCTACGTCCTATGTTTTCTTTATATACTAGAAAACATAGCTTACAAAGAAAGCTAAAGTAATAAAAAGACTCCAACGACTTGTTCTTTTGCAACTTGTACTTTTTAGCCCTTGTCTTCTTATTTTGTTGTGTTTTGACTTATCAACTTAATAATTCGACCCAACAATCTTCCCCTAGTTGATGATGTCAAAACACTCCTCTTAAGCATGAATCCTTTGTATGTAGTACATGATCTCCAAGAAGCTTCCCCTTAAGTATAGCACATATTCTTCCCCTTTTTGACACATCAATAGGGAATATGTGAAAGTATGCAATCTTGAAGATTCTCCAAAAGTAGCTCTATGTAATGATTCTGAAGAAAAATAAATAAAGTAGTCTTGATGTAGAAGTAAAATAACCCAAACTTATGTTCCATGTCTTGTTTATCCATGTGATGAAGAACTTATACCAGATTGAAAAAATATAAGTAGACCTCGATCCCTTGTCAATATTCTCATCCTTTGTGAGACACTGAGCACGATAATGTAACTCCTTCAAGTGTTTATGACAAGTCTTCGTCACCAACCATGTAAAGCACGAACAAGTTACCTTTAAAGTCAGTGGCTGAGGTCCACGACTTCAAGATATGATAGAACACAAACTCGCGAAAATCTTCTTCAATCATCAAAATTCCCATAAGAATTCTTCCCCTTAAGCTAACACTTCTTCATGACGATTTTAATGGAATCACATCTTCATACCATATGTAAAAGCCAGTTATGGATAACTCTTACATAGTTTAAAATATCCATCAAATCCCACAAATAATTGCTAACTCGCTTTAAAATCATTAATCCATTTAAAAATATCCGAGCCATAAATATCAACATGATATTCTATATTAAAACGGAGATTCCATGTACCTTCGTGTGTGTAATCCTCCTTTTTGTGTGCTTAAAACGTCTAATTTTCTCAAACAGCAGCAATCAGTGTGTTATCCGAGAACCCTTACTGTCCAATATCCACATTCATTACTCGATATCGGACAAGGCGTATCAGCGTTTGAAGAACATATCTCGGACAACACTGTCAACTCCATCAGTGTTGACTTATTTCTGTCAGCGTCGAAACCCTTCCTGTCAGCGCCCAAATAACAAACGTCAGCGCCAACCTAAAATCCTATCAGCGTTCATTCCTTACTCTCGTCAGCGTTAAATTCCAATTTGTCAGTGTCAACCATAAACCTCATCAGCGTCTTGACAAATCCAAATTCTTTTTCCTTACAGCAACTAACGACCTCCTTTTTCGTTTGTACCTTTCTTTTGTGTCACTTGTTTATTGCAAAATATGCGGCTAAACAATCTCACATAAACGTGTGAACACAACTATCTCAACCAATGAGAAAGGAATGGCCGTGTGAACACATAGCTATATGAACGTGTGAATATACTGGATATCGACCAATCAGAAGCTTTCAATCATGTGAACACAAGCTGCTTCATTCGTCCTTACGTGTTTGATTGCTTTGTTTCTTTGTAACATCACTTGCCTTGTACGCAACATACATGCGTACTTTACGTTCCATCCTTTTTCTTTGCAGCAAACGACAACCACACATAATCTTGGATCTAGGGTTTATAAAGTTGAACATCGAAACCCTAATTAGGGTTTGTTAATTAACCATAGATCCTGATTTAACAGCCACCAAACTCAATTCTTCCTGCTTTTTAAGTAGATCTAGGGTTTGAAGAAACCCTAGTTCATGATTTCATGTGAAAACAGAAAACTGAAAATCTTCCTTCAGCCAACTTTGACGCTTAATAACTTTTGCCTGGGGATAAAACTCGACAATCCCTCCGGTGGATGTTTAGATCTATGTATGTAGAACACACATCTAAAATTTCGTGACGATCCAACGGTTCAATCAAAAGTTATGACCTTCTGAATACTGCTGCGCACACAAAAACGTCCAGAAAAATTCAATACGAATTTTTCTTCTCTTCACCATACACGAACACCTCGTCGGACCTAGATATCATGAGCCTTAGGCTCTGATACCAATTGTTGTTCCTTTGATCGTTGGACTCAATGGTTATGAACCATATATCTAGGTTTGATCATCATTCATATGATAAAATAGCGGAAAAGAACAATGATCATGACAAGGTGTTTAGGCACAAAGAACACGAATTAAAACAATTGGGATGTTCATTATATTAATAACAAACATCCACTAGACGTGTATACATTGAATCCCACGTCTAGTGCGACACACACTTTAGGTTTACATTGTGAATGAATAATAATGATGAAAAACCTACGTCCTATGTTTTCTTTATATACTAGAAAACATAGCTTACAAAGAAAGCTAAAGTAATAAAAAGACTCCAACGGCTTGTTCTTTTGCAACTTGTACTTTTTAGCCCTTGTCTTCTTATTTTGTTGTGTTTTGACTTATCAACTTAATAATTCGACCCAACACTCATGACACATTCTTCATCTTCATCAGACAATGAGGTATAAGATGATGCATTTTGTAGTAAAGGTTGTCGACTAGACACTGAAAAACTTAATAAAGAGAATTTAAAGTTAAAATCAGATGTTGTTCATGAAAAATGCAAGTTATCTAACTATCAACTTGCACTTGTTCAAACTGAAAAGACTGTGGCTGAGTATAAGAAAATGGAGCTTGACCTAAAAGATCAAATCAATGTTTTGACTCATGACCTAAATGATAGTATTAAGGTAAGGGACATCTTGGAGAGATCCAATGGTGCTCTTCAGGATAAGTTAGATGAGGCTATCAAAAACAAAGATAATCTAGATCTTAAAATTCAAAAATTTGATCAAGCTTCTAAAATCCTAGAAAAATGTGTGAGTAAACAAAGGGATTCTAGGGATATGAGTGGGATTGAGATGAAGGAATATGCTGGTGTTCCACCACCTGCTGGGAACTTCTATGGTGTCCTTACAAAGGATTTGTCTTGGACTGGTATACCAGAACTTCAAGAAGAGGAATTTATTCCTCCACCAAGAGTTCTTACTCCAGTAGAGGAGTACAAGCAGAAATTGACTGATTTGAACCAATGGAAGAAAGCTAACCCTACGTTGTTTGTTAAGGGTGGCATGCTTAGTGACAGCCCAAATGAGTCAACACCCATAAAAGTGACCAATCCTAGTACTGGAAAGACTGTTGACCTTGGCTTAAACATTGATAGAAAACCTAGAATTAAATATGCAGAAATGTATAAACCTAGGTCACCAAAAAGTCAAGTTAGTGATAATGGGACAGGTTTTTTTTCATCTAGACCTAGAGTTATGTCTAGAAAAGCCTGTTATACTTGTGGAAGCTTTTCACATTTGGCTTATAAATGTGTCAATACTTCAAAGGTCAACGCTGATAGAAAGTCAACCATGTTCAAACCCAAACCTTTTGTCTAGCAAAGTACACAAGTCATTAGACCAGCCCCATTCTTTACTGAAGGGTCTAATACTTATGGACAAAGGCCTTTTCAAAAGACTAATACATGGTCTAACAAACAATGGGTTCCTGTAGCAAACCCTAGGTTTAGCGCTTATAAAGGGAATTTCAGCGTTGGCAAGAACAAATTAAACGCTGACAGGAATGTTTCCAGCGTTGCTAGACCAAGTAATGTCAAATACTTGCAACCAAAGGGAAAGGGGTCTAAATCTTCTTCTAGCTTGACATGGAGACCCAAACAAGACCAAAACTTTAATTCAGATGGGATTTCAATGACCTGTAATAGATTTCATTATATTTCAAAGGTCATAACTAAACCAATTGGGGTTAACTGGGTGTTTTATCCAAAAAGGGATGAACAAGGGGTTGTCATAAGGACTAAGTCTGTTCTTGTTAAACAACCAAATGAATCCAAGTCTGCTCAGGCTTGGGTTCCCAAAGAAAACTAATATGTTTTCTTTATGTGCATGTCATTCAAAAGTAGGTTAATGATTATGGCTATTGGGATAGTGGATGCTCTAGGCACATGACGGGGAAGGAAGATTACTTGACAAACATTACCCCCATTAAAGATGGTGACAAAGTGTACTTTGGAGGCGGATATGGAACTATCACTGGCAAAGGCACTCTTATCACCAACAATTTGCGTTTTGAGAACGTGTTTTTGTTAAAAGAACTTGACTATAATTTGTATAGTGTATCACAGGTTTTTGATAACAAAAATAAGGTTCTTTTCACAGATACTGAATGCTTGGTGTTGAGCAAAGATTTTAAAATACCAAATGAGAAATTCATTGATTATATAACACCTAGGCATAAGGACATTTATAATGTGAATCTTAATGGAATTAGGATGAATAATACTTTGTCATGTCTATATGCTAAGGTTTCAGTTGATGAGAGTAATCTTTGGCACAGAAGGTTAGGGCACATTAATTTTAAGAATATAAATAGACTTGTGAGACATGGTTTAGTTGATGGTTTTCCTGAAAAGGCTTTCCACAATGACCACTCTTTTGTTGCATGTCTTTAAGGCAAACAACACAAAGTCTCCTTTAAGTCCAAACCAGTGCATTCTAGTTCTAAACCACTTCACTTGCTGCATATGGACTTGTTTGGTCCAACTAATATAGAAAGCTTAAATGGTAAATCCTACTGATTTTTCTAGATTTACTTGGACTTTCTTTTTAGCTTTGAAAAGTGAAACTGCTGATACTTTGATTAACTTTATTACCCAATTAGAGAAAAAGACTGGGTATGAGGTTAAGATACTTAGAAGTGATAATGGTGGTGAGTTTAGAAATAATTTGTTAGATGATTTTTGTGCCAAGAAAGGGATTACTAGACAGTTTAGTATAGCCAGAACCCCACAACAAAATGGGGTAGCCGAGAGGAAGAATAGAACACTCATAGAAGCAGCAAGGACTATGTTGGCTGATGCTCACTTTCCCATTGCATTTTGGGCTGAGGCTATGAATACAGCTTGTTATGTACAAAATAGGGCATTAATCAACAAGATTTACAATAAGACACCTTATGAGCTATTTTGGATTAGGAAACCTAATATTGGTTTTCTTAAACCCTTTGGCTGTCATGTAGTTGTTTTAGATACTAGTGATGCCTTAGGAAAGTTTAGTGCTAAAGGCGATGAAGGTTACTTTATGGGTTATTCAATGCAGAGTAGAGGATATAGGGTTTACATTAAGAAAGAAAAACGTATACTTGAGAAGGTACATGTTAGGTTTTTAGAAAGTAAACCCAGTGATCCTGAGAATGGACCAAATTGGTTATTTGACTTGGAACCTCTATCTAGAACTTTGAATTATATGTCTGTGACTAATCAAGACATTGTGAAGGTGACTTCAAATGTTGTGGAAGAACCAGTTGTTGAAATTTCAGGTATACAGGTTGATGATAGGTGTGTAAACACCCATCCTTTTTACCACTTAATTACAATAATAACCGAGCCAAAACGTGTATTTTATGTCATTTATGTCGGAATTATGCGTGGTTTGTGTTTTTGTTGTGATTTAGGACGAAAAGGTGAAAAGTGGAAAAAAACACGGGCATTCACGGGCTTTTATCGAAGAAAAAGACGAAAGACGAAGTCAAGAAGTCAAGAGTGCAAAAAGAACGGAAGTCCAAGACAAATTCTGAAGATTTATTCAAGAAAAAGTCAAACGACGGAAGTTTACTAAAGCCGAAGAACTCGAGTCTTATTTATGAAGAAAAACTAAGACGAGTTTAAGGAAATCCCAAGACAAAGTCCAAGTATTAAGAAGATTAACAAAAGATTAAAGGCTTAAGGACTTGATCATGCAATTAAGAAGAAATGAAAGAGGGGAGGAAGCTTCCTAAGCACTCCCTAATCCTTCCCTATAAATAGATTAGGATGTTAATCATTTTATTTTGTTGGATAGCTTGACAAACTATTTCTTCCACTTTACTTTCCTGCACATTTACATTTCATGTCATTTACATTATTGTCAAATTTAAATACTTTTCTTGCACCTTAAATTCCTTTAATTTCAAGTAAGTTTCCATTTAATTCTTGTCAATCTTTATCTTTATTGTTTATCTCTCATTCTACCTTTCTTTAATCATTGATCTTTGTCTTTATTATTCATGTTCATGTTTATGTTTTTGAGTTTTTGTTAAATTTATTAAGTGGGTTTTGATTATTTTGATTAGCTTTGTTAGTTTTATTGTTTTGGATTGATTGTTTATGATTAATAGATGTTTATTGATTAGTTAGATTTAATCTTGTGGTTGATTTAGCTTCATTTTTATCTAGATCCGTATCTTTTTCTGTTTCCTTGTTCTTCGCTGTTCATTTGTTCTCCCAGGAAACATTCGGGATCAAGCCAGTTATTCCGAGTGAAGTAGTTTGTGTTGATTATTCCGAATAAAGGGTGTTCATCCGGAATATTGAACATTCCGGATCAGAAGAGTTTATTCGGAATAATTTATTATTCCGAATCAAACCATTCATCCGGAATATTAGACATTCCGGATCAGCCATTTATTCCGGATCAAGCTCACATTCCGGATCAACAAAATATTCCAGATCAAGGTGCTTTATTCGGAATATTAAAACATTCCGAATCAAGGTGCTTTATTTGGAATAATATTCCGGTTCAGCGAACGTTCCGAACCAAGAGGATATTCCGGATCAAGGGCTTCCATCCGGAATAAGTGACATATTCCGGATCAAGGAGTTCTATTCGGAATATTATTCCGGATCAAGAGATATTCCGGATCAAGGGCAACATTCCGGATCAAAGCTACATTCCGAATCAAGAAGTTTATTCCGGATAGGTGACATATTCCGAGTAAGCATTTTATTCCGGATCAAGGTTTTGGGAAAATATTCCGAGTGAAGAAGAACATTCCGAACGAAGGTGACATTCTGGATGAATGTTTATTCCGAATAAGGGTATTATTCCGGATGAGCTATTTTTCAGGTTCTTTTAATTTCTGTTTTTAATTTTCTGTTTTTAATTTCAAGCTTTACTTTTCCCGCCTTTTTACTTAGTTGCACTTTAAGATTACTTGCCTTAGATTTATTTTAGCCTTGCCTTAGTTTTAGGTTTTAGTTGCGTTTTAAGTTTGCCTTAGATAGATTTAAGTTTGCGTTATTTACTTTAATTGCCTTTTAATTTCAGTCTCGCTTTTAAATCTTGCAATTTATTTTAAATTAGACTTAGATTTAAATTACCTGCCCTTTACTTTAATTGTTTTGCACTTTTAAATACAACAACGACACAACCTTTTGTTTCACCAAAGAACGACTGAGTCGCATAGTTAACCAGTTTTCAATTCGATTAGACCACGACAAAGAATCTTTTTAATTAGGTAAAAACCTAGTTATCAAATGGCGCCGCTGCCGGCTTTTTTCGTAAAGATTAACGGTTTTCTGTGAAAGACGCGTTGCTTTTTGGGATCCGTTCACTTGTGAGCGTTATTTTCTTGCTTAAAATTTTCAAAAAACCATAAAAATAAAAAATTGTTAAAAATCCATAAAAATTAAAAAATTTCAAAAATCCAAAAAGATTTTATTTTTATTGTGTATATATATTGTATTTGTGTTTGGTACTGTTTTCTTTTGCCTTTGTAGGTGTATGCGTACTAGATCTTCTACTTATCAAGAGCCCGAGACTCGAGAAGATTTAAGTATGGCAGGTGTTAACAACAACAATAATCCACCGCACCTCAACAATAATAACAACAATGTTCTTCCACAGCCCGATCTTCGGACAATGGGGGAGCTTTGTCAACCTACCATGTTTGGACGAGGAGGACCGATTGTGCCGATGCAAATCACGGCTCCGGAGTTTTCGTTGAAGCACCATATGATTCAGCAAGTAGAAACTAATCCATTCGCCGGAATGCCTGATGATGATGCCAACAAACACCTCGACAAGTTCATTACAATCACCCAAAGCATGAAGTTGCCCGGTGCCTCAATGGATGTTCTTCGCCTACAACTCTTTCCACATAATTTATCCCACCACGCCGAGAAATGGTTTGATCGTCTCCAAAGAATTCCATTCATACTTGGGATGACATGACACAACGCTTTTTGTCGCGCTACTTTCCACCATCCATGGTCACGAGCCTTCGCAATCAAATCAGCGGTTTCATGCAAGATCCCGATGAATCTCTTTTTGATGCTTGGGAAAGATATAATGTTTTGATTGATCGTTGTCCAAACCACAACATGCTTCCAGTGACATTAATTGATAATTTCTACAACGGTTTGACTTTTCGTGATCGTGATCCGATTAATGCAGCCGCCGGTGGCACATTTATGAAAAGGAGACCCGAGGAGTGTAGAGAGCTTATTGAGAACATGACTACTCACCACAAAAACTGGGATTCCTCCGCTTCTTCAAGGAACAACCCGAGAGTCAATGTTTCTTCTACTTCAGCAAACCCCGATATGACCGAATTCACCCGCATGATGACTGAAATGAACAAAAGTATCTTGCTTCTCGCTACAAACCAACAAAAACAAGTTAAAGCGGTTGCACCTTCTTGTGAAACATGCGGCGGTCCACACTCATACACAGATTTTCCTTCTACTCAAGGAAATCCGGAAAATGTGTATGCAGCTTATGGTAATTATTCACCGGAAAGTTACCAAGCTCGACAAGGGGATAGAAATTTGTTGAGTTACCGATCAAACAACTACCTTTCACCCGGTTTTTCTCCTCAAAACTAAAACCCCGCCAACAACTACAATAGAAGCAACCAAATCCCACCTAGAGCTTCTAATCCTTATCACCCACCCGCCCAACAAACCCCACCCATTAACCCCGATGTTGAAGCATTAATGAGAACTCAAGGTGAGCAAATCAAGAATCTGCAGAGCCAAATTATCAATCTGAAAGGAGATATTACCAAGCAAGGGAATGACATCAGATCCGAGCTTCGAGATAATCTCCAATCCTCCTTCGGCAATCAAACCAATGATTTGAAGAATATGCTTGCTAGCTTCTTGCCCACAACTTAACCTTCTACTTCGAGTTCTCTACCTTCTAACACCGTCACCAATCCGCGAGCGAATGTGAGTGCTATTACTACCCGTAGTGGAGTTACCATAGTAGGACCACCTATCCCACCCCCATCATCTACACCTCCTCCATCACCATTTATCCCTACTCCTCCTACATCTAGTATTAGTACACCATTACCGTCTCCACCTCGTCATGACGATGTTCCCCTGAAGAACCCTTCAACATCTCAACCTTTACCTACACCCGCACCTTCACCACCCAACCCCAGCATTCCTTATCCATCTCGCCTAGGCAAGACCACAATGCTAAACAAGGATGACTCTTAAGTGTCGAGCTATGTGAAGATGCTCTCTCAAATGAACATCAACATTAGCCTTGTTGAAGCACTTGTCCACATGCCGAAATTTGTCAAAGCATTTAAGGAATTGCTTAACAAGAAGGAGAAGTTGATTGAGCTCGCCAACACACGCTTAAATGAAAACTGTTCTGCAGTTATTCTTAAAGAACTTCCGGAAAAACTTGGAGATCCCGGTCGTTTTGTGTTGCCTTGAATTTTCAACAAAACCGAAGAATTTACTGCCCTTGCTGATCTCGGGGCCAGTATTAATCTTATGCCTTTGAGTGTTTGGAAAACACTATCATTACCCGACCTTACTCCTACAAAGATGACTCTTGAACTTGCAAATCGCACTCTCGCTTACCCCGTTGGTATTGCCGAAGATGTGTTCATTAAAGTTGGCACATTTACTTTCCCGGTCGACTTTGTCGTTGTTGATTATGAAATGGACCCTCGTATTCCTTTAATACTTGGTTGGCCATTCTTGAGAACCGGACGAGCTTTAGTTGATGTTGCCGAAGGTGAGTTAATCTTAAGAGTCGGGGATGATGCCCAAGTTTTTAAAATGGGGAAGCTTACAAGCAAATCCTTTGGACGAGAATCTGCAAATATGATTAGTGTACTCGATGATTTTGTCATCTACAACAATCCTCTATTCGAGTCTTGCATTGATAATCCACTTTTTGAAGATGATGTGGATGATTCTCTATCCAATTTAGAACCTTCTCCTATTTATGATTCTCCATCGATCTTTGATGCTTATGATGATGATTCTAGCTCAGATTCGGATGATTATGATGACTTTACCTCCGAGTATCCCGACATGCCCATTTACGATGATTTTGATGAGGCCGATACTCTCTCGAGTGATTCTTCACATGATGAAGATCCTCCGCCATCACTTAATCCTACTTTGGATGATTACTCATTTAAGGAAGACTTTTCAACTTTTCTCAATACTTACTTCCCTCATGAGAGTGATGCTCCTCCTTTGGACTTTGAAGATTATCGTCTTGATCCTACTTTGGATTTGAAGAAAATTCTTTCAAAGGAGAAGAAACCAGTCGACACCGACATCCGTAACACATATGATTTAACACCTCTTTGTCCACCTTCTGAGGACGAGGTTGTGCATCTTCTTCGTGGATAATCTTTACATTCTGCTGAGCCTGAGTGCTATTTTCCCTTAAAGGAAAAGGTGTTCGACCCCGGTATTGATATTCTTTAGCCATCTCAGTATCCACCTGATGAAATAAAAGGAAATATCTTTGGAACTTATGGAAATCTGCTTGCACCACTTCACCCTTGCTTCCACCGTGCTCCATCGCTGCTTAAGGGAACCTTGCCTATTCTTCTTTGGCTTGCCTTGTTCACCTTAAGCTTGTGCTATTTGATGGACGAAAACTATGTGTTTGATCCTGGTGGATATGTTTCATGCTTCTTCCTATGGTAATCAAGGTCGAGTCAGGCTCACGACTCGGTTAACAAAAATCAAGCGCTTCTTGGGAGGCAACCCATGTATCTATCTTTTAGCTTTCTTCATCCTAAGTGTAGGGGAGACCCGTTGGTGTTTGCTATTTCCTCTCTTCTACTATTCAGGGATTCGAGCGCTCAATGATCCACTCTTGATGATTTTTGACGACCCGTGATTTCGTTGTTCCCTTCTTCCCGGTTCTATCCTAAACTCTTTTCGATTCACTATTTTATATTTTCCAATATTAAAATAGGAATCTCTTTAGTTGTCTTTTCCTTAGCGAGATTTAAACAAAGTGCACAATGTCCTAAGTGTAGGGGAGTTTACTCCCACATGCTTAAATATTGAGGACAATGTTTATATTAAGTGTAGGGGGGACTTCTATCGAAGTTAAGGGCTCTTTTCCTTGTATTTGTCCTCATTTTAACCGGAAAATCTATTTTTCGACATTTTTCAAAATTTTTGATCTACTTTGGCCTATTAGTTTTTCCCTTTGTATAGTTATTTTCATTCTTTGCTAGAATAAATTTTAATAAAGTGGTTTTAATTTTCAAACGTTGTGAATCTTTTGACTCACCCGAGTTTTCTTATCTAAGTTTACTCTAGCTAGTATCCTTAACGTGTTTAAGTCAAGTTTTGCTAGGATTTTATATAGGGAGCTATAAAATGCGAAAGTCTTAACTCTCACGGGTTAAGAACAAGAACTTTTCGCAAGTTCCTATAATTGATCCTAGAGAGTCGTTTATCAAGGGAACTTTAAAATGCGATTTCTAAACTTGAACCCAAGAGTTTGCAAGATCCTATAGATGACTCGAAAACCCAAAACTTTGATTTAATAGGCTAAGCATCCACGAGTCTCATTCCTTGAGATTTTAAACTATAGAGAACGAGAGATGATAGAGTCAGTTATAAGTTTGGTATTCTTTCGTGAATTTATGTGAATTAATTATAAGCCTATTCTCCCGTCGCTTGCTAATAAATTTATCTGCAATAAATAAGGTTGTACGATTTGAAAAGTTACTTAGCTTCTAGCCCAAGATCGTTTAAAAGTTGCTCGGTATGGATTAGAGTTCATAGCCAAAGGCATAACTTATTGAAGCGGGATGCGAAGATTGGCGAGTCCAAAAAGGTCCTAACAAGACATGAGAGCTATATTTTGTTTCTAAAGATCCAAAGTGATGTGAAGAATCATTTATCAAAGATCAACATGAAGGATCGAGACACACGACGAAACGCAAAAACTCCCCAAAAGTCATGGAGAAGTGTATCCGAAAAGACCCTAGCAAGGTATGAGGATAAATAGATCCAAGTCATAAAAGGAGGCGGATTGTTGTATATCAAAGTCCAAAATAAAGATTGGAGAAAAATGAAGAAGTCATGGTCCATATATGAAGAATCTCTCAAAACTTCAAGTGAAGAAATTCCTATTATGAAGAGAAGACCATTATTTCATGAATGTCTCTCAAGGTTTGAAGTATGAAGTCGCTGCCAAATATCGGTCCGAGAAAGGTCTCAAATCGCGAAGCGAGTTATGCCAAGATATGAACTTTATGAGGTCCCGAGAAGCAGTTTTAAAAGATTTTGTCCTTTAGCTAACTATTGATTAAATCGTTCACTTTATTTTCGGCCTAAATAACTATCGAAATAAGTCAAAAATGCATCTTCGTGATCATTCAAGACAATAATAAAATATAAGAGATACACCTAGGAATAAGGGAGTCTAAGTGAGTAATTGGCCCACATGAGTTCGTGTTAGTTTGCTAACTTATAATAACAATGATCTCGTTTTTAAGCTTGGTTTGGAGAAAGTGAAAACTTGAGGATGATGATTATTCATGACATTTCCAAAACCCAAGGTATGCTTTTAATTTCTTTACTTTGAATGTTTGTAATTTTCTATCTCTTTAATAAAGGCCAACGTGGATTGATTATGATGAAAAATGTAAACGTGCTTTGTAACTAATGCATTGCATGAGGACATTGCAATGGTCAAGTATAGGGGATTTGATAGGTGTGTAAACACCCATCCTTTTTACCACTTAATTACAATAATAACCGAGCCAAAACGTGTATTTTATGTCATTTATGTCAGAATTATGCGTGGTTTGTGTTTTTGTTGTGATTTAGGACGAAAAGGTGAAAAGTGGAAAAAAACGGGCATTCACGGGCTTTTATCGAAGAAAAAGACGAAAGAAGAAGTCAAGAAGTCAAGAGTGCAAAAAGAACGGAAGTCCAAGACCAATTCTAAAGATTTATCGAAGAAAAAGTCAAAAGACGGAAGTTTACTAAAGCTGAAGAACTCGAGTCTTATTTATGAAGAAAATTCAAAACGAGTTTAAAGAAATCCTAAGACAAAGTCCAAGTATTAAGAAAATTAACAAAAGATTAAAGGCTTAAGGACTTGATCATGCAATTAAGAAGAAATGAAAGAGGGGAGGAAGCTTCCTAAGCACTCCCTAATCCTCCCCTATAAATAGATTAGGATGTTAATCATTTCATTTTGTTGGATAGCTTGACAAACTATTTCTTCCACTTTACTTTCCTGCACATTTACATTTCATGTCATTTACATTATTGTCAAATTTAAATACTTGTCTTGCACCTTAAATTCCTTTAATTTCAAGTAAGTTTCCATTTAATTCTTGTCAATCTTTATCTTTATTGTTTATCTCTCATTCTACCTTTCTTTAATCATTGATCTTTGTCTTTATTGTTCATGTTCATGTTTATGTTTTTGAGTTTTTGTTAAATTTATTAAGTGGGTTTTGATTATTTTGATTAGCTTTGTTAGTTTTATTGTTTTGGATTGATTCTTTATGATTAATAGATGTTTATTGATTAGTTAGATTTAATCTTATGGTTGATTTAGCTTCATTTTTATCTAGATCCGTATCTTTTTCTGTTTCCTTGTTCTTCGCTGTTCATTTGTTCTCCCAGGAAACATTCCGGATCAAGCCAGTTATTCCGAGTAAAGGAGTTTGTGTTGATTATTCCGAATAAAGGGTGTTCATCCAGAATATTGAACATTCCAGATCAGAAGAGTTTATTCGGAATAATTTATTATTCCGAATCAAACCGTTCATCCGGAATATTAGACATTCCGGATCAGCCATTTATTCCGGATCAAGCTCACATTCCGGATCAACAGAATATTCCAGATCAAGGTGCTTTATTCGGAATATTAAAACATTCCGAATCAAGGTGCTTTATTCGGAATAATATTCCGGATCAGCGAACATTCCGAACCAAGAGGATATTCTGGATCAAGGGCTTCCATCCGGAATAAGTGACATATTCCGGATCAAGGAGTTCTATTCGGAATATTATTCCGGATCAAGAGATATTCCGGATCAAGGGCAACATTCCGGATCAAAGCTACATTCCGAATCAAGAAGTTTATTCCGGATAGGTGACATATTCCGAGTAAGCATTTTATTCCGGATCAAGGTTTTGGGAAAATATTCCGAGTGAAGAAGAACATTCCGAACGAAGGTTACATTTCGGATGAATGTTTATTCCGAATAAGGGTATTATTTCGGATGAGCTATTTTTCAGGTTCTTTTAATTTCTGTTTTTAATTTTCTGTTTTTAATTTCAAGCTTTACTTTTCCCGCCTTTTTACTTAGTTGCACTTTAAGATTACTTGCCTTAGATTTATTTTAGCCTTGCCTTAGTTTTAAGTTTTAGTTGCGTTTTAAGTTTGCCTTAAATAGATTTAAGTTTGCGTTATTTACTTTAATTGCCTTTTAATTTCAGTCTCGCTTTTAAATCTTGCAATTTATTTTAAATTAGACTTAGATTTAAATTACCTGCCCTTTACTTTAATTGTTTTGCACTTTTAAATACTACAACGACACAACCTTTTGTTTCACCAAAGAACGACTGAGTCGCATAGTTAACCAGTTTTCAATTCGATTAGACCACGACAAAGAATCTTTTTAATTAGGTAAAAGCCTAGTTATTAGTTGACAAGGAGGTTGGATCACAAGCAGACAAATCAGCACCCATACTTGAGTATGTTACCATTCCTATATGGACAGATGCATTTTTTGCTTCTACTGTTGCTGGAAAAGAGAAAGGTGGTCCACAAGTATCACTAGTTGAAAACATGCATGATTCTTCAAGCGCTGACAAAGGAAAATCTGGCGCTGACAAGACAAATTCAGGCGTTGATGGCTCAAACGTTGACAACCCTAATTAAGGCGTTGACAACTCTTTTGACCATTTATTCTCTTCCAGTGTTTTTGAACAAGGTGAACCTTCAAACAGAAATGGTGAGGTTCATTCAGATGATGATGGAAGAGCATTTGAAGAAGATATTGGCAACTTGGAGACTGAAATTGATGATAATACAATAATTGAAGGAGGAGTACTTACATATACTATGAAGAATCATCCTTATTCTCTTATTATAGGTGATGTGATGAATCCTGTACAAACTAGAAGGTCTCATTAGAATCATGGAGGATTCATTGCCAATATTCACAAGAAGGTTGATACCCCTCTTGTTCAACCATGTTTGTTTGCCTGTTTTCTGTCACAACAGGAACCCAAGAAGATTTTTGATGCTCTCAAAGAACCAAGTTGGGTGGAAGCAATGCAAGATGAGCTTCACCAATTTGCTATTCAAGATGTTTGGGAGTTAGTTGATTGTCCCAAACATGTCAGACCTATTGGGACAAGATGGGTTCTTAGAAACAAAAAGGATGAGGGAGGCATTGTGGTCAGAAACAAGGCACGATTAGTTGCTCAAGGATATACACAAGAGGAAGGATAGACTATGAGAGGTCTTTGCACCTTTTGCAAGGATTGAGGCAATAAGGATTTTTCTAGCCTATGCTTCCTGCATAGGATTTACAGTCTATCAAATGGATGTGAAGAGTGCTTTTCTTTATGGCACAATTGCAGAGGAGGTTTATGTAATGCAGACTCCTGGTTTTAAAGATTCAGAACATCCAGACAAGGTGTATAGAGTGAAGAAAGAAATGTATGGACTTCATCAAGCCCCAAGAGCATGGTATGGTACATTGTCCACCTATCTGGTGGAAAATGGATTCAAAAGGGGCACCATAGATCAGACTTTGTTTACAAAGAAGACTGGTAAGGATTTCTTACTTGTACAGGTGTATGTGGATGATATCATCTTTGGCTCTTCTAGTCCAAATATGAGTGAAGACTTTTCCAAACTCATGATAGACAAGTTCAAGATGAGTGCAATGGGGGAGATGAACTTCTTTCTAGGGTTACAAGTTCAGCAGAAAGAAGATGGTATCTTCATCTCTCAAGATAAATATGTAGCAGAAATCTTGAAGAAGTTTGGCTTTTCTCCACATGAGAAACGGGCTAGCACACCAATGGATAGGGAACACCCCCCCTGGGGAAAGGTTGGAGATGGAAAAGAAGTGGATGTCAGGCATTATAGGTCAATTATTGGATCATTGATGTATCTTACAGCTTCCAGACCTGATATTATGTTTGTTGTGTGTTAATGCAATAATGCCTAAAAACGTTCCTTGCATTTTTCGGTCTCACTTAGTTTTGATTACGACAATATGTAAAAATAAGCATTTACGAAAACAACGAAAAACGAATTCTTGAGTTCAAGTATTTTTCATTTTACCCATTTTCACTTAGGTATGAATAAACAAGTACTAACCTTAATCAAGTGATCAAGTGATTTAATCTTTTCTTAAAACTCACCTTTTATTAAGTGTGACAAGTTTTTAATTAAACTTTCTTTTTAAGAAAATGTTTTATTAAATTAAATATTTGAAAATTTGAAAATGGCATATTCTTTTTTGATTTGGAATATTCTTTCAGGATATATTATAATGAGATAAGACCTCCACCACAAAAGGACAAAAAATGAGCGGAGTCTACTCTGGCGGTTCCCTAGTGCCTAGGCGGTTCCTTATCGATAAGGTACCACCGGCTGAGATAAGGAACCACGGGCAGATATAGCCGTTGGCCCTTTGTCCTATAATAGTGGACCTTTCTCAGATTTTCTATTCACCTCTTTTGCACATAAATTTCCAGATTCAAACATACTTCTTAAATCACTCAAATCCTTGATCATTTGATTGATTACTACTTGTTTAGAAGTGAATCTATCTCATCCATCCCTTCCTCTTCAAGTGCAAAGAGAAGAACACTATCCTTGTGAAGTGTTGAGTCCACCACCAAAGATCCTTTGAAGATCAAATCTTATACATTTGTTGTTGTGTCATAGTTGTGAAGATCCAAGTAGTTGTGTCTATTTGGAAGTTGTGTATGTACTAAGTATAGTTGTGTAGATTGGTCCTAGCTACGATTAGGGCTCGACTTTTAGCTTAGACTCGGAAATTGGTTAAGCAACGTGTACGGTTTTCTCCACCATAAGGAGCTTGTTGTGTAGTGAACTCTCGAGTAAGGAGTACTCGAGGAGTGGAGTAGGAACGAGGAGTGAGCTTCGTTGCCGAACCACTATAAATCCTTGGTGTTTGGTTTGATCTTTCTTTACCCTTAACTCTTTACATTCTTTATTCTTTGTGCATATACATTAGTTGGTATTAGTTTAGTTACACTATCATTGTTCATATTGTGCATAAGAATATTTCACATATTTCCTTAAGTCTAAGTTTTTGAGAAAAAGGATTTTTGAAAACCATTATTTAACAAGTAAATATAAGAAACTATTCAACCCCCCCACCCCTTCTAGTTTCTACAATTGGTATCAGAGAGGGTTGCTCAAGTATTTTTAAAGTATATTGTATTTTAAAAACTTGAATCGATCTATGGATTCCAACAAGTACCTAGAAGGGCAATCTATGCAAAGACCACCATTTTTTGAAACTGATAGTTTTATTTGTTGGAAAATAGATTTGAGACTTATGTGAAATCAAAAGATTTAGATCTTTGGCATGTTATTACCAATGATGATTTTTTACCTTATCAATTTAATGAAGTTTCTAAAACAAAGGAATTGGTCACTTTTGACAAAGCTAATGACGATACTAAAAAGAAACTTTCGAAAAATAATGAGGCTAAAATGATGATTTATAATGCCTTACCTAAGAAAGAGTATGAAAGGATTTTTATGTGTGAAACCGCTAAAGATATCTGGAACACTCTTTTAGTAACCCACAAAGGTAATAACCAAGTCAAAGAAAGCAAAATCGATCTTCTTGTCCAACAATATGAACAATTTGTCATCTTAGAAGATGAAACTATGGATAGTGCTTTTGCTAGATTTAACACTATTATTACTAGTCTAAAAGCACTCGATGAAGGTTTTTCTAGCAAGAACAATGTTAGGAAGTTTCTAAGGGCCTTACATCCGAAGTGGAGAGCAAAATTCACGGCGATCGAAGAATCGAAAGATCTCTCAACTTTATCACTTGATGAACTCTGTTAGTGCAAACATTACGATGCTTTGTCGATATAATCTCTTTGTGTTTTGTTGATAACAAACGTATAATTCGCAATACATTATGTAAAATGTTAAGGTACTCGTAATCACTTAAGAATACATTTGTATACTTCTCTCGACACCTGCACGACCGCATTCGGCATGAATCACTCAAGGTATGTACAAACATGTCATTAACCTAACTAAGTGATCAAGGATTAATATTTTCTTAAAACTCACATTTTAATCAAATGTGACAAAAGATTTTAATTAACTTTATTTTTAAGAAAATGTTTTATTAAAAAGAAAATGGAAATTTGAATTTGGCATATTCCATATGCTAAAGGAATATCCTTTGAGGGAATAAACTACCCCAGATGGCATATCCCCACTAAAGGACAAATTTGCACGGACTCCGACGCGGAGGTTCCTTAAAGGAACCCACGGTTCCTTATTGATAAGGTACCGCGGGTAGAGATAAGTAACCGCAGGTGTTTTTGACCGTTGCAATGTTGCCCTATAAATAGTGGATCATTTCCAGATTTTCTTTCAACCCTTTTTGCACAGTTTCTTTAAGAAACCATCTTAGATCCTTTATTAGTTAGTTTTGATTAATCTTGTTTAAGAAGTGATTCAATCTTCAATCTCCTCATCCTCTCAAGTTCAAAGAGAAGAACACTATCATTACAATGATGTGTTGGGTTCACTACATGATGAAGATCTTTCCTTCTATAGATCTAAGTTATGTTTTTAGTCTTTCTACTATGTATATGTAGAAGATCCAAGTGTTGGGTACACTTGGATGTGTTTGTAAGGGTAGAGTGATGGGTATCCTTGGATTAGGTGTTAGTCGTGTAGATCCAAGTCTTGTTAGTACTTGGATATAGTGTTAGAGTTATTGATCTAAGTGTTGTGTGCTTAGATCTATAGGGTTTATGTGTTTAGGCCATAAAACACAAGGTTTGTTATGTTGGGCCATAAAACATAACTATTGGGTAGATTAGGTTGTGTCTTGGTAGTTCTCACTAAACTCTAAAGTGATGTGGTTGTGTCTTGTGAGTTCTCACTAAACTTTAAAGTGATTAGTAGTTGTGTTGTGTGAAGTTCTCACTTAGCTTCAAAGTGAAGAGTCGTGAAGATTGGTTTTAGCTTTCGATTAGAACTCGACATCTAGCCTTGTGTCGTTAAATGGTGAAGTGGGCAACGTTGTGTAGATTGGTCCTACCTAAGATTAGGACTCGACATCTAGCTTAGTGTCGGAAATGTGTAAGCGACGTGTATGGGTTTCTCCACCTTGAAAGGAGTTTTGTTGACTAGTGAAGTAACTCTCGAGTAAGGTGTACTCGAGGAGTGGAGTAGGGCGAAGAGGAGCTTCGTGACCGAACCACTATAAATCATCGTGTCGGTACTTTCATTTACATTTATGTCTTTACCTTTTTAGATATATTTATAGTTGCATACTTGTTGTTATGTGTTGTGTGCATCTCATAATCATAAACATCTAAGTTGCAGAAAAGCTAAGGCTTAGTACGTGTGTGCTTCATGTTTAGATTATGGTCAAGTGTACATCACTTAGTCTAAACATCCTAGTTGCGGAAAAGATTATGCTTAGTACGTGTGTGCTTAGTGTTTAGACTATTGCTTGATGTACTCTTGATTTGATGTGTTTGTGTGTTTACTTACTTGTAGTATTTATCTTTCAATCAAACACATCTCATATCTAGTCAAGCTTGATCGAGAATTTGATACAAAGGATTTTTGATGTTTAACATGTACCAAATGGCATCATCCACTGTCGACGGTTCCATAAGTGGACCGGTGGTTCTTTATTGATAAGGAACCGCGGGTAAATATAAGGAACCGCGCACAGTGGATTAAGCCGAAATGTTTTGAAAACTAACTAGAAACTATTCAACACCCCCTTCTAGTTTCTACAATTGGTATCAGAGCGAGGTTACTCAAGATCTTTGAAGTATATTGTACTTTAAAGCTTGGATCTATCTTTGCTCTCTTTTTCAAAACAAATGGTTTTTAAAATGAAAACGGTTTTTAAAAATAGAGACGATCTTTGTATCAAATTGTTCATGAAGAGTGATTACTTATGAAATGTGTTTCGTTGTTTCATTCGTACAAGTTTTGATGTTAAATAAACTTTGTATAATAGCTTGAATTAAATCTTTTCATGTTTGGAAGTATAAAAATCTTTTGTGTCATAATTAACTCTAAAATACGAGTTCTATGTGTCTAAAATGATTTTTTAGAGTGCTAAGTCCTTCCAAAAAGTTACCAAATGATTTTGGCCAAAAACTCATTTTTTGTACTCTGACCGCGGTTCTTTATTGTTCCCCGCGGATCCTTATCAATAAGGAACCGCAGTCAGTCTGACTCAGATTTTTGAAAACTTTTAAAAATCATATAAAATCAACCGTAAGTCTGTAGAAGTCGTGCCACCCGGCTTTTCGAACGTAATTGAGTTTTCTTTCAAATAAAAATGCTTCCAAACCTTTATTCAAAAATTAAAATTTAAATGTTTTATAAGTTCTATACTTTGTCCAAAGTATTGAGTCTTGATTTGTCGTAAAACTTATGTTTTACTCTTTTATATTAAGCTGGACATCTCTTGTTGATATATATTTGTAAATTGATATATTTATAAAGTGTTGAACTTAATTAAATTTTGAAATGTGTCAAAAACTATTTTCAAATAAGATCAATCTTTGTATACGTTGGTATATCTAACACTCAAAACATGGACGAATGCTTTTATGTGTTAAGATAATTGTTTGTGTGTGTTTCTTTGTGTGTTATTATTATATGTAGACATTATTAAGTGTTCCTTGCTATTTGTAGTAGTATTGCTTATATGTCTAGTCTCTTGTGCCTTGCTTGGTATTTGTTAGTATCTAGTTCTTCCTAATTAGGATGTATGCTAGATTTCTTGCATTTTGGTTGCAACATTATTTGTGCATTGCATATAGGATCAACATCTCTAGGTTTATATATGTTATTTAAACATCATGTACACCTCGTTATGTTTATTAACACTCTTAGGTTTGAAAGCTTTGGGAGCTTATCAAATCTATTGATTTGGGTCATCTTACTCGATCATTGTGTTATTAGTTAAAGTAGATAAATGTCTCACTATAAAACATGAAACACCCTTTAAAAATCTTAGCTATTTTCTCTTAAAAGAGTGTTTGTGGGAATCAAGAAAGATTTCGATTAAATATCAATGCATTATCAAACTATGATTGGTATCATTATCGAATCTAATTGACATGTTTTTTAGTGTAGACATGAATGTGGTTTATTAATAATATACATCGGATCATAACTCACACTTGTGTTGATGGTGTTATATTGAATCTACTTGTTCAAATTGTTAGACATATTTTGTTTAATAATTACTTATAATGCACAATAGAGTCGGTTTGATAACTTGGATGTTTCATCCGAAATACTCAAGTAATTACATTGCTATGCAATTTATAAATGTGTCATTTCCGAAAGACCAATCAAGAGTGTTCTAACAAATTGTGTAAACTTGGTTTGTACAATTCAATGTTATTGGCCTCAAGATCTATTAAGGTAATTAACCTTAACTAGACTCTTTTGTCAAGATATGCAATGGTGCATTCTTAACCCTCATTAGGTCATGCATTGTGTCGCCATGCAAGTTTCATCCTGGCTAAACTTTATTAGGCAAATGTTGGAATTACATTTTGTCTAACTTGAGAATGACTACTAGAGAATTTATGCACTAGGATCTTAATTTGACCTAACGGTTGAATTACTTCCACGTGGGAAGTTGAGTTGGTGTATAACTCGTAAAAATGGTCGTGTTTAGCCTTAATTGAGCACCTCTAGTGACAGTCTCATACTCATTCTCTAAATTGGCTAAATGGCTCTTCCTATATATGACTAATGATAGTTTACTTTGATGAACTCTGTATGTCATTAGGAGTCTTTTTCTTTTGTAGCCATTAGGTTTTTCTTAGCTTTCTTCTTACGTGCTAATTGAACCTATGTGTCTTTCCTTTGTATGTGTTCTAGTTTTTATTGCCCTTAAGCATGACTTTAAGATAAGTTAGACTAGAACATTAGGATTTGCTTAATTGGAAAATCCTCCTTCACCACCTAAACCAAGCCTCACCACCTTAACCAAGCCTCTGTAGGCGGTTCTTTAAATAGACCGCGGCTCCATATCAATATAGAACCGCCAGTGGAGATAAAGAACCGCGGGCAAAAGCTCTCAAATTCGGGTTTTCTAAAACTTCCCAATTGTTCCAACACCCTTTGGAATCTTTTTTTCAAACCTTTGATCACTCCCAAATTATCTTGGGCTTTCCGTTTTTAACCCATTACTAGTTTGGATCATCCCCTCACCATTTTAAACCCACCTTGTTAGCCATGTTCTTCACACCTCAAACCATTCATCCTTACCCCTTAAACCACTCATTACTACCATGGTTTCTACAAGAACCTCCAATCATCTAAAACCTCCTCTTCAAAGAGGCACCTCAAAATTAAGATTAAGTTACCCAAACTTAACTCTTCACCCTTTTCACACACCCAAGAATGAGATTGTTCCAATTCTCATCTCTTCATCACCCTCACATCCTCTTGCTCCATGCAAGACTACCTCAACCCATGGTACCAACCATTCACATGGTTCTACCTCCTCTTCATTCCAATCTATAATGAATGAGCTAACCTCACCCTTCACTCCAAGTACTCTCTTGGATGTGACTACTTAACCTTAACCCACCCAAACCATTCCCATTGTGAATGACTTTGTTGATACCTTGGTAACTTCACCTTTTACCCCTTCAAACTCACCCACATCACCCATCCAAAGGATTCCCATTGTGAATGACTTTGTTGAACCCTTGGTGACTTTACCTTTCACCCCACCAAATTCCGCCACCACCCTTGTCTTTCATATAAGCATGTGGATTGCTTATTGCTAAGACATCTAATTTAAGCAAATCTTAGGATTCTAGTGTAACTAAGATTAAAATTATGCTTAAGTTTTAGGCTTGTTTTTTTACATCTTTGTATGATCTTTATTCTCTTGTATTTCCTTTCATGTTTTCAACATGATTTTTATTTGAGTCTTGGATCTTGTTGTTATTATGTTTTTTCTTTTCTCTTATTTTGAGTCCTTTTCTTAAACTAATAAGAATTAGGAATCTTCTTGGAGATTTACATTACATGTAGCTTGATTTGTGATATCTAGATAGATAACTTGCTTGTATGCTACTTGCTTATATATCTTCTTGCTTATCCGTATGTTATATGCTTAACTGATTAGTTAATGAATGCATGTTTATTATAAAGGTTTTGTCTTTGTCAAGCAATTCCGATATAATATCTCTTAGATGTGTCTAACTCATGGATGTCCTTAAATGCTACGTGCTAACATGTTTTACTTACTCTTCTCTTTTTAAGTAATCTTGTTTCTTGCATGCCATATGTGTTAATTGCGCACCTTCTCTACATTGGTTTATTGTAGACTTCATAAGGCATTGCATGAATTATCATATGTGCTTACTTGATTATGTGTTAGATTTTGTACTAACTCTTCATGTCTTCTTGAGCTTCTTTTGAGTTTGTTCTCTCATTTTCTTTCGAGATTTCACTATCACCTTCTAAGGTATAGTATTCATGAATCAATTTGTGAAGTTATCCTTAACTTCTTTGTTGAGTCTCTCTCAATTCATTTTAATCATGCTCTTCTAAGTCGAGTCTCTTTCTTCTAGTCTTTCTAAACTAAGTTGAGTCGAGCCTTACCCTATCCTCATCATGTAATTGTTCTTTGAACATCCATAATGATTGAGAAGAGCTACGAAACTTTGAGCATGTAGTTTATCGTATGCTAAACACCATTTGGTGTCGACATTCATACGCATTTTTGCCTATAATGTCCTATATCCTGAATTTTTTCTTAAAGCGTCGATTTATCCGCTTTTGGTTTTCCTTTATTTTTTTTGGTCAAAAATGTCTCTAGGTTGAGATATTTTTGTTCCTCTTTTTGAGAGTTGATTGCGGTTAAAATTTACAATTGGTATGGGTGATTCCATCAATTCTATTTTTTTAACCCCTTGAGATGATATCTTCAAATTCTTGGATGTTTCTTTTCTACTTCTATTCCTACAATTTTGAATTGATTTCCTCAAAATCCTCTCCTTGTTTTTTTTGAGTTGATGGTTAAATCTTGAATTTTCTTGGGTGATTCCAAAAATTCTAAGCTTTTTACCCTTTGACATATTATCATTACAATTGGTATGGATGTTTCTTTTCTATCTCTATTCCAACAATTGTGAATTGATCTTGTCATGATCCTCTCCTTTATTTTTATTTTTTTTGGTTGATAGCATCGCGTGCACACTTCTTTCTTTAATGCTTGTCATTGTTTGTGCAAACGACTTGTTTATCATCCTCTTTTTATATATGCTATTGTCTACTAACCTTGTTTTGTAGGACTCTTTTAACCCATTTTTGTAGCTCGTCACTATTCTTGCTTTGTTGGTGTCTCAAGCAAGGGAGAGCTCATATCAAGGGGGAGCATTTGCAAGAGTTCAAGTCATTACATTTGCGATCGTTGACTCACTCAAATTGCATTCATCGAACATCTTGCAAGTAATGCATTCTGGACACTCGTAGATAAGCATATTATTATGCTTGGAGTTGGTTAACCTATGGTGATTGAAGACTTCACTAGGATGACGCGAGCTCAATATTCTTGGATGATGGGTTTATAGTTTGAATTCTCGCCTCTCAACCGACGACCAATAGTGATAATCTACCTTTTGGATGCAAGATCGTGTGACGTTAATTCTTCTCCTCTTCAAAGGACGTGCTATCGATGTCTACCACTTTAGACGTGTGCTCTCTCGACGTGATTCTTCTCTTCTTCAAGACGTTGACTACCTTTATGATTCGACAAAAGGGGGAGAAGTAAGTGTAAACGAGTAACTTATGCATTATAATATGTGTTGCGGTTTACTTGTTTGTCATCATCAAAAAGGGGGAGATTGTTAGTGCAAACATTACGATGCTTTGTCGATATAATCTCTTTGTGTTTTGTTGATGACAAACATATAATTTGCAATACATTATGTAAAATGTTAAGGTACTCGTAATCACTCAAGAATACATTTGTATACTTCTCTCAACGCCTCCAAGACCGCATTCGGCATGAATCACTCAAGGTATGTACAAACATGTCATTAACCTAACTAAGTGATCAAGGATTAATATTTTCTTAAAACTCACATTTTAATCAAATGTGACAAAAGATTTTAGTTAACTTTATTTTTAAGAAAATGTTTTATTAAAAAGAAAATGGAAATTTGAATTTGGCATATTCCATATGCTAAAGGAATATCCTTTGAGGGTATAAACTACCCCAGATGGCATATCCCCACTAAAGGACAAATTTGCACGGACTCCGACGCGGAGGTTCCTTAAAGGAACCCACGGTTCCTTATTGATAAGGTACCGCGGGTAGAGATAAGGAACCGCGGGTGTTTTTGACCGTTGCCATGTTGCCCTGTAAATAGTGGATCATTTCCAGATTTTCTTTCAACCCTTTTTGCACAGTTTCTTTCAAAAACCATCTTAGATCCTTGATTAGTTAGTTTTGATTAATCTTGTTTAAGATGTGATTCAATCTTCAATCTCCTCATCCTCTCAAGTGCAAAGAGAAGAACACTATCATTACCATGATGTGTTGGGTTCACTACATGATGAAGATCTTTCCTTCTATAGATCTAAGTTATGTTTTTAGTCTTTCTACTATGTATATGTAGAAGATCCAAGTGTTGGGTACACTTGGATGTGTTTGTAAGGGGAGAATATCCAAGTGATTGGTATCCTTGGATTAGGTGTTAGTTGTGTAGATCCAAGTCTTGTTAGTACTTGGATATAGTGTTAGAGTTATAGTTCTAAGTGTTGTGTGCTTAGATCTATATGGTTTATGTGTTTAGGCCATAAAATACAAGGTTTGTTATGTTGGGCCATAAAACATAACTATTGGGTAGATTAAGTTGTGTCTTGGTAGTTCTCACTAAACTATAAAGTGATGTGGTTGTGTCTTGTGAGTTCTCACTAAACTTTAAAGTGATTAGTAGTTGTGTTGTGTGAAGTTCTCACTTAGCTTCAAAGTGAAGAGTCGTGAAGATTGGTTCTAGCTTTCGATTAGAACTCGACATCTAGCCTTGTGTTGTTAAATGGTGAAGTGGGCAATGTTGTGTAGATTGGTCCTACCTAAGATTAGGACTCGACATCTAGCTTAGTGTCGGAAATGTGTAAGCGACGTGTATGGGTTTCTCCACCTTGAAAGGAGTTTTGTTGACTAGTGAAGTAACTCTCGAGTAAGGTGTACTCGAGGAGTGGAGTAGGGCGAAGAGGAGCTTCGTGACCGAACCACTATAAATCATCGTGTCGGTACTTTCATTAACATTTATGTATTTACCTTTTTAGATATATTTATAGTTGCATACTTGTTGTTATGTGTTGTGTGCATCTCATAATCTAAACATCTAAGTTGTGGAAAAGCTAAGGCTTAGTACGTGTGTGCTTCATGTTTAGATTATGGTCAAGTGTACATCACTTAGTCTAAACATCCTAGTTGCGGAAAAGCTTATGCTTAGTACGTGTGTGCTTAGCGTTTAGACTATTGCTTGATGTACTCTTGATTTGATGTGTTTGTGTGTTTACTTACTTGTAGTATTTATCTTTCAATCAAACACATCTCATATCTAGTCAAGCTTGATCGAGAATTTGATACAAAGGATTGTTGATGTTTAACATGTAACAAATGGCATCGTCCACTGTCGGCGGTTCCATAAGTGGACCGGCGGTTCTTTATTGATAAGGAACCGCGGGTAGACATAAGGAACCGCGCACAGTGGATTAAGCCGAAATGTTTTGAAAACTAACTAGAAACTATTCAACCCCCCCCCTTCTAGTTTCTACAATTGGTATCAGAGCGAGGTTACTCAAGATCTTTGAAGTATATTGTACTTTAAAGCTTGGATCGATCTTTGCTCTCTTTTTCAAAACAAATGGTTTTTAAAATGAAAACGGTTTTTAAAAATAGAGACGATCTTTGTATCAAATTGTTCATGAAGAGTGATTACTTATGAAATGTGTTTTGTTGTTTCATTCGTACAAGTTTTGATGTTAAATAAACTTTGTATAATAGCTTGAATGAAATCTTTTCATGTTTGGAAGTATAAAAATCTTTTGTGTAATAATTAACTCTAAAATACGAGTTCTGTGTGTCTAAAATGATTTTTTAGAGTCCTAAGTCCTTCCAAAAAGTTACCAAATGATTTTGGCCAAAAACTCATTTTTTGTCCTCTGACCGCGGTTCTTTATTGTTCCCCGCGGATCCTTATCAATAAGGAACCGCAGTCAGTCTGACTCAGATTTTTGAAAACTTTGAAAAATCATATAAAATCAACTGTAAGTCCGTAGAAGTCGTGCCACCCGGCGTTTCGAACGTAATTGAGTTTTATTTAAATTAAAAATGCTTCCAAACCTTTATTCAAACTTTAAAATTTAAATGTTTTATAAGTTCTATACTTTGTCCAAAGTATTGAGTCTCGGTTTGTCGTAAAACTTGTGTTTTACTCTTTTATATTAAGTTGGACATCTCTTGTTGATATATCTTTGTAAATTGATATATTTATTAAGTGTTGAACTTAATTAAATTTTGAAATGTGTCGAAAACTATTTTCAAATAAGATCAAGCTTTGTATACGTTGGTATATCTAACACACAAAACATGGACGAATGCTTTTATGTGTTAAGCTAATTGTTTGTGTGTGTTTCTTTGTGTGTTATTATTATATGTAGACATTATTAAGTGTTACTTTCTATTTTTAGTAGTATTGCTTATATGTCTAGTCTCTTGTGCCTTGCTTGGTATTTGTTAGTATCTAGTTCTTCCTAATTAGGATGTATGCTAGATTTCTTGCATTTTGGTTGCAACATTATTTGTGCATTGCATATAGGATCAACATTTCTAGGTTTATATATGTTATTTAAACATCATGTACACCTCGTTATGTTTATTAACACTCTTAGGTTTGAAAGCTGTAACACCCCCAATTTCGGGTCATAGCAGCGGAAGGGTCATTGGGTGTTACTGTTATGGTTCAACCTCAATATCATAGAAAACGCCTCAAAATGAGTCGTTTTAACAAAACATACATCCATTCATTTGTTTAAAGATAAAACAGTTCACACATGGTCCCCAAATAGTTTAAGGTTTACACAACCAACCAAATAATAAAAGTTTCTTAGAATGGACATAGTTTAGAAAAGTGGGCCAAAACATTTTAATTATGCAAGCTGCACGAAACCACCTTCCTTGAATGCCTTCTTCATGGACCTGAGATAAAACATGCTATAAAGTCAACAAAAATGCTGAGTGAATCTATAGAGTTTAAAATTAAATAAACGAACACAAGTATTCTGAATAAACCTTCCGTGGTTGACAATCATGTGGATCAGACATAATTATCGTTGTTATTTCATAAGTCTCGTGAAATTGAACGTTAACATATATTATTTCAGCCCAACACACCTAGCCAAGTGCGTATATTTCTCTTATACAATTGCATCCGATGTTTCATTACTGGTGCATCACAACACCACGCGATAGCTAGTCGCGATCGGACTGTGTGTCACCCCGATAGATCTATCCATAGTATTAGCGTTCCTTTCGATTAACAATTCACGATTCATGGGTCTTTTCAGGCTAAACAAACTTGTATAACAACTTTCATCTAAGCATACAATCGGGTCCTTTGTGTTCAATTTTAAAAGAAAGAGGGTTTACCACAACTTCTCGTTGTACCCTTTATTTATTAATAAATGATTTTCCAATAATAAGGGTTTCCACAACTTCTCGTCGTACCCCTTTTTATTTTAATAAAACAAGCATGTTATCCCCCTCGTGGGTTTTATAAAACAAGTAAACATGTCAAAGCGAGGCTATAGACTCACCTTGGTACGATAGTAGTAATGTGACGATCGCCGACGATTTGTGATGCCCGTTAAACACGAAGACCGCAACCTACCAAATAAGGCGCGTTCGTTAATAAACGACTCAAGTATAAATAATACTTAAATAATACGAAAGTCAATTTCATAAAACCATGAAAATCCCGAAAAATTAACAATATAAGTGTACTTCTATACCCTTTTATTCAAAACTATTCTTTTAAACACTTGCACTCTCGACATTGACCCGTCATAAGACGCCAAGTCAACACAAGTCAAACCATCATTTTACTTCCCTAGGACCAGTAACTAAGTCATTTATATAATCACTTAACATTTGAGTAAGTCACCATGTCCAATAGTGAATACTCAACTCACGCCACACAAGTATTGAACTACGTGTCCAAAATACCAATCAGCATGTACACTCCAAATGTACACACCAATCTAACCTATCTAGACTTGTCCGATTTCAACGAAACTTGGTGACAAACTCACACATAATATGAATAAGACTCAGTTTAAGTTTCATTCAAAAATATTATTTCTAAGAACTTCTGCCCGACACACCTTCGTGTTACAAAAACCGGACAGTTTTACGCCTTTGACTTGTAAAACCATTTTAACTTATCTAAACAATTCTGTTTGTAAAACCGACACTCGGGTTTGAAAATAGACTCATAACCTGAGGTTTAGCAACTTACAACAGTCCTTGAACATTTTTAAAACTCATTTTATAGTCCCCGAGATTCGATCCAAATATCGACAACAATTTTCGGATTGTGCCGATACCCGTCTCCCGGTACACAAATACTAAAAGTAGCATAACTTTTCGCTCGTAATGAGTTAGAAGCTCTACTTTAGCTCAAATCGAAGCTAACAAAATTCTCTACGACCCTGTCTTATTAGTTTAACAAGATTTTTAAAGTAAGTAATTCAAAAATGGCCTTAATGTTACTGCCTAAAATTGACCATGTAAAAATCATACCACAACAAATTTTCAACCCATTCCAACAATTCCTATGGTCCTAATATCATCCTAATTTCATACTAACACATCTAACTAACTCATAACATCCTCAAATTTAATCTCACAAAAATTAAATAAATAAAAACCTTACATGCAACAACAACCCACTACTAATATAATAATATTAACAACATCCATCACCATAAAAATGGATCAAACATGATGTTCTTCATCAAAATTGAAAATAAAAATTAAGTGGATGCATGTGGGAAAAATTTATACCAATATGAAGCTCTTTGAATTTCCAAGATGGGTCTTGTCTTAGTTTCTTTTGATTCAAAGTTAAAAATCAAAAATCAAATGGGTTAGGGTGAAGGGGGGGTGGACGGTTTGATGAATAAGAGAGAGAGAGATGGGATTTTTTTTTGTTAAATGAATTTTTAAATGTAAAATGGTTAGTGGAAAAACCTTATATAGTGGGGTAAGGGTAGTTTTTGTCAAAAATGCATTCTTTTGGTCCAAAAAATGCAAGTAAATAGTTTACAAGGTAGAAATGTAAATTGTAAATTTTAAAAATATTTACGGGGCTCGGGTTTCGTAAAAATACTTTTCAAAAGTTAAAAAGCTTCAAAATATAATAACAAAGCTTCGACACGACTTAAAACGCAATTAAATCGAAAACGTCGAAAATATACAATATCGAGACATTCGATAATAAAACTTAAATTTTTGGGCATCCGTCGGTATCGCGATCACTAATAGTTATCGTCATTCGTTAAAACGTAAAATACGAGAAATAAAGATTAAATATAATAAAAATCATTTTTATGATTATTTGAGAATATAATATCGATACCTAACATATTCCTTGTCGGTTTTCATCTAATCGACATTCCTACGCTAGTTTCAAGTCATAACCTTCTCGGTTAGTCGATAAATTTTAAATTCTCATTAAAGTAAACACGTAATACGTAATAGTCGAGATTAAAATAACGACCTGAAATTGACGGATTGTCACATCATCCCCACCAAATTAGGATCTTCGCCCTCGAAGATCAACTTGCGTTCTTGCCCGATCGCTTGTTGAAATCAAAGAGATGAGGGTAATTCTTCCACATTTGGTCTTCTCGTTCCCAAGTAAACTCCGGTCCTCTCCGAGAGTTCCATCGAACTTTGACGATAGGTATTCGGCTTTGTTTCAGTTGCTTGACCTCGCGATCCATGATCTCGACTGGTTCTTCAATAAAGTGCAACTTTTTATCAACCTTAACCTCGTCTAACGGTATAATGAGTTATTCATCGGATAAACACTTCTTCAGATTCGACACATGAAAAGTGTTATGAATCCCATACAGCTCTTGTGGTAGTTCAAGTTGGTATGCCACGGGTCCTACTCTAGATGTAACCTTGAATGGTCCGATATAACAAGGACTCAACTTCCCACGTTTTCCAAATCGTACAACACCTTTCCATGGTGATACCTTTAGCATAACCTTATCTCCCACGTTAAACTCCAATGGTTTTCTTCTCACATCCGCATAACTCTTCTGTCGGCTCCGAGCAGACAACAACCTATTCTTGATTTGCACAATCATATCCGTCGTCTCTCTAATCAAATCTGGTCCAGTGAGTTGGCATCTCCAACCTCACTCCAGCTAACGGGTGATCTACACTTTCTCCCATAAAGTGCTTCAAAAGGTGCAGCTTTAATACTCGCGTGATAACTGTTATTGTACGAGAATTCGGCCAAATGTAAGTGCTTATCCCAGCTACTTCCAAAGTCTATCACACAAGCACATAGCATATCCTCCAAAGTTTGGATTGTTCTTTCGCTTTGCCCATCAGTTTGGGGATGATAGGCTGTGCTCATATCCAAATTGGTTTCTAATGACTTTTGAATTGATCTCCAAAATCTAGAAGCAAAACGACTATCTCTATCGGAAATGATTGAAATAGGAACACCATGCTTGCACACGATACAAACCCCAGAGGAGCTAAGGTGAATCCCCACTGTGGTCGATGTAATTTGTACCATGTAGGGAATTGCCCACCTGCGTGTGGCAAGTGCGGAAAAGCGGGTCATAGAATGTCAGATTGCCGAGCGAAGGGGGTAGCTACTAGGGCAAATGCTACGAGAATGATGGTTTGCTTCGGATGTGGAGAAAGAGGACATAAGCAAGGGAACTGCCCGAAGGCTGGAAACAGGCAAGGAGGTAATAATGCTGCTGCTGTATATCAAGTAGGGACTGCTGATAAACCACAAGGCCCTAACGTGGTTACCGGT
This sequence comes from Glebionis coronaria, assembly GCA_025667525.1. NCBI lineage: Eukaryota > Viridiplantae > Streptophyta > Magnoliopsida > Asterales > Asteraceae > Glebionis > Glebionis coronaria. The sequence goes on along the minus strand of JANFOE010000632.1, from coordinate 134,093 downwards.
ACGTTTCTGCTAGACGCTTGTTATGCTAGTATATTGTTTGATTCTGGTTCCGACAAGAGCTTCGTAGATGTTAAATTTAGTCGTCATATCGGTAGAGAACTGGTATTGTTAACGACTAGTTATAATGTGGAATTAGCCGATGGGAAAATCGTTAGTACAAATTCTATACTGAAAGGGTGTACCTTGAAGTTAGGAAATTACGCTTTTGAAATCGACTTAATGCCCATAGAGCTAGGATCGTTCGATGTGATCGTTGGAATGGATTGGCTGATGGCGCATCGTGCCGTGATCGTCTGGGGAGAGAGATTAGTTCAGATCCCGTTGAGGAATAGAGTCTTGACTGTGAAGGGAGATGAATGCACTTCTCGTTTGAAAGTGATATCTTGCTTGAAAATGATGCGGTATGTAGAAGATGGATGTGATGTGTTTTTGGCACAAGTTTCTAGTGATGGTGACTTAGAGGCGAAGTTAGAAGAGGTACCTGTAATTCGCAAATATCCGGAAGTTTTTCCAGACGAGTTGCCGGGTTTACCACCCACCCGTGAGGTCGAATTTCGAATCGATTTGATGCCGGGAGCTGCACCAGTTGCTCGTGCACCCCATCGATTAGCACCATCAGAGTTAAAGGAGTTATCGGATCAACTGAAGGAGTTGATGGATAAGGGATTTATTCGACCGAGCTCGTCACCATGGGGAGCGCCAGTGTTGTTTGTGAAGAAGAAAGATGGGTCATTTCGGATGTGTATTGACTATAGAGAGCTCAACAAGCTGACGGTTAAGAATCGGTATCCATTGCCGAGGATTGACGATTTGTTTGATCAATTACAAGGTTCCTGTGTATACTCAAAGATCGACTTGAGGTCAGGGTATCATCAACTGCGTGTGAGAGAGGAGGATATCCCTATAACTGCCTTTCGTACGCGGTATGGACACTTCGAATTTCGAGTGATGCCTTTTGGGTTGACAAACGCGCCTGCAGTATTCATGGACCTTATGAATCGAGTATGCAAGCCGTATCTAGATAGGTTTGTCATTGTTTTTATCGATGATATTCTTATTTACTCTAAGAGTAAGGAAGAGCACGAGAAGCACCTGAGAAAGATATTGGATCTGCTGAAGAAGGAGGAGCTGTATGCGAAGTTCTCGAAGTGTGAGTTTTGGTTAGAGTATGTGCAATTCCTTGGGCACGTAATTGATAGCAAAGGAGTTCGCGTGGATCCTGCCAAGGTCGAAGCAATCAGGGAATGGTCGGCACCGACAACGCCGACTGAAGTTCGACAATTCCTTGGTTTGGCTGGGTATTATCGGAGATTCATTGAAGGATTTTCGTTGATTGCGAAGCCATTGACAAAGCTTACCGAGAAGAATAGGGTGTATGAATGGGGAGATGATGAAGAATTCGCTTTCAAAACACTCAAGGACAAGGTATGTTCTGCACCAATATTGTCATTAACAGAAGGAACCGAAGACTTTGTGATGTATTGTGACGCATCTCGTAAGGGTTATGGAGCTGTGTTGATGCAGCGTGAGAAAGTGATTGCTTATGCGTCGAGACAACTGAGGAAGAATGAAGAAAACTACACGACGCATGATTTGGAATTAGGAGCTGTGGTTTTTGCGTTGAAATTGTGGAGACATTATTTGTATGGGACGAAGTGTGTTGTATTCACTGACCACAAGAGTTTGCAGCACATCTTAGACCAAAAAGAGTTGAACATGAGACAGAGGCGATGGGTAGGATTACTGAGTGACTATGACTGTGAGATTCGCTACCATCCTGGTAAGGCGAATCTCGTAGCGGACGCACTTAGTAGGAAGGATCGAGAGAAACCTTTGAGAGTCAGAGCTTTAGTGATGACTGAGAGTGTTGATTTAACCGAAACAATACTGAAGGCTCAAGAGAAGGGTTTAATGAAAGAGAATGTTGATGCTGAGAACTTGGGAAGAATGTTGAAACCTCTTTTTGTGGTTAGGTCAGACGGGCTGAGATATTTCGAGAATCGGATTTGGTTACCGTTGTGTCCATCCGAGGAAGGAAAGCCTGGAGTACGAGATTTGGTTATGAACGAGTCTCATAAGTCGAAGTACTCGATACATCCTGGATCGGATAAAATGTATCATGACCTGAAGAAAGTCTATTGGTGGCCGAATATGAAGGCGGATATTGCTCGTTACGTCAGTAAGTGTTTGACTTGTGCGAAGGTTAAAGCCGAACATAAGAAGCCGTCTGGGCTGGTGGTACAACCAGAGATCCCAGAAAGGAAATGGGAGAGAATCGCTATGGATTTCGTGACGGGTTTACCCAGAACTCCTAGTGGATGTGATATGATTTGGGTAATAGTGGATAGATTGACGAAATCTGCTCACTTCTTACCTATGAAGAAGACGAACAATATGGAGAAGCTGGCCAGTGTGTACGTGAAGGAGATCGTTTGCAGACATGGAGTACCTTTATCGATCATTTCAGATCGCGATAGTAGGTTTACTTCGGAATTGTGGAAATCACTTCAACGTGCGATGGGCACCGAATTGAGTTTGAGCACGGCCTATCACCCGGAGACTGATGGCCAGAGTGAACGAACTATCCAGACGATGGAGGACATGCTCCGAGCATGCGTGATTGATTTTGGAGGAAGTTGGGAACGCCACTTGCCATTAGTGGAGTTTTCGTATAATAATAGTTATCATGCGAGCATCAAGGCTGCACCATTCGAAGCGTTGTATGGAAGGAAGTGTAGATCACCTGTGTGTTGGAGTGAAGTAGGAGAAAGTCAATTGACTGGACCCGAAATGGTTTTGGAAACGACAGATAAGATTGTGCAAATCAAGAACCGATTACTTGCTGCGAGAAGCCGACAGAAGAGTTATGCCGATAACAGAAGAAAACCGTTGGAATTTGAAGTCGGAGATATGGTTATGCTTAAGGTTTCACCGTGGAGGGGTGTAATTCGTTTTGGGAAGAAAGGAAAGTTGAGTCCGAGGTATATTGGACCATTTAAGATCGTTAAACGAATTGGACCAGTAGCGTATAAGTTAGAGTTGCCGAACGAGCTTAGTGCTATTCACGACACGTTTCACGTATCAAATTTGAAGAAGAGTTTGGCGGATGAGGAATTGGTGATTCCTTTGGACGAGATTCAACTGGACGACAAAATGCATTTCGTGGAAGAACCCGTGGAAATTATGGACCGAGAGGTCAAGAGGCTGAAGCATAGTAGAATTCCCATTGTGAAGGTTCGATGGAATTCTAGGCGTGGACCGGAATACACTTGGGAACGTGAGGACTTTTTCAAGGAAAGGTATCCTCATCTGTTCCAACGGCACGAAATGTGAGTGTAAGAAGAGGCGAGCGCCGGGACGTCGCTCTCTTTAAGGAGGGGTGGATGTAATACCTAGAACCGAGGTCACTTACCTTACCCTAAATTACGCTTATTTTTGAAATTTTTAATAAATTTTAATTGTTATATATTTTATCATTTTGGTTGAAACCGATATTCGAGGTCATAATTTTGACGATTGACGATTTAAGAAGAACGATGACGACTACATCCCGATGGATGCCCAAATTTCTATGTTTATTGTCGTTTTATCGATATTATAATTTCTCGAGAATTTTACTTTCGGTTCGTGTTAAGTCGAGTCGGGTGAGTTTTATTGCTTTCCGGGTACATTTAAAGTGTCCTAAAAGTATTTTGGAGTGTTCGGGATGATCACTGACTCCCGTAAAATTTTCCAAAATGACTAATGAGTCAATCCCGTAAACTTGTGAGGACGTTTTCACTTAAGGACAAAAGAAAGCTAAAATTTCACCACAAGTCCCTCCAAATTTTACAAAAGGAAGAAACAAACACGCACTAAACACATTTCACTTCAAAAAAAATTTCATCCCCTCCCTTTTTCTCTCTTTAGGCCGACGGCCAAACCACCCAAACCACCACCACCATTTTTTTTCTAGCTTGTTTTGATTAAAAGTAAGCTTAGACCACCTTTAATTACTTAATTCCCATCCTTTTCATGTACTTTAATCATACATGCATCCACAAAATTTTTTCCAAGAATCAATGGATTTTTCAAAGTGGTTTTGATGTTAATTGGATGTATGCATGTTTAATTCATGTATATAGGATGTGTAATCACTCAACAAACCAACCAAAATCAATTTGGTTGGGGGGTTTTGATCACCCAAACCCCACGGCACAAAGGGGGTGTTTGGGGGATCATGGTGATTGTTATTTTGTTTATGGATTTGGTATTTATTCTTGTTTTTAGATGTTTTTGAATGGGTAAAACCCATTGCATGTTTGATTTTGTGTTTGGGTTTTGAGATGGATATGATAACTAGAGTGTTTAGGACTGATTAGTGTGACTGGGTATGATTAGGAGTGTTTAAGTTGAGGTCTGGTGTCGATAAATGGGTTTGGAAACAAGTGTTGGATTGATTTTGGGATAGGTAATTTTAGGCAGAAAGTTTGAAGTGTTTTCATAAAACTTATTTTGTAAACAGGTCTTGTGACTAGGATATAGTTGTAGAGCGTCTTCTTAGCTTCGATTTGGTTTAAGATAGAGCTTACGACTCCTAACGAGTCAAAAGTTATGATGTTTTGAAAATCGTGTACCGGGAGATGAGAACCTTCATAATCCGAAATTATGCTTGGTTTTAGGTCAAATCCCGGGGACCATAGGTATAGTTTGGTAAATGGTCAAAGGTTGATTTTTGGTCTCAAACCTGCATATTTGAGTCTATTATTAGACTTAGGTGTCAAATGGGTCAATGGAATATTTTAAATGGGTCAAATGAGTCCGACTTGGTCAAAGTGCAAATTCAGTCCGAAAAACGTAGTTTTGGTAAAGTGTTGAGTAACAGGTCGTAAAAGCGAAAACTTTTAATGGGATTAAAAATGTGTTTTCTACAGGTCTTAAGGTATTTTTTAGAATTTTCCCAATTTTTATAAAAAGGGTTAAGTCTAGTAAAACAGTCCGTACTTTTGGTAAGTATCGGGAAAAATGTGTAAAAGGGAATAACGTTAATAACATGGACGAATAGTATAAAACGAGTAACACTTATTTGTTTGGTTTTGGTGTGAGTTGTAATTATCACAATTGACTAATATGTATGTATTATATACATTACTTAAGGTTTATGAATGAGATTACTCATTACGCGTTATTGGTTTGATAGGTGTTGATTTTCCCGGGCATCCTCATCATCGTCAGTGATCGTCACTCGAATCGTCGACTACTTTATATATAAGGTGTGAATTTATAGCCTCGCTTATTATTGTTTTAAATTGTTTTACCCGCGAGGGAAATGCATGCTAGTTTTCCAAAATGAACATATGTCATGAATGATTGTTGGACCCGAATGTTGCCTTAGAAATTGTGTTGAGTACCTAGTTGCAAAAGGCCCTAATTTCATGAACTATTAACTATTGTTTAATCCTAGCGTGGATTGAAAATAGCCGCTTATACAAAGTGATAGTACTATGGGGTTGACGACCCTATCCGAGACGAGGGCTAGTACGTTGGGTACCCCCTGCGGACGGATAATTTGTGATAAGAGATAAGGTATATTTGCAACTGATGCCTTTAGAAGGGGCACTGGTTTCATCTGAATCACACCGGTAATTATTACGCGGGTGATTGAGTTAACGGATTAGTGTCATGAGCTTAAACACAATTTTCATAACCTTGAAAATAGATTGTTTGATCGACAAGTCTATGAATGATCGTGAATGATTTTTATACACATATGTTCAAAATGAATTGTAAAACCTATGAATTCCACTCAACATTATTTGTTGACCAAATTTAGCATGTGTTTCAGGTAACCGATGAAGAGTAGCATGGAGCATGCATTGGATGGAAGTTGTGTGTGCGGCTTGGCGTCTACTTGTTTTTCCACCCATTCTTACTTGAATATTTTAAACTTTATGTCATGTTGTTGTGAGAACTGCATCTTTTGGGGTTGAGATTCATGGGGACCGAAACGCTAACTCTGTGTTGTATCATTTGGGTTTGGAAAACCGTAGACATGTACATTTTTAACAATTTTTAATTTAAGTTCAAACTTTTACGTCTCTTTGGAGTCGTTTGATATATCTTGTGTGCGATGATAACTGCCTAGCACCCAAATGTTGTAGTTCCGCTGCGCATACCATTTGGTGGGGTGTTAGAGATTGATACCAATCTCTAACACCCCACCAAATGCTATGCGCAGCGGAACTACAACATTTGGGTGCTAGGCAGTTATCATCGCACACAAGATATATCAAACGACTCCAAAGAGACGTAAAAGTTTGAACTTAAATTAAAAATTGTTAAAAATGTACATGTCTACGGTTTTCCAAACCCAAATGGTACAACACATAGTTAGCGTTTCGGTCCCCATGAATCTCAACCCCAAAAGATACAGTTTTCACAACAACATGACATAAAGTTTAAAATATTCAAGTAAGAATGGGTGGAAAAACAAGTAGACGCCAAGCCACACACACAACTTCCATCCAATGCATGCTCCATGCTACTCTTCATCGGTTACCTGAAACATATGCTAAATTTGGTCAACAAATAATGTTGAGTGGAATTCATAGGTTTTACAATTCATTTTGAACATATGTGTAATAAAAATCATTCACGATCATTCATAGACTTGTCGATCAAACAATCTATTTTCAAGGTTATGACAATTGTGTTTAAGCTCATGACACTAATCCGTTAACTCAATCACCCGCGTAATAATTACCGGCGTGATTCAGATGAAACCAGTGCCCCTTCTAAAGGCATCAGTTGCAAATATACCTTATCTCTTATCACAAATTATCCGTCCGCAGGGGGTACCCAACGTACTAGCCCTCGTCTCGGATAGGATCGTCAACCCCATAGTACTATCACTTTGTATAAGCGGCTATTTTCAATCCACGCTAGGATTAAACAATATTTAATAGTTCATGAAATTAGGGCCTTTTGCAACTAGGTACTCAACACAATTTCTAAGGCAACATTCGGGTCCAACAATCATTCATGACATATGTTCATTTTTGGAAAACTAGCATGCATTTCCCTCGCGGGTAAAACAATTTAAAACAATAGTAAGCGAGGCTATAAATTCACACCTTATATATAAAGTAGTCGACGATTCGAGTGACGATCACTGACGATGATGAGGATGCCCGGGAAAATCAACACCTATCAAACCAATAACGCGTAATGAGTAATCTCATCAATAAACCTTAAGTACTGTATAAAATACATACATATTAGTCAATTGTGATAATTACAACTCACACCAAAACCAAACAAATAAGTGTTACTCATTTTATACCATTCGTCCATGTTATTAACGTTATTCCCTTTTACACATTTTTCGCCGATACTTACCAAAAGTACAGACTGTTTTACTAGACTTAACCCTTTTTATAAAAATTGGGAAAATTCTCAAAAATACCTTAAGACCTGTAGAAAACACATTTTTAATCCTATTAAAAGTTTTCGCTTTTACGACCCGTTACTCAACACTTTACCAAAACTACGTTTTTCGGACTGAATTTGCACTTTGACCAAGTCGGACTCATTTGACCCATTTAAAATATACCATTGACCCATTTGACACCTAAGTCTAATAATAGACTCAAATATGCAGGTTTGAGACCAAAAATCAACCTTTGACCATTTATCAAACTATACCTATGGTCCCCGGGATTTGACCTAAAACCAAGCATAATTTCGGATTATGAAGGTTCTCATCTCCCGGTACACGATTTTCAAAACATCATAACTTTTGACTCGTTAGGAGTCGTAAGCTCTATCTTATACCAAATGGAAGCTAAGAAGACGCTCTACAACTATATCCTAGTCACAAGACATGTTTACAAAATAAGTTTTATGAAAACACTCCAAACTTTCTGCCTAAAATTACCTATCCCAAAATCAATCCAACACTCGTTTCCAAACCAATTTATCGACACTAGACCTCAACCTAAACACTCCTAATCATACCTAACCCTACTAATCAGTCCTATACACTCTAATTATCATATCCATCTCAAAACCCAAACACAAAATCAAACATGCAATGGGTTTTACACATTCAAAAACATCTAAAAACAAGAATAAATACACAATCCATAAGCAAAATAACAATCACCATGATCCCCCAAACACCCCCTTTGTGCCGTGGGGTTTGGGTGATCAAAACCCCCCAACCAAATTGATTTTGGTTGGTTTGTTGAGTGATTACACATCCTATATACATGAATTAAACATGCATACATCCAATTTAACATCAAACCCACTTTGAAAAATCCATTGGTTCTTGGAAAAAATTTTGTGGATGCATGTATGATTAAAGTACATGAAAAGGAAGGGAAAGAAGTAATTAAAGGTGGTCTAAGCTTACTTTTAATCAAAACAAGCTAGAAAAAAAAATGGTGGTGGTGGTTTGGTTGGTTTGGCCGTCGTCCTAAAGAGAGAAAAAGGGAGGGGATGAATTTTTTTTTTTGAAGTGAAATGTGTTTAGTGTGTGTTTGTTTCTTCCTTTTGTAAAATTGGGAGGGACTTGTGGTGAAATTTTAGCTTTCTTTTGTCCTTAAGTGAAAACGACCTCATAAGTTTACGAGATTGACTCATTAGTCATTTTGGAAAATTTTACGGGAGTCGGGGATCATCCCGAACACTCCAAAATACTTTTAGGACACTTTAAATGTACCTGGAAAGCAAAAAAACTCACCCGACTCGACTTAACACGAACCGAAAGTAAAATTCTCGAAAAATTATAACATCGATAAAACGACAATAATCATAGAAATTTGGGCATCCATCGGGATCGTAGTCGTCATCGTTCTTCTTAAATCGTCAATCGTCAAAATTATGAACTCGAATATCGGTTTCAACCAAAATGATAAAATATATAGCAAATAAAATTTATAAAAAATTTCAAAAATAAGCGTAATTTAGGGTAAGGTAAGTGACCTCGGTTCTAGGTATTACATCCACCCCTCCTTAAAGAGAGCGACGTCCCGGCGCTCGCCTCTTCTTATACTCACATTTCGTGCCGCTAGAACAGATGAGGATACTTTTCCTTGAAAAATTCCTCACGTTCCCAAGTGTATTCCGGTCCACGCCTAGAATTCCATCAAACCTTCACAATGGGAATTCTACTATGCTTCAGCCTCTTGACCTCTCGGTCCATAATTTCCACGGGTTCTTCCACGAAATGCATTTTGTCGTCCAGTTGAATCTCGTCCAAAGGAATCACCAATTCCTCATCCGCCAAACTCTTCTTCAAATTTGATACGTGAAACGTGTCGTGAATAGCACTAAGCTCGTTCGGCAACTCTAACTTATACGCTACTGGTCCAATTCGTTTAACGATCTTAAATGGTCCAATATACCTCGGACTCAACTTTTCTTTCTTCCTAAAACGAATTACACCCTTCCACGACGAAACCTTAAGCATAACCATATCTCCTACCTCAAATTCCAACGGTTTTCTTCTGTTATCGGCATAACTCTTCTGTCGTCTTCTCGCAGCAAGAAAATGTATAACGCGTCTATCTTGTGTGGAGAAAAGAAAGTTAGGAATCCCTTGGATGACAAGACCATGGTTATCGAAGGTGATCAACGTAATTCACGACTAAAAATCGTTTCGTGCATTAAAGCTCGTAAGTATATCGAAAGAGGTTGTGAGTTATTCCTAGCTAAAGTAGTGGAGAAGGAATCGAAGGAGAAACGTGCCGAAGATGTACCTGTCATCCGTGACTTTCCTGAAGTGTTTCCGGAAGATTTGCCTGGACTTCCTCCTCCAAGGCAAGTAGAATTCCAAATTGACCTAATTCCTGGTGCTGCACCCGTGGCTCGTGCGCCATATCGTTTAGCCCCATCCGAGCTGAAGGAGTTATCTGTGCAATTGCAAGAGCTATCTGATAAGGGTTTTATACGACCGAGTTCGTCACCTTGGGGAGCTCCTGTCTTATTCGTTAAGAAGAAAGATGGTTCGTTTCGTATGTGTATTGATTACCGAGAGCTGAATAAGCTAACGATCAAGAATCGTTATCCGCTTCCAAGAATTGATGATTTATTTGATCAACTTCAAGGTTCTCATGTTTTCTCCAAGATTGATCTTCGTTCTGGTTACCATCAACTTCACATACGTGAGGAAGATATTCCTATTACGGCGTTTAGAACTCGTTATGGTCATTATGAGTTTCTGGTTATGCCTTTTGGTTTGACTAATGCGCCTGCTGTATTCATGGATTTAATGAATCGCATTTGTAAGCCGTATCTTGATAAATTCGTGATCGTTTTCATAGATGATATTCTAATCTACTCCAAGAGCAATGAAGAGCATGCCGAACACTTAAGGATTATCTTGAACTTGTTAAAGAACGAAAAGTTGTACGCTAAATTCTCAAAGTGTGATTTTTGGCTTAATTATGTACAATTTCTCGGACATGTGATTGATAAAAGTGGAGTACATGTTGATCCTGCAAAGATCGAAGCCATCAAGAATTGGAGTGCTCCGACTACTCCAACTGAGGTACGACAATTTCTAGGTTTGGCTGGTTATTACCGAAGGTTTATTGAAGGATTCTCTTTGATATCAAAACTATTAACTAAGCTGACTCAGAAGAATAAACCGTATGTGTGGGGCGATGATGAATAAGAAGCTTTCCAAACCCTGAAGATGAAACTTTGTAGTGCGCCGATCTTATCGTTACCTGAAGGAAGTGAAGACTTTGTTTTTTATTGCGATGCATCTCTTCGAGGATACGGTGCTGTTCTCATGCAACGTGAAAAGGTGATCGCATATGCCTCTAGACAATTAAGGAAGAATGAGGAGAACTACACTACCCACGACTTGGAATTGGGCGCTGTGGTTTTTGCTCTGCGACTTTGGAGACATTATCTGTATGGCATGAAGTGTACAGTATTCACTGATCATAAAAGCCTACAATACATATTGGATCAAAAGGAGCTGAATATGAGGCAACATCGATGGGTTGAACTCTTGAGTGATTACGACTGCGAAATTCGTTATCATCCAGGAAAGGCGAACGTGGTAGCTGACGCGTTAAGTCGAAAGGAAAGGGAGAAACCGATTCGAGTGCGTGCTTTGGTGGTGACAGTTCATAATAACTTACCTGAGCAGATTCGAAACGCACAAATCGAAGCGTGCAAAAAGGAAAATATTGCGGCCGAAATATTTAGAGGAGACGGTGAAACATTAGAGACGCGATCCGATGGTATCAAATGTTTGAGAGGTCGAATTTGGTTACCATTATATGGTGGACTGAGAGACTTGATTATGTTAGAATCGCATAAGTCCAAGTATTCTATTCATCCTGGATCGGACAAAATGTACCAAGACTTGAAAAAGTTATACTGGTGGCCGAATATGAAAGCTGATATTGCAACATACGTCGCGAAATGCTTAACATGTGCAAAAGTAAAAGCTGAATATCAGACGCCGTCAGGATTACTTGTCCAACCTGATATTCCAATCTGGAAATGGGAGAGAATTACGATGGACTTCATCACAAAACTCCCAAGGACACCGTCTGGGTTCGATGCAATTTGGGTTATTGTCGATCATTTAACTAAATCCGCTCATTTTATTCCCATCAACGAGAGATTTGGTTTGGAGAAACTCGCCGATATTTATCTGAAGGAAATCGTGTGCAAGCATGGTGTTCTGATTTCAATCATTTCCGATAGAGATAGTCGTTTTGCTTCTGGATTTTGGAGATCACTTCAAAAGTCATTAGGAACCAATTTTGATATGAGCACAGCCTATCATCCCCAAACTGATGGGCAAAGCGAAAGAAAAATCCAAACTTTAGAGGATATGCTACGTGCTTGTGTGATAGACTTTGGAAGTAGCTGGGATAAGCACTTACATTTGGCCGAATTCTCGTACAATAACAGTTATCACGCGAGTATTAAAGCTGCACCTTTTGAAGCACTTTATGGGAGAAAGTGTAGATCACCCGTTAGCTGGAGTGAGGTTGGAGATGCCCAACTCACTGGACCAGATTTGATTAGAGAGACGACGGATATGATTTTGCAAATCAAGAATAGGTTGTTGTCTGCTCGGAGCCGACAGAAGAGTTATGCGGATGTGAGAAGAAAACCATGTGGAGTTTAACATGGGAGATAAGGTTATGCTAAAGGTATCACCATGGAAAGGTGTTGTACGATTTGGAAAACGTGGGAAGTTGAGTCCTCGTTATATCGGACCATTCAAGGTTACATCTAGAGTAGGACCCGTGGCATACCAACTTGAACTACCACAAGAGCTGTATGCGATTCATAACACTTTTCATGTGTCGAATCTGAAGAAGTGTTTATCCGATGAAGAACTCATTATACCGTTAGACGAGGTTAAGGTTGATAAAAAGTTGCACTTTATTGAAGAACCAGTCGAGATCATGGATCGCGAGGTCAAGCAACTGAAACAAAGCCGAATACCTATCGTCAAAATTCGATGGAACTCTCGGAGAGGACCGGAGTTTACTTGGGAACGAGAAGACCAAATGTGGAAGAATTACCCTCATCTCTTTGATTTCAACAAGCGATCGGGCAAGAACGCAAGTTGATCTTCGAGGGCGAAGATCCTAATTTGGTGGGGATGATGTGACAACCCGTCAATTTCAGGTCGTTATTTTAATCTCGACTATTACGTATTACGTGTTTACTTTAATGAGAATTTAAAATTTATCGACTAACCGAGAAGGTTATGACTTGAAACTAGCGTAAGAATGTCGATTAGATGAAAACCGACAAGGAATATGTTAGGTATCGATATTATATTCTCAAATAATCATAAAAATGATTTTTATTATATTTAATCTTTATTTCTCGTATTTTACGTTTTAACGAATGACGATAACTATTAGTGATCGCGATACCGACGGATGCCCAAAAATTTACGTTTTATTATCGAATGTCTCGATATTGTATATTTTCGACGTTTTTTATTTAATTGCGTTTTAAGTCGTGTCGATGCTTTGTTATTATATTTTGAAGCGTTTTAACTTTCGAAAAGTATTTTTACGAAACCCAAGCCCCGTAAATATTTTTAAAATTTACAATTTACATTTCTACCTTGTAAACTATTTACTTGCATCTTTGGACCAAAAGAATGCATTTTTGACAAAAACTACCCTTACCCCACTATATAAGGTTTTTCCACTAACCATTTTACATTTAAAAATTCATTTAACAAAAAAAAATCCCATCTCTCTCTCTCTCTTGTTCATCAAACCGTCCACCCCCCTTCACCCTAACCCATTTGATTTTTGATTTTTAACTTTGAATCAAAAGAAACTAAGACAAGACCCATCTTGGAAATTCAAAGAGCTTCACATTGGTATAAATTTTTTCCACATGCATTCACTTAATTTTTATTTTCAATTTTTGATGATGAACATCATGTTTGATCCATTTTTATGGTGATGGATGTTGTTAATATTATTATATTAGTAGTGGGTTGTTGTTGCATGTAAGGTTTTTAATTATTTAATTTTTGTGAGATTAAATTTGAGGGTGTTATGAGTTAGTTAGATGTGTTAGTATGATATTAGGATGATATTAGGACCATAGGAATTGTTGAAATGGGTTGAAAACTTGTTTTGGTATGATTTTTAGATGGTCTATTTTAGGCAGTAACTTTAAGGCTATTTTTGAATTACTTACGGTAAAAATCTTGTTAAACTAATAAGATAGGTTCGTAGAGAATTTTGTTAGCTTTGATTTGAGCTAAAGTAGAGCTTCTAACTCATTACGAGCGAAAAGTTATGCTACTTTTAGTATTTGTGTACCGGGAGACGGGTATCGGCACAATCCGAAAATTGTTGTCGATATTTGGATCGAATCTCGGGGACTATAAAATGAGTTTTAAAAATGTTCAAGGACTGTTGTAAGTTGCTAAACCTCAGGTTATGAGTCTATTTTCAAACCCGAGTGTCGGTTTTGCAAACGGAATTGTTTAGATAAGTCAAAATGGTTTTACAAGTCAAAGGCGTAAAACTGTCCGGTTTTTGTAACACGAAGGTGTGTCGGGCAGAAGGTCTTAGAAATAATACTTTTGAATGAAACTTAAACTGAGTCTTATTCATATTATGTGTGAGTTTGTCACCAAGTTTCGTCGAAATCAGACAAGTCTAGATAGGTTAGATTGGTGTGTACATTTGGAGTGTACATGCTGATTGGTATTTTGGACACGTAGTTCAATACTTGTGTGGCGTGAGTTGAGTACTCACTATTGGACATGGTGACTTACTCAAATGTTAAGTCATTATATAAATTACTTAGTTACTGGTCCGAGGGAAGTAAAATGATGGTTTGACTTGCGTTGACTTGGCGTCTTATGACGGGTCAATGTCGAGAGTGCAAGTGTTTAAATGAATGAGTGTTGAATAAAAGGGTATAGTAGTACACTTATATTTTTAATTTTTTGGGATTTTCATGGTTATTTGAAATTGACTTTCGTATTATTTAAGTATTATTTATACTTGAGTCGTTTATTAACGAACGCGCCTTATTTGGTAGGTTGCGGTCTTCGTGTTTAACGGGCATCACAAATCGTCGGCGATCGTCACATTACTACTATCGTACCAAGGTGAGTCTATAGCCTCGCTTTAACATGTTTACTTGTTTTATAAAACCCGCGAGGGGGATAACATGCTTGTTTAATTAAAATAAAAGGGGTACGACGAGAAGTTGTGGAAACCCTTATTATTGGAAAAGTATTTATTGTAAATGAAGGGTACAACGAGAAGTTGTGGTAAACCCTCTTTCTTTTAAAATTGAACACAAAGGACCCGATTGTATGCTTAGATGAAAGTTGTTATACAAGTTTGTTTAGCCTGAAAAGACCCATGAATCGTGAATTGTTAATCGAAAGGAACGCTAATACTATGGATAGATCTATCGGGGTGACGCCCAGTCCGGTCGCGACTAGCTATCGCGTGGTGTTGTGATGCACTAGTAATGAAACATCGGATGCAATTGTATAAGAGAAATATACGCACTTGGCTTGGTGTGTTGGGCTGAAATAATATATGTTAACGTTCAATGTCACGAGACTTATGAAATAACAACGATAATTATGTCTGATCCACATGATTGTCAACCACGGAAGGTTTATTCAGAATACTTGTGTTCGTTTATTTAATTTATACTCTATAGATTCACTCAGCATTTTTGTTGACTTTATAGCATGTTTTATCTCAGGTCCATGAAGAAGGCACTCAAGGAAGGCGGTTTCATGCAGCTTGCTTAATTAAAATGTTTTGGCCCGCTTTTCTAAACTATGTCCATTCTAAGAAACTTTCATTATTAAGTTGGTTGTGTAAACCTTAAACTATTTGGGGACCATGTGTGAACTGTTTTATCTTTAAACAAATGAATGGATGTATGTTTTGTTAAAACGACTCATTTTGAGGCGTTTTCTATGATATTGAGGTTGAACCATAACAGTAACACCCAATGACCCTTCCGCTGCTATGACCCGAAATTGGGGGTGTTACAGATTGGTTGATACCAATCTGTAACACCCCCAATTTCGGGTCATAGCAGCGGAAGGGTCATTGGGTGTTACTGTTATGGTTCAACCTCAATATCATAGAAAACGCCTCAAAATGAGTCGTTTTAACAAAACGTACATCCATTCATTTGTTTAAAGATAAAACAGTTCACACATGGTCCCCAAATAGTTTAAGGTTTACACAACCAACCAAATAATAAAAGTTTCTTAGAATGGACATAGTTTAGAAAAGTAGGCCAAAACATTTTAATTAAGCAAGCTGCATGAAACCGCCTTCCTTGAGTGCCTTCTTCATGGACCTGAGATAAAACATGCTATAAAGTCAACAAAAATGCTGAGTGAATCTATATAGTTTAAAATTAAATAAACGAACACAAGTATTCTGAATAAACCTTCCGTGGTTGACAATCATGTGGATCAGACATAATTATCGTTGTTATTTCATAAGTCTCGTGACATTGAACGTTAACATATATTATTTCAGCCCAACACACCAAGCCAAGTGCGTATATTTCTCTTATACAATTGCATCCGATGTTTCATTACTAGTGCATCACAACACCACGCGATAGCTAGTCGCGACCGGACTGCGCGTCACCCCGATTGATCTATCCATAGTATTAGCGTTCCTTTCGATTAACAATTCACGATTCATGAGTCTTATTCATATTATGTGTGAGTTTGTCACCAAGTTTCGTCGAAATCGGACAAGTCTAGATAGGTTAGATTGGTGTGTACATTTGGAGTGTACATGCTGATTGGTATTTTGGACACGTAGTTCAATACTTGTGTGGCGTGAGTTGAGTACTCACTATTGGACATGATGACTTACTCAAATGTTAAGTCATTATATAAATGACTTAGTTACTGGTCCGAGGGAAGTAAAATGATGGTTTGTCTTGCGTTGACTTGGCGTCTTATGACGGGTCAATGTCGAGAGTGCAAGTGTTTAAATGAATGAGTGTTGAATAAAAGGGTATAGTAGTACACTTATATTTTTAATTTTTCGGGATTTTCATGGTTATTTGAAATTGACTTTCGTATTATTTAAGTATTATTTATACTTGAGTCGTTTATTAACGAATGCGCCTTATTTGGTTGGTTGCGGTCTTCGTGTTTAACGGGCATCACAAATCGTCGGCGATCGTCACATTACTACTATCGTACCAAGGTGAGTCTATAGCATCGCTTTAACATGTTTACTTGTTTTATAAAACCCGCGAGGGGGATAACATGCTTGTTTTATTAAAATAAAAAGGGGTACGACGAGAAGTTGTGGAAACCCTTATTATTGGAAAAACATTTATTAATAAATGAAGGGTACAACGAGAAGTTGTGGTAAACCCTCTTTCTTTTAAAATTGAACACAAAGGACCCGATTGTATGCTTAGATGAAAGTTTTTATACAAGTTTGTTTAGCCTGAAAAGACCCATGAATGAACACCCCCAATTTCGGGTCATAGCAGCGGAAGGGTCATTGGGTGTTACTGTTATGGTTCAACCTCAATATCATAGAAAACGCCTCAAAATGAGTCGTTTTAACAAAACATACATCCATTCATTTGTTTAAAGATAAATCAGTTCACACATGGTCTTGTCATCCAAGGGAATCCTAACTTTCTTTTCTCCACACAAGATAGACGCATTATACTTGGATAGCCAATCCATTCCGATAATAACATCAAAACTTCCCAATTCAACAATCATCAAGTCTATCTTAAAAATACGGTTCAGAAGATTAAGAGAACATCCTAGGAGCGCACGATTGGTACTCACTAATTTTCCATCAGCTAGTTCTACCTCATAACTCGCGTCTAATTCGACCAGTTTGATATCAATTAAGGTACTAAAACTTGTAGACACAAAGCTTTTGTCCGCACCAGAATCAAATAAAGCTGTAGCATAACGGTTGTTTAGTAAAAACGTACCAGTGACAACTTTCGGGTTTTGCTTCGCTTCGGCTTCACCCAACTGATAAGCTTTTCCCTGATTATCCCCACCACGTGCATTCTTTGGAGGTTGAGGGCATTGGTTCCTCATGTGACCTTTACCTTGGCAGTTAAAATACGTCACTCCCTTCTTTCCTGGTCCCCAACAGTCTTCAGTCTTGTGACCTAACTTGTTGCACTTCCCACACTTAGCACACTCACCAGTATGAGACTTCTTGCAGCGTTGACATCTGGTTCCCTTATCAGCAGTTTCAGTTTCAGTCATCGCATTAGCATTACCCCTCCTTCGGTTTTGATTCCTATTGTGAGATTGACGGTTATCACCACGATCATCACTATCATTTTCAGCTCTTCTTTTATTACCTTCAGAAACACCATCAGCCTTGTCTTGGATGATTTGACCCATTAGTTGGTAGGCCATACGAACAGCTTCATCAATATTGGTAGGTTTAGATGAGGTCACATCACCACGGATGTTGGTAGGTAAGCCTCGAATATACTGCTCTACCTTCAAGTATTCTGGGTTAACTTTGTTTGGACAAAGTAGAGCAAGTTCATGGAATCTGTTTGTGTATCCATCGATGTCAGTACCCTTCAGTCTCAGCTGATATAGTTCCTGTTCTAACCTCTGAATAACACTCCTTGGACAGAATTCCTCAGTCATCCACCTTCTTACTTCAACCCAAGGTGTAGCATAAGCAGCATCCATACCCATTGATGCCATTCTTCCATTCCACCAGGTTAATGCTCGCCCTTGAAGAGTAACAGAGGCAAACATCACCTTATCTCCTTCCTCACTTCCACTAAATCGAAACACGGATTCCTATTTTTCAAACCATTGCATTAACCCAACAGCACCTTCAGTACCCTTAAAAGTTGGAGGTTTGCATTTCATGAACGAGGTATAATTGCACTTCTTGTTTTCAGGAATCACTGGTCTATCAGCATCACCAGTTCCAGCACCAGCATTGCCAGCTCCCGTATTACCAGCTCCAGTATTACCAGCTCCAGTAGTGCCAGTTCCAGTGTTGCCAGCTCCAGTATCGCCAGCTCCACCAGATCCACCAGCTCCACCAGATCCACCAGCTCCACCAGATCCACCAGATCCACCAGCTCCACCAGATCCACCGGCTCCATTATTCATATTTGCCATAAATGCATTCATAGAGACCTGGAATTGATCAGCTACTATAGCACGTAACTGAGTCTCAGTCAACTGTTTTGGCGGCATGATCATGTTACACAATTCACATCAAAATGAGTATTCATTCAACGCTTGTGATAACAAAACATGAATAACACAAAATAAGAATAGATAGATGAGAAGAAACAAGAAAGGATGATAGAACGAAGAATAGAATTTAGACAAGGAACGAAGATTCACTAGGAATGAGTCAAAAGACAGGGATTTCTATTGTGACAATCAGCGTCGTTTGTAAATCACGTATTAGTATTATAATAATCAAATAATAAACATTTATAAATAAATAAATGTAATCCATTATGCTTTAAGCATAATTAATAATTAAATATTTATAACATATATATACTTTTCTTGTTCTCGTCCATTGGCAACTCGGAGGTTTCGCTTGCAGATGTTATAGTCAAAAGATTTCAAAATTTTATTTTTGGAAAATCTTTTCGTTCTCTATAACTTGAGCTCTGATACCAATCTGTAACACCCCCAATTTCGGGTCATAGCAGCGGAAGGGTCATTGGGTGTTACTGTTATGGTTCAACCTCAATATCATAGAAAACGCCTGAAAATGAGTCGTTTTAACAAAACATACATCCATTCATTTGTTTAAAGATAAAACAGTTCACACATGGTCCCCAAATAGTTTAAGGTTTACACAACCAACCAAATAATAAAAGTTTCTTAGAATGGACATAGTTTAGAAAAGTGGGCCAAAACATTTTAATTATGCAAGCTGCACGAAACCACCTTCCTTGAGTGCCTTCTTCATGGACCTGAGATAAAACATGTTATAAAGTCAACAAAAATGCTGAGTGAATCTATAGAGTTTAAAATTAAATAAACTAACACAAGTATTCTGAATAAACCTTCCGTGGTTGACAATCATGTGGATCAGACATAATTATCGTTGTTATTTCATAAGTCTCGTGAAATTGAACGTTAACATATATTATTTCAGCCCAACACACCTAGCCAAGTGCGTATATTTCTCTTATACAGTTGCATCCGATGTTTCATTACTGGTGCATCACAACACCACGCGATAGCTAGTCGCGATCGGACTGGGCGTCACCCCGATAGATCTATCCATAGTATTAGCGTTCCTTTCGATTAACAATTCACGATTCATGGGTCTTTTCAGGCTAAACAAACTTGTATAACAACTTTCATCTAAGCATACAATCGGGTCCTTTGTGTTCAATTTTAAAAGAAAGAGGGTTTACCACAACTTCTCGTTGTACCCTTCATTTATTAAAAAATGTTTTTCCAATAATAAAGGTTTCCACAACTTCTCGTGGTACCCCTTTTTATTTTAATAAAACAAGCATGTTATCCCCCTCGCGGGTTTTATAAAACAAGTAAACATGTCAAAGCGAGGCTATAGACTCACCTTGGTACGATAGTAGTAATGTGACGATCACCGACGATTTGTGATACCCGTTAAACACGAAGACCGCAACCTACCAAATAAGGCGCGTTCGTTAATAAACGACTCAAGTATAAATAATACTTAAATAATACGAAAGTCAATTTCATAAAACCATGAAAATCCCGAAAAATTAACAATATAAGTGTACTTCTATACCCTTTTATTCAAAACTATTCTTTTAAACACTTGCACTCTCGACATTGACCCGTCATAAGACGCCAAGTCAACACAAGTCAAACCATCATTTTACTTCCGTCGGACCAGTAACTAAGTCATTTATATAATGACTTAACACTTGAGTAAGTCACCATGTCCAATAGTGAATACTCAACTCACGCCACACAAGTATTGAACTACGTGTCCAAAATACCAATCAGCATGTACACTCCAAATGTACACACCAATCTAACCTATCTAGACTTGTCCGATTTCGACGAAACTTGGTGACAAACTCACACATAATATGAATAAGAATCAGTTTAAGTTTCATTCAAAAATATTATTTCTAAGACCTTCTGCCCGACACACCTTCGTGTTACAAAAACCGGACAGTTTTACGCCTTTGACTTGTAAAACCATTTTGACTTATCTAAACAATTCCGTTTGCAAAACCGACACTCGGGTTTGAAAATAGACTCATAACCTGAGGTTTAGCAACTTACAACAGTCCTTGAACATTTTTAAATCTCATTTTATAGTCCCCGAGATTCGATCCAAATATCGACAACAATTTTCGGATTGTGCCGATACCCGTCTCCCGGTACACAAATACTAAAAGTAGCATAACTTTTCGCTCGTAATGAGTTAGAAGCTCTACTTTAGCTCAAATCGAAGCTAACAAAATTCTCAACGACCCTATCTTATTAGTTTAACAAGATTTTTAGAGTAAGTAATTCAAAAATGGCTTTAATGTTACTGCCTAAAATTGACCATGTAAAAATCATACCACAACAAATTTTCAACCCATTCCAACAATTCCTATGGTCCTAATATCATCCTAATATCATACTAACGCATCTAACTAACTCATAACATCCTCAAATTTAATCTCACAAAAATTAAATAAATAAAAACCTTACATGCAACAACAACCCACTACTAATATAATAATATTAACAACATCCATCACCATAAAAATGGATCAAACATGATGTTCTTCATCAAAATTGAAAATAAAAATTAAGTGGATGCATGTGGGAAAAATTTATACCAATATGAAGCTCTTTGAATTTCTAAGATGGGTCTTGTCTTAGTTTCTTTTGATTCAAAGTTAAAAATCAAAACTCAAATGGGTTAGGGTGAATGGGGGGGGGTGGACGGTTTGATGAACAAGAGAGAGAGAGATAGGATTTTTTTTGTTAAATGAATTTTTAAATGTAAAATGGTTAGTAGAAAAACCTTATATAGTGGGGTAAGGGTAGTTTTTGTCAAAATTGCATTCTTGTGGTCCAAAAATGCAAGTAAATAGTTTACAAGGTAGAAATGTAAATTGTAAATTTTAAAAATATTTACGGGGCTCGGGTTTCGTAAAAATACTTTTCGAAAGTTAAAACGCTTCAAAATATAATAACAAAGCTTCGACACGACTTAAAACGCAATTAAATCGAAAACGTCGAAAATATACAATATCGAGACATTCGATAATAAAACGTAAATTTTTGGGCATCCGTCGGTATCGCGATCACTAATAGTTATCGTCATTCGTTAAAACGTAAAATACGAGAAATAAAGATTAAATATAATAAAAATCATTTTTATGATTATTTGAGAATATAATATCGATACCTAATATATTCCTTGTCAGTTTTCATCTAATCGACATTCTTACGCTAGTATCAAGTCATAACCTTCTCGGTTAGTCGATAAATTTTAAATTCTCATTAAAGTAAACACGTAATACGTAATAGTCGAGATTAAAATAACGACCTGAAATTGACGGATTGTCACAAAAGCTTTGGGAGCTTATCAAATCTATTGATTTGGGTCATCTTACTCGATCATTGTGTTATTAGTTCAAGAAGATAAATGTCTCACTATAAAACATGAAACACCCTTTGAAAATCTTAGCTGTTTTCTCTTAAAAGAGTGTTTGTGGGAATCAAGAAAGATTTCGATTAAATATCAATGCATTATTCAAACTATGATTGGTATCATTATCAAAACTAATTGACATGTTTTTTAGTGTAGACATAAATGTGGTTTATTAATAATATACATCGGATCATAACTCACACTTGTGTTGATGGTGTTATATTGAATCTACTTGTTCAAATTGTTAGACATATTTTGTTTAATAATTACTTATAATGCACAATAGAGTCGGTTTGATAACTTGGATGTTTCATCCGAAATACTCAAGTAATTTACATTGCTATGCAATTTATAAATGTGTCATTTCCGAAAGACCAATCAAGAGTGTTCTAACAAATTGTGTAAACTTGGTTTGTATAATTCAATGTTATTGGCCTCAAGATCTATTAAGGTAATTAACCTTAACTAGACTCTTTTGTCGTGTGTGTTGTTACCTAGATATGCTTGGGAATTGATTTGGAACCCGACGAGTGGATTAAGGATAGTGGTTGTTCTAAACACATGACGGGTAATCGAGGTTTGTTCTCGCGCTACAAAGCATATGATGTAGGTAACGTTACATTTGCTAGTAGTCTACGTGGTAATATCATTGGCAAAGGTACGGTTTCTCTTGACTCCATGACCATTGAAAATGTTGAGCACGTAGATAATTTAGGGTTTAACCTTTTAAGAATAGGTCAAATTTGTGAGAATAAGTGTAAGGTCATTTTTTCGGAAAATGACAGTGAAATCGTAAAAGATGGAAAGGTCATTGGAAAAGGTGTTAGAAAGCATGCGCTTTATGTCATGAAGGTCAATCAGAAGTCAAAAGACAACATATATCTTGCGACTATATATGATAGTTCTACTCTTTGGCATAGGATACTAGGTCACGCTAATATGCGTCTAATTCAATCTTTAGTCTCTAAGGAGTTGGTAAGACACCTCCCCAAGATGAAGTTTGATAGTCACTTTTGTGATGCTTGCAAAGTTGGAAAGCAAGTTCACTCAAGTCACAAAGCCAAGAATTTGGTTTCAACCTCTCGGTGCTTAGAACTCCTACATATGGATCTCTTTGGACCTTCCGCCATACGGAGTTATGGAGGTAACCTTTATACCCTAGTTATAGTTGACGACTACTCTAGATTCACTTGGACTAGATTTTTGGCATCTAAGAATGAAGCTTTTGATCATTTCGAAATCTTTAGTCGAAGAATTCAAAATCAACTAGGATGTCCAATCGTCTCTATTAGGACAGATCATGGTAGGGAATTTGATAATGAAGTGCAATTTGGTGCCTTTTGTGAAGCTCATGGTATTACCCATAACTTCTCGGCTCCTCGCACTCCACAATCAAATGTGGTAGTTGAAAGGAAGAATAGGACCATCCAAGAGATGAGTAGGACGATGTTAAACGATCAATCTTTGCCTCAAAATTTTTGGTGCAATGCCGTGGACACATCGACTTATATTCTCAACCGAATTCTTATTCGACCTTTCCTAGGAAAGACCCCCTATGAGATTCTTAAAGGTATGAAACCCTCATTGGAATACTTTAGGGTGTTTGGAAGCAAGTGCTTTATCCTCAACACCAAAGACTACCTTACCAAGTTCGACCCAAAGTCTTACGAAGGTATCTTTTTAGGTTATTCCTAAACTAGCAAAGCCTACATAGTCCTCAATAGAACCTCGGGCGTAATTGAAGAATCACTTAACGTGACTTTTGATGAAACCCCTCCTTTAACCAAGACACCACCATTGGTTGATGATGACTTGGATGAAGTAGAAGTAGTTAAAGCCAAAGAGGTTAGAAAAATAGGAGTTAAAGACCTTAGTGTTGAAAAGGAAGTAAACATTAAGGAGTCTAAGGATCATACTCTCAATAATATCATTGGTGACTTAAATCAAAGGACCCTAAGATCTCAAGTCCAAAACCAAAGCAACTTCTTTTGTTTCGTCTCCTTGATTGAACCAAAGAATGTTAAAGAAGCTTTGACGGATGAGAGTTGGGTCATTGTGATGCAAGAAGAATTGAATCAATTCGTTGCTAATGATGTTTGGGAACTTGTTCCTCCACCTAAGTGTTCTACCATTATAGGAACCAAATGGGTATATAGGAATAAGCTAGATGAGAATGGTGTTGTGTCTCGTAACAAAGCTAGACTTGTAGCTCAAGGCTATAATCAACAAGAAGGGATTGATTATGACGAGACATATGCATCAGTAGCAAGATTAGAATCCTTTTAGCCTACGCTTGTGCCTTAGACTTTTAGCTTCAACAAATGGATGTAAAGAGTGCGTTTCTTAACGGTTTGATCAATGAGGAGGTATATGTGGCTCAACCTCCCGGCTTCATTGATTTTGAGAAACCGGATCATGTTTACAAGCTTAAGAAGGCACTTTATGGTCTTAAACAAGCACCCAAAGCTTGGTATGATAGACTTAAAGTGTTTCTTGTTAAACATGAGTATACCATGGGGATGGTAGACAACACGCTCTTTACAAAGAAGAAAGGTTCTCATAATCGTGCAAATATATGTTGATGACATTATATTTGGCTCAACTTGTCAAGAATTGTGTGATGACTTTGCCAAAATCATGCACGATGAGTTTGAAATGAGTATGATGGGATAACTTAACTTCTTTTTAGGACTCCAAATTAAACAAATGGATGATGGTATTTTCTTTAGTCAAACTAAGTATGCCAAAGAAATGCTAAAGAAATTTGGATTAGAAGAATCTAGACCAATGAAGACCCCAATGGCCTCGGATACTAAACTCACCGTAAATGATGATTATGAGTCGATAGACAACACCAAATATAGAGGTATGATTGGTAGTTTGTTGTACCTAACGACAAGTCGACAGGATATCATGTTTAGTGTTTGCCTTTGTGCTCGCTTCCAAGAGGCTCCCAAAACCTCTCACCTTGAAGCGGTTAAGCATATTTTCCGATACATTAAGGGCACTATACATTTAGGATTATGGTATCCTAAAGGGACCGGCGTAGAAACCATTGTCTACACGGACTCGGATCATGCGAGAGACTATGTGGACCGGAAAAGCACTAGTGGTGTTTGTACCTTCATGGGTTGTTGTTTAACTTCTTGGTTCTCCAAGAAAAAACCGCTCTTGCGATATCCACCATGGAAGCCGAGTATGTGAGTGCTGGAAAAGCATGCCAACAAGCTCTATGGATGAAGCAAGCGCTTGTTGATTACGGGATTTCTCTTGATGATGTTCCCATCATGTGCGACAATAAAGGTGCTATAGACCTTAGCAAGAATCCCGTGCAACATTCGCGAACCAAGCACATAGAAATTCGCCACCATTTCCTTAGGGATAATGTTCAAAAGGGGAACATCTCAATTGAGAAGGTACCCTCCGAGGATAACTTAGCCGAAATCTTCACTATGCCACTTAAGAGGGAACCTTTTAATTACTTGCGTCTAGGTATAGGATTAATGGAACATATTCCTTAATTGCTTTCCTTTTATTGAGTCTCTTATTTTCTTTTGAGTCTTTTCTCACTTTGATTCATTGAGTCTCCTAAACTCTTCTTGAAAACCTTCTCTTCTCCTTTTAAAAATCCTCAAAGTCTCTTTCAAAAATGGTCAAGAAATGTTTTGACATTGTTAATTCAATCTAAAAACGTTTTTCTTTGACTCTTGCTATTAATCTCGAGCTTACATAATTAATATGTATGATTCACTCAAACATAGCAAGAACAAGATAGAATCATGGAGGATCAATGTGTCATGACCTAAGGTCTTGTCTTACACATCTCCAACATCGATTTTATTTTAAAATCCATGCATTTTGGTCAAATCCCTATTTGTTGAGTTCGTATGTGTTCTCTTTGTCTATCTTTGCTTTTAAGCATATCCCTATGATAAGTTAGACTAGAAAAATAAGATTGCTGAAAAATCTTCCTTCACCACCAAAACACAGCCTCTCTAGGCGGTTCCATATATGAACCGCGGTCCCTTATCAATAAGGAACCGCCGGAAGCAATGAGGAACCGCCGAAAGCAATAAGGAACCGCGTATAGTGCTTCCTTTTTCGGGTATTACTGAAATTCCAAATTTGTTCCAACATTTTTGGAATCTTTGTTTCAACCCTTTGACCACCCTAAAAATACCTCGAGCCTTCCCTATTTAACCATAAGCATTTTGCCATACTTCACATACCAAAATGTCTTATTCTCCTAATGAAAGCCTTGATTCTCCTCCGTTTTCCCCAATTGCTTTCAATCCCAACTCACCCAAGAACACTTTCAATCCATATTCTCCCAAGAACACTCTTAATCACATTTCTCCTACCAAGAATATTGATTATGGAACATCTTTTCTTCCACCACCAACCTTTGGTGTTCTTCCTCCTTCTCATGATAATGTCATGCACCATGGGACATATTGTCATTGTTGTCAATATCAACATCTTGCTATGGCACACATCTATGAGGAGTTGAGCTACATCAAGAGTCTCCTAATTAAGCCTCCTCTTCACTTTGATTATGAGATCTCCACCAAGCCACCACCACCACCTTCCGCCACTACCTTGTCTTTCATATAATCATTGGTTGCTTATCCACAAGACACCTTATTCAAGCAAATCTTAGAATTACAGATTAACTAGGATTAGATTTATGCTTTTGGCTTGTTTCCTCTTTCATACATCTTTGTATGATTCTTTTTATTTTATATGACTTCACTTGGATCTTAGTCTTTGTGTTTTCTTCTTTTTTTTGTGACCTATAGCTATTTCTTGTTGGTTGTCTCTTTTGTTCAACTAACCCTTCTATGTAGCTTGTCACCATATCTCGATTCCTCGGTGCCCCAAGCAAGGGGGAGTGATAGGTGTGAAAACACCCATCCTTTTACCACTTATTTCTGGCTAAAACGAGACCGAAACACGTATTTAATATCATTTGTTTGGAATTATGCGTGGTTTTTGTGTTTATTGTGTTTTCAGAGTCAACCGGATGAATATTGAAGAAAACATGGGATTGCACGGGTTTTATCGAAGAAAAAGACTCAAGACGAAGTCTATTGTCCAAAAGATGCAAAAGATTTGAAGTCATTGTGCCCATTTGAAGATTTATCAAAGAAAAGAGCCAAAGATGGAAGATTCATATATGTCGAAGAACTCGAGTCTATTAAACGAAAGATTATAAGACGAGTTGGAATTATTCACCGACACTTCTCAAAATCCAAAGTCGGAAACGTTTATTTAGAAAGACGTAAAGACTAAAGAAGAAAGAAGAAGAAAAGCCCATTTACAAGCCCACAAGCAACACCTATAAATAGGCCTTCTCCTTACAATTTTAGGAGTTAGTTTTTAGTTTTTAGTTTTCACTTTTCATTTTCCTTTCTAGTTTTAGAGAGAGAAAGTTCTCAACTTTCTCTCACTAAGTTTTCATCTTTCTTTCTTCTAATCTTTCAAGATTAAACCTTTGTATTGTTGATTTCATTAATCAAGTTTAAGTTTAAGCTTTTAATCTTTCATCTCTTTCTACCTTTCTTTGATCTTTAGATTGATTTTGGTGCGAATTTCATTTGATCCGTGTTGTTCTTAATGATTTCGTGCTTAAAAAGTTAATCTTTTTATGCTTACTTAAGTTTTCATACGAATAAGCTTTAAGATCTTTGTGCTTATTG
This sequence comes from Glebionis coronaria, assembly GCA_025667525.1. NCBI lineage: Eukaryota > Viridiplantae > Streptophyta > Magnoliopsida > Asterales > Asteraceae > Glebionis > Glebionis coronaria. The sequence continues at coordinate 106,243 of JANFOE010000632.1, read as the reverse complement.
GCTTATTTGTAATTTTAGCTTATTTACTTTTTAAAAGTTTTCTTAAAAAGTTCATCTTTTTATTGTTTGATTTATAAGATTGATTATTTTAAGTTTGGATAAGTTGTTACTTGTGCTTATTTAGTCCTTTTCACTTTAGATTTGTTCTAGTTTTGGTGATTAGCTTATCATATTAGCTTATTGCCTTGGCTTATTTTTCGAATCAATATAAATCGGAAAGGGTAAAACCCTTTTCCGATTGATACATTCCGATTACTGCCCCTCCTTATTCCGATCATCAAGATCGGAAAAGGGTTATTGTATTCCGATTTGTAGCATTTATTCCGATCACCTTGGATCGGAATAGGGTTTATTATTTCGACGGTGGGTTGGTTTAACATTCCGATTTGACTTGTTTGTATGGTATTCCGATTAGCCCTGTTTTTAAGATATTCCGACAAGACTTGTTTCCCATCATTCCGACCAGGGATGTTTTTAATATTCCGATTGGGTTGTTGATTACACATTCCGATTGCATCAGTATTCCGACCAGGGGTGTTATTGACATTCCGATCAGCCTTATTCCGACTACATATTCCGATCAATGCACTTTAGATATTCCGATTTGGCTGTTTTCCAATTGTTTAATCTCTTGTTTTTGAAAAGTTTTCAAGTGTTAGATTTATTAAGTGTTCAAGTAATTTTCCTAATCTTGTCTTTAAATTTTCAATCATTTATTTTTAACTCGTCTTTTTAGTTTAATCTTTAAAACTATTTTCACTCAACGACATTTACATTTATTTGCTATTAGTTTAGAAATTAGATAACTAAACAAACCGACCCCTTTTCAGTAACCAAGAACAAACTATTCCACTTTGAACCGTGATCAATTCGAGAAGATTCCGAGAACTAATCTGAACCCCAATGAAAACAAGTGTATCAAATGGCGCCGCTGCTGGCTCTTCTCGTTAAGATTAACAGTTTTTTGTGAGCACATTGGTTTGCACACTCTTGGTTTTGCTACTTCAAGAATTTAAAATCGAAATTCGTGATAAGAAGGGAGCTAAAAACCTAGCCGCGGATCATCTCAGTAGACTTGAAGATCCTTACCAAGGGGATCATCCGAACAAAGAGATCAATGACTCTTTTCCCCTGGAGACCTTAATGTCTATCAACTCGACTTCTGATGAAACCCCGTTGTTTGCGGACATTGCAAACTACTTGGCGGGTTGAATTCTCGTTGACGGGATAACATCCCAACAAAAGAAGAAGTTCTTCAAAGACATTAAGACTTACTTTTGGGATGACCCGTATCTATTCAAACAAAGTGCTGATTTGATTATTCGCCGATGTGTTGATGGACCGGCAGCTTAAGAAATCCTTGACGCTTGCCACAAAGGACACACCGGTGGTCACTTTGGTCCCAACTACACCGCCAAAAAAGTGTTTGACTCGGGATTTTATTGGCCCACCATTTATCGTGATGCTCACGAGATGGTTAAACGTTGTGATGCTTGCCAAAAACAAGGCAAGATCACACATAAAGACGAGATGCCTCAGAATTTCATTCAAGAATATGAAATCTTTGATGTTTGGGGTATCAACTTTATGGGGCCATTCCCTTCATCTAAAGGAAACAAATACATCCTTGTAGTCGTTGACTACGTTTCTAAATGGGTTGAAGCCAAAGCTTTACCCACTAATGACGCAAGGGTGGTTTGTAACTTTTTGAAATCGTTGTTCGCTAGATCCGGTGTGCCTCGTGCCATTATTAGTGATCGCGGGACTCATTTTTGCAATGATCAATTCGCAAGAGTCATGGCTAAGTATGGTGTAAATCATCGTCTTTCCACCGCTTACCACCCACAAACTAATGGCCAGGCTGAAATCTCTAACCGAGGATTAAAGCAAACTCTTGAAAGAACCGTGGGAGAGCATCGTGCCTCATGGGCTGATAAACTTGATGATGCTTTGTGGGCTTTTCGTACCGCATACAAGACTCCGATTGGTTGTACACCATATCATCTCGTGTACGGGAAAGCGTGCCACCTCCCCATTGAGTTGGAGCACAAGGCTTACTGGGCCTTGAAGTGGGCTAATTTTGATATCAAAAAAGCCGGTGACCTACGCAAGATCCAACTCAATGAGTTGAATGAACTCCGTAATGAGGCTTATGAAAATTCTTTGATCTATAAGGAAAAGACTAAGCTCATTCACGATTCTAAGATTAAAAACCGAGAGTTCCAAGTTGGAGACAAAGTGTTACTCTTTAACTCTCGGTTGAAAATCTTTTCGGGCAAGCTGAAATCTCGTTGGACCGGCCCATTCACCATTGCCCAAATTTTTCCATATGGTACTCTCGAGCTCGCTCAACCTAATGGACCTAATTTTAAGGTGAATGGCCAACGAGTGAAGTTGTACTTTGGTGAGGACATCTCATGAGATGATTCCATCCCTCACCATGTTCCCTATGAACTAATTTTGGGTCGAGTCAGGCTCGTGACTCGGTTATAAAAAACAAGCGCTCCTCGGGAGGCAGCCCGAGTATCTATCCTTTTCTGTTTTAACCTCCTAAGTATAGGGGGACCTCTATAGGTGTTTGTGTTTGTGTGGTGATGTGATTACAGGGATGAATGCACTTTTGGAACCTTTGAAGAACCATGCTCCCGTGTTATCCGAAATCCGGTTCTATCTCTCAACTATCATGATTCAATTTTCTTCATACTCACATTTGAAATTGATCACTTTAGTCGTCTCTTCCTTAACTTGATTTAACCAACGTGCACAATGTCATAAGTGTAGGGGAGACTTTTCCCACATGCTTAAACATTGAGGACAATGTTTATCTTAAGTGTAGGGGGACTTCTATCGAAGTTTTAAGTGGACTTTTCTATTAAAATGCCTTCATTTAACCGGAAAATCATCTTTTTTAGCATTTTTCAAATTTTTAATTAATTTTGGCCATTTAGTCGTAATTTTTAAATTTTTTATCGTTGCTTTCATATGTATATATCCCGCAATAAAGTCAAAAATATTAATAAAGTGGTGTAGCTAGTTTTGAAGTCTTTGACATATTAGGCCCGTTGCGATTATTTTGACTCAACCCGAATAGACTTATCCAAGTTTATTCTAGCTAGTATCCTTAACCATGTAGACCTTAATTGGTTTATTAGGCTAAGCATCCACGAGTCTCATTACTTGAGATTTTAAATTGTGGAGAACGAGAATTGATAGAGTCAATTATAAGTCGGTATTCTTGCACAAGCTCACTTGGTGTAATTATTTGCCTATTCTCCCATCACTTGCTAATAATTTATCTGCAATAAGTAAGGTCTACGATTTGAAAAGTTACTTAGCTTCTAGCCCAAGATCATTTAAAAGTTGCACGGTAATGATAAGAGTTCATAGCCAAGGCATAACTTATGAAGCGGGGCGCGAAGATTGGCGAGTCCGAAAAGGCCCTAACAAGGCATGAGGATTCCATTTAATTGCTAAAGATCCAAAGTGATGTGAAAAGCATTATTCCCAAAATCAATATGAAGGATCAAGACTCACGACGAAAAGCAATCAACTCCCATAAAGATCATGGAGAAGTCTATCCGAAAAGACCCTAACAAGGTATGAGGATAAATAGATCCAAGTCCGAAAAGGAGGCGGATCGTTGTATCTCAAAATCCCAATTAGAGATTGAAGAAATAATCATGAAGTCGTGGTCAACAAAGTTGGAGTACCCCTCAAAAGTCTCCAAGTGAAGAAACTCTATTACGAAGAGAAGACCATTATCTCAAGAACGTCTCTCAAGATATGAAGTATGAAGTACATGCCAAATATCGGCCCGAGAAAGGTCTCAAATCGTGAACCGAGTTATGCCAAGATATGAACTTTTTGATATCCCGAGAAGCAGTTTTAAGAGATTTTGTCCTTTAGCTAACTATTGATCAAATCGTCCTACTTTGCTTTCAGCCTAAATAAACTATCGCAATAAGTCCAAAAATGCATCTTCATGATCACTCTAAGACAAAAATAAAATATAAGAGATACACCTAGGAATAAGGGAGTTTAAGCATATAATTAAGCCATGTGTGTAAGTGTTTGATTTGCTAACTTATAATAACAATGATCTCGTTTTTAAGCTTAGTTTGGGGAACGTGAAACTTGAGGGTGATAAATCTTCGCAGCACCAAAGCCCTAATGTAAGTCCTTGATCTCTTTGCAAGTTATTTCCATATAGCTATTTTCAAGTGAAAATGGTTTTCTATCCTTTTGTTTACTTGAAAGATTTTAATTTCTCTTAGTACTTTAATTTTTGTTTAAGTGATATTTTAATAAGGCCAACGTTGATTGATTATGAGAAAAGTGTAAATTTGCTTTATCACTAAGCATCGCATGAGGGCATGGCAATGGTTAAGTGTAGGGGATTTGATAGGTGTGAAAACACCCATCCTTTTACCACTTATTTCTGGCTAAAACGAGACCGAAACACGTATTTAATATCATTTTTTTGGAATTATGCGTGGTTTTTGTGTTTATTGTGTTTTCAGAGTCAACCGGATGAATATTGAAGAAAACATGGGATTGCACGGGTTTTATCGAATAAAAAGACTCCAGACGAAGTCTATTGTCCAAAAGATGCAAAAGATTTGAAGTCATGGTGCCCATTTGAAGATTTATCGAAGAAAAGAGCCAAAGATGGAAGATTCATATATGTCGAAGAACTCGAGTCTATTAAACGAAAGATTATAAGACGAGTTGGAATTATTCACCGACACTTCTCAAAATCCAAAGTCGGAAACGTTTATTTAGAAAGACGTAAAGACTAAAGAAGAAAGAAGAAGAAAAGCCCATTTACAAGCCCACAAGCAACACCTATAAATAGGCCTTCTCCTTACAGTTTTAGGAGTTAGTTTTTAGTTTTTAGTTTTCACTTTTCATTTTCCTTTCTAGTTTTAGAGAGAGATAGTTCTCAACTTTCTCTCACTAAGTTTTCATCTTTCTTTCTTTTAATCTTTCAAGATTAAACCTTTGTATTGTTGATTTCCTTAATCAAGTTTAAGTTTAAGCTTTTAATCTTTCATCTCTTTCTACCTTTCTTTGATCTTTAGATTGATTTTGGTGCGAATTTCATTTGATCCGTGTTGTTCTTAATGATTTCGTGCTTAAAAGTTAATCTTTTTATGCTTACTTAAGTTTTCATACGAATAAGCTTTAAGATCTTTGTGCTTATTAGCTTATTTGTAATTTTAGCTTATTTACTTTTTAAAAGTTTTCTTAAAAAGTTCATCTTTTTATTGTTTGATTTATAAGATTGATTATTTTAAGTTTGGATAAGTTGTTACTTGTGCTTATTTAGTCCTTTTCACTTTAGATTCGTTCTAGTTTTGGTGATTAGCTTATCATATTAGCTTATTGCCTTGGCTTATTTTTCGAATCAATATAAATCGGAAAGGGTAAAACCCTTTTCCGATTGATACATTCCGATTAGTGCCCCTCCTTATTCCGATCATCAAGATCGGAAAAGGGTTATTGTATTCCGATTTGCAGCATTTATTCCGATCACCTTGGATCGGAATAGGGTTTATTATTCCGACGGTAGGTTGGTTAAACATTCCGATTTGACTTGTTTGTATGGTATTCCGATTAGCCTTGTTTTTAAGATATTTCGACAAGACTTGTTTCCCATCATTCCGACCAGGGACGTTTTTAATATTTCGATTGGGTTGTTGATTACACATTCCGATTGCATCAGTATTCCGACCAGGGGTGTTATTGACATTCCGATCAGCCTTATTCCGACTACATATTCCGATCAATGCACTTTAGATATTCCGATTTGGCTGTTTTCCAATTGTTTAATCTCTTGTTTTTGCAAAGTTTTCAAGTGTTAGATTTATTAAGTGTTCAATTAATTTTCCTAATCTTATCTTTAAATTTTCAATCATTTATTTTTAACTCGTCTTTTTAGTTTAATCTTTAAAACTATTTTCACTCAACGACATTTACATTTATTTGCTATTAGTTTAGAAATTAGATAACTAAACAAACCGACCCCTTTTCAGTAACCAAGAACAAACTATTCCACTTTGAACCGTGATCAATTCGAGAAGATTCCGAGAACTAATCTGAACCCCAGATAAAACAAGTGTATCAGGGAGTCTTAGCAAAGTCCGTCTCTTCAACACCGACTTGTGTAACCTTTTTGCTTCGACAAAGGGGGAGAAATGAATAAACTCGTCTTCGAAAATCTTGTTTTCGTGTGATTGAGTTTATGTATTGTCGAAATAAAAAAGGGGGAGATTGTTAATGCAATAATGCCTAAAAACGTTCCTTGCTTTTTTCGGTCTCGCTTAGTTTTGTTTACGACAATATGTAAAAACAAGCATTTACGAAAACAACGAAAAACGAATTCTTGAGTTCAAGTATTTTTCATGTTACCCATTTTCACTTAAGGTATGAATAAACAAGTACTAACCTTAATCAAGTGATCAAGTGATTTAATCTTTTCTTAAAACTCACCTTTTATTAAGTGTGACAAGTTTTTAATTAAACTTTCTTTTTAAGAAAATGTTTTATTAAATTAAATATTTGAAAATTTGAAAATGGCATATTCTTTTTTGATTCGGAATATTCTTTCAGGATATTTTATAATCAGATAAGACCTCCACCACTAAAGGACAAAAAGGGAGCGGAGTCTACTCCGGCGGTTCCCTAGTGCCTAGGCGATTCCTTATCGATAAGGTACCACCGGCTGAGATAAGGAACCGCGGGCAGACATAGCCGTTAGCCCTTTGTCCTATAAATAATGGACCATTCTCAGATTTTCTCTTCGCCTCTTTTGCACATAAATTTCCAGATTCAAACATACTTCTTAAATCACTCAAATCATTGATCATTTGATTGATTACTACTTGTTTAGAAGTGAATCTATCTCATCCATCCCTTCCTCTTCAAGTGCAAAGAGAAGAACACTATCCTTGTGAAGTGTTGAGTCCACCACCAAAGATCCTTTGAAGATCAAATCTTATACATTTGTTGTTGTGTCATAGTTGTGAAGATCCAAGTAGTTGTGTCTATTTGGAAGTTGTGTATGTACTAAATATAGTTGTGTAGATTGGTCCTAGCTACAATTAGGGCTCGACTTTTAGCTTAGAGTCGGAAATTGGTTAAGCAACGTGTACGGTTTTCTCCCCCATAAGGAGCTTGTTGTGTAGTGAACTCTCGAGTAAGGAGTACTCGAGGAGTAGAGTAGGAACGAGGAGTGAGCTTCGTTTCTGAACCCCTATAAATCCTTGGTGTTTGGTTTGATCTTTCTTTACCCTTAACTCTTTACATTCTTTATTCTTTGTGCATATACATTAGTTAGTATTAGTTTAGTTACACTATCATTGTTCATATTGTGCATAAGAAGATTTCACATATTTCCTTAAGTCTAAGTTTTTGAGAAAAAGGATTTTTGAAAATCATTATTTAACAAGTAAATATAAGAAACTATTCAACCCCCCTTCTAGTTTCTACATTGTGTGTGCATGTGCACGTCATCAAGTGACTCCCAAAGAATGCCATCTTCATGCTGTCAAGAGAATTTTTAGGTATCTTAGGTGCTATCCCACCTTGGGATTATGGTATCCAAAAGATTCTCCATTGGAACTTATTGCATATTCAGACAGTGATTATGGTGGTGACAAGTTTGATAGAAAATCCACAACTGGTGGATGCCAATTTCTTGGGAGTAGGTTGATATCTTGGCAATGTAAGAAAAAAACAGTGGTGGCTAATTCTACAACAGAAGCAGAGTATGTTGCTGCAGCTGCTTGTTGTGGACAAGTCTTATGGATTTAGAACCAGCTGTTGGATTATGGGTATAATTTCATGCATACCAAGATTTTTGTAGACAATAACAGTACTCTATGCATTATTAAAAATCTTGTACATCATTCTAAAACAAAACACATAGAAATTATACATCATTTTATAAGAGATTGTTTTGAAAAAGGTTTAATACAACCAGATAGGGTTGACACAGAGGAAAATGTGGCTGATTTATTAACTAAACCTTTTGATACTGGGAGATTTCAATACTTGGTAACAACTATTGGAATGATCAATCTCACTTAATATGTGTTTTGGGGGATTATTGTAAAAGTATGTACAGGATATGCATTGTTATTGGTTTTTGTACAAAATTAGATTTTCCACTATATTTGTCTAACGCTGACAAAGGTTATTTTAACGCTGAAAAGTGTTAAATTGATGCTGTCAGCAACATGTTAGTTTTGTGGTTTTTGATCTAATTATGCAGGCGTTGTTAGCATTGTACAAATGGATACAGAGTTGCTTATGGATCCTTGGAGCATTATTGGAGCATGTTCAAGTTTATGGATGATGGTTGGAATATTTATATTCTTATCTTGATATAATTTTTTATTATATACATTTTATTTGGCAACTTATGTATCATAGTTTAAGGGGAGGTTTAGGTAACCTTTAGGACTTTTTGGGTATTCATATAATACTCTTATCACAATTCTAGATTGTGTCCACTGGTGAGTATGAATTAGTTTACTAACTCATGAGGCACTGTAGCATGCAAAGTTGATATACTATGCACGCTCCAAGACTTTTTGGCCTAGAATTGGATGTGGTCTGTTGGGAGACTTGGGTATGATTTTTATAGGGCTTTGATACAAGGTTTTACTCAGGTTAAAAAGTTCTTTGATGTGTGTCTAATCGAATTGATTTTCGGTTCAAAATGTGACTCAGTTGTTTCTGGTGAAAAAGACTATTTTTGGTTGTTTTTAAATAAAATGAGCAAAACTTAAAAGTAAATGACGTTAAAGTAAATCTAAGTCTAATTAAAAGTAAAGGGCGAGTATTTAAAAGCGTGACAAAAATTAAAAGGCACTAAAGTAAATAACGCAAACTTAAAACTATCTAAGGCAAACTTAAAACGCAACTAAAACTTAAACTAAGGTAAGGGTAAAATAAATCTAAGGCAAAATTAACGCAAAGTGCGACTAAGGAAAAAGGCGGGAAAAATAAAGCTTGAAATTAAAAATCAAAGACAAAAACTAAGAAGAACCTGAATACAGCTCATTCGGAACAATCCTTCGTCCGGAACAATCACTCATCCGGAATGTCACCTTCGTTCGGAATGATTCTTCTTCGCTCGGAATATTACCAAAATCCTTGATCCGGAACAAATTTTCTATTCTGAATATGTCACTTATCCAGAATAATTCTTCGTTCGGAACTTTACTGATTCGGAACTCAATTGGATCGGAATACTTCCGAATGAACAACTCCCTGGTTCGGAACTTTCTGGTTCAGAAGACTTTGATTCGGAACCTTAAACTGGTTCGGAACTTCTTGATCCGGAACTCTTCCCAATGAGCTGGCTTGATTCGGAAGTCTCGGAAGTTCTTGGTTCGGAAGCTTCTGATTCGGAAGTCTTTGCTTGTTCGGAACTTTCCTGTTCGGAAGTTCACTGGTTCGGAACTTTTGATTGTTCCGAATGAATCACTTGCCCTCTGGTCCGGAACTCTTCCGAATGAACAAGATGTTGACCTGGAACTTCTTTGATTTGGAAGTTTTTGGTTCGGAACTTCTTGGTTCGGAAGAAATTCTGACTGAAGAAGAAGTTGGTTCGGAACTTGCCTGGGAAAAGATCAGCAACAGAAACAAACACCCCGAAGAACAGGGAAAACAATATAAACGAATCTAATCCAAACTTAAGCAAAATCAAACACAAGATTAAATCAAACTAATCACAAAACATCCAATAATCATAAACAAACTATCCAAATCAACTAACCACAATAATCAAAACCCACTTTGATCAAAATAAAAACATGAACATGAATATAAACATAAACATAAAAATCAAAGATTCAGAAAGGTAGATAGGAGATTAACAAGATAAAGTAAAGATTGACAAGAATTAAATGGAAACTTACTTGAAATTAAAGGAATTTAAGGTGCAAGACAAGTATTTAAATTTGACAAGTAATTAAATGACAAGGTAATTAAAAGTGGAAGAACTAATTGTCACTATTAGCCAACAAAATGAAAATGATTAACATCTAATCTATATATAGGGGAGGATTAGGAAGCTTCCTCCCCTCCTTCATTTTCTCTTAATTGCATCATTAGGCCCTTCCTTCTTAATCTCTTTGTTAATTACACCATTAGTCCTTAAGCCTTTAAATCTTCTTTAATCTTAGACTTTAATGACTTTTGGCTCGGGATTTCTTTGAACTCGTCATTTAATTCCTCAATAAATTAGACTTGAGTTTTTCGGCTTTTGATAAACTTCCGTCTTTTGACTTTTTCTTCGATAAATCTTCAGAATTGGTCTTGGACTTCCGTTCTTTTTGCACTCTTGACTTCTTGACTTCGTCTTTCATCTTTTTCTTCAATAAAAGCCGTAAATGCCCGTGTTTTCTCCACTTTTCACCTTTTCGTCCTAAATCACAACAAAAACACAAACCACGCATAATTCCGACATAAAAGACATAAAATACACGTTTTGGCTTGGTTATTATTGTAACTAAGTGGTAAAAGGGATGGGTGTTTACACACCTATCAGGCTTACCTGGGAAGTTCCAAGGGATTTTATGAGATAACTTCACTGCTAAGAACTTTGGTTAGCAAAGGACACTTGAGGACAATCGTGTCTATCTTGCTTAAGCAAGTGTGCATGATTGGACAGTGCTTGCCACACTATGGTAATTTTCAGTCTATAGGTTATCTTCACTAGGATAAATCACTTTGTTAAGGTCCTTTTTCATTTTTATTATTTTATTTTTGGACGTTGACAGATTTATTTCCAAACGTTGTTAGGACCAATTTTGACGTTGACATGGCATTTTCCAACGTTGACAAGAATATAGCCGTTGAGCGTTGATAGGTTGTTTTTGACCGTTGACAAACATTGGGTCCTACCCAGTTGTTATTTTTGACGAAAATATGGGCCGTAATTTTAGGAGTTGGTAACTTTTTATTAATGCACAAGATAAGTTATATATTTTTCAAGATTTTAGTCATTATCTTTTGAAAATAACTGCCTTATTTTTTACCAATCACATGTGCTTACCTCTCCTATATATTTGGCTCATTCTTTTAAAAAGGTAACTACTTATTCTTGTCTTGAATGATCACGAGGATACATTGTCTGACTTATTTCGATAGTTTATTAGGCCGAAAATAAAGTGAACGATTTAATCAATAGTTAGCTAAAGGACAAAATCTTTTAAAACTGCTTCTCAGGACCTCATAAAGTTCATATCTTGGAATAACTCGCTTCGCGATTTGAGACCTTTCTCGGACCGATATTTGGCAGCGACTTCATACTTCAAATCTTGAGAGACGTTCATGAAATAATGGTCTTCTCTTCATATTAGGAATTTCTTCACTTGAAGTTTTGAGAGATTCATACTTGGACCACGACTTCTTTATTTTTCCCCGATCTTTATTTTGGATTTTGATATACAACGATCCGCCTCCTTTTATGACTTGGATCTATTTATCCTCATACCTTGCTAGGGTCTTTTCGGATACACTTCTCCATGACTTTTGGGGAGTTTTTTGCTTTGCGTCGTGTGTCTCGATCCTTCATATTGATTTTCGATAAATGATTCTTCACATCACTTTGGATCTTTAGCAACAAAATATAGCCATCATGCCTTGTTAGGGCCTTTTCGGACTCGCCAATCTTCGCATCCCTCTTCAATAAGTTATGCCTTGGCTATGAACTCTAATCCATACCGAGCAACTTTTAAACGATCTTGGGCTAGAAGCTAAGTAACTTTTCAAATCGTACAACCTTATTTATTGCAGATAAATTTATTAGCAAGCGATGGGAGAATAGGCTTATAATTAACTCACATAAATTCACGAAAGAATACCAAACTTATAATTGACTCTATCATCTCTCGTTCTCCACAGTTTAAAATCTCAAGTAATGAGACTCGTTGATGCTTAGCCTATTAAATCAAAGTTTTGGGTTTTCGAGTCGCCTATGGGATCTTGCAGACTCTTAGACTTTTTCAAGTTTAGAAATCGCATTTTAAAGTTCCCTTGATAAACGACTCTCTAGGATCAATTATAGGAACTTGCGAAAAGTTCTTGTTCTTAACACGTGAGAGTTAAGACTTTCGCGTTTTAAAGCTCCCTATATAAAAGTCTAGCAAAACTTGACTTAAACATGTTAAGGATACTAGCTAGAGTAAACTTAGATAAGTAAACTCGGGTTGAGTCAAAAGATTCACAACGTTTGAAAATTAAAACCACTTTATTAAAAATTTATTCTAATAAGGAAAGAAAATAACTATACAAAAGGAAAAACTAATGGGCCAAAATAGATCAAAAATTTTGAAAAATGTCGAAAAATTGATTTTCCGGTTAAAATGAGGACAAATACAAGGAAAATGCCACTTAACTTCGATAGAAGTCCCCCCTACACTTAAGATAAACATTGTCCTCAATGTTTATGCATGTGGGAGTAAACTCCCCTACACTTAGGACATTGTGCACGTTATTTAAATCTCGCTAAGGAAAAGACAACTAAAGAGATTCCTATTTTAATATTGTGAAAATATAAAATAGTGAGTCGAAAAGAGTTTAGGATAGTACCGGGAAGAAGGGACACGGAATCACGGGTCGTCAAGAATCATCAAGAGTGGATCATTGAGCGCTCGAATCCCTGATTAAGAGAGGAGAGGAAATAGCAAACCAAAGGGTCCCCCTACACTTGTGATAAAGAAAGCTAAAAGATAGATGCATGGGTTGCCTCCCAAGAAGCACTTGATTTTTGATTACCGAGTCGTGAGCCTGACTCGACCTTGATCATCATAGGAAGAAGCATGAAACATATCCACCAGGATCAAAGACATAGTTTTCGTCCATCAAATAGCACAAGCTTAAGGCGAACAAGGCAAGCCAAAGAAGAGTAGTCAAGGTTCCCTTAAGCAGCGATGGAGCACGGTGGAAGCAAGGGTGAAGTGCAAGCATGTCTTCAAAATTTCCAAAGATTTTTCCTTTTATTTCATCAGGTGGATACTGAGATGGCTTAAGGATTACAATACCGGGGTCGAACACCTTTTCCTTTAAGGGAAAATAGCACTGAGGCTCAGCAGAATGGGAAGAAGATCCGCGAAGAAGCACAACCTCGTCCTCAGAAGGGGGACAAAGAGGTGTTAACTCATACGTGCTGCGGATATTGGTGTCTACCGGTTTCTTCTCCTTTGAAAAATGTTCTTCAAATCCAAAGTAGGATCAAGACGATAATCTTCAAAATCATAAGGAGGAGCATCACTCTCATGAGGGAAGTATGTGTTGAGAAACGTAGAGAAGTCTTCCTCAAATGAGTAATCGTCCAAAGTAGGATCGAGTGATGGCGGAGGATCTTCATTATGTGAAGAATCACTCGAAAGAGTATCAGCCTCATCGAAATCATCATATGTGGGCAGCTCGGGATACTCAGAAGTAAGGTCATCATAATCATCCGAATCTGAGCTAGAATCATCATCATAAGCATCAAAGATCGGTGGAGAGTCATAAATGGGAGAAGGTTTCAAATTGGATAGAGAATCATCCACATCAACTTCGAAAAGTGGATTACCAATGCAAGAGTCGAATAGAGGATTGTTGTAGACAACAAAGTCATCAAGCACATTAATCATATTCACTGATTCTCGTCCATAGGATTTGCTTGTAAGCTTTCCCATTTTAAACACTTGTGCATCATCCCCGACTCGTAAGATTAACTCACCTTCGGCAACATCAACTAAAGCTCGTCCGGTTCTCAAGAATGGCTGACCAAGTATTAAAGGAATACGAGGGTCCATTTCATAATCAACAACCACAAAGTCAACCGGGAAGGTAAATGTGCCAACTTTAATGAACACGTCTTTGGCAATACCAACGAGGTAAGCGAGAGTGCGATTAGCAAGATCGAGAGTCATCTTTGTTGGAGTAAGGTCGGGCAATGATAGTGTTTTCCAAACACTCAAAGGCATCAAATTAATACTGGCCCCGAGATCAGCAAGGGCAGTAAATTCTTCAGTTTTGTTGAAAACGCAAGGCAACACAAAACGACCGGGATCTCCAAGTTTTTCCGGAAGTTCTTTAAGAATAAATGCAGAGCAGTTTTCATTTAAGCGTGTGTTGGCGAGTGCAATCAGCTTCTCCTTCTTGTTAAGCAATTCCTTAAATGCTTTAACAAATTTGGGCATGTGGACAAGTGCCTCAAGAAAGCTAATGTTGAAGTTCATTTGAGAGATCATCTTCACATAGCGCGACACTTCAGATTCATCCTTGGTTAGCATTTTGGTCTTGCCTAAACGAGAAGGATAAGGGATATTGGGTTTGGATGGTGAAGGTGCAGGTGTAGGTAAAGGTTGAGATGTTGAAGGGTCCTTTGTAGGTATATCGTCATGACGAGGCGGAGACGGTAATGGTGCACTAATACTAGGTGTAGGAGGAGTATGGATACATGGTGGTGGAGGAGGTGTAGATGACGGGGGTGGGATTGGTGGATCGACAATGGTAATTCCACTACGAGTAGTAATAGCACTCACATTTGCTCACGGATTGGTGACGGTGTTTGAAGGTAGAGAACTTGCAGTAGAAGGTTGAGGTGGGGGCAAGAAACTAGCAAGCATATTCTTCAAATCATTGGTTTGATTGCTAAAGGAGGATTGAATATTATCTCGAAGCTCGGATCTTATCTCATTCCCTTGCTTGGTAATATCTCCTTTAAGATTGATAATTTGGCTCTACAGATTCTTGATTTGCTCACCTTGGGTTCTCATGATGGCTTCAACATCGGGATTAACGGGTGGGGCTTGTTGGGTGGGTGGGTGATAAGGATTAGAAGCTCTTGGTGGGATTTGGTTGCTTCTATTGTAGTTGTTGGCGGGGTTTTGGTTTTGAGGAGAAAACCGGGTGAAAGGTAGTTGTTTGACCGGTGCAAATTTCTATCCCCTTGTGGTCGAGCTTGGTAATTTTCCGGTGAATAATTACCATAAGCTGCATACACATTTTCCGGATTTCCTTGAGTTGAAGGACAATCGGTGTATGAGTGAGGACCGCCGCATGTTTCACAAGGATTGGCAACCGCTTTAACTTGTTGTTGTTGGTTTGAAGCGAGAAGCGTGATACTTTTGCTCATTTCAGTCATCATGCGGGTGAGTTCGGTCATATCAGGGTTTGCTGAGGTGGAAGAAACATTGACTCTCGGGTTGTTCCTTGAAGAAGCGGAGGAATCCCAGTTTTTGTGGTGAGTAGTCATGTTCTCAATTAACTCTCTACACTCCTCGGGTCTCCTTTTCATGAATGTGCCACCGGCGGCTGCATTGATCGTATCACTATCTCGAAAAGTCAATCCGTTGTAGAAAGTATCTATTAAGGTGACTGGAAGCATGTTGTGGTTTGGACAACGATCAATCAGGACATTATATCTTTCCCAAGCATCAAAAAGAGATTCATCTGGATCTTGCATGAAACCGCTGATTTGATTGCGAAGGCTCGTGACCATGGATGGTGGAAAGTAGCGCGATAAAAAGCGTTGAGTCATGTCATCCCAAGTGTGAATAGAATTCTTCGGGAGACGATCAAACCATTTCTCGGCATGATGTGATAAAGTATGTGGGAAGAGTTGTAGGCGAAGAACATCCATTGTGGCACCAGGCAACTTCATGCTTTGGGTGATTGTAATGAACTTGTCGAGGTGTTTGTTGGCATCATCATCAGGCAATCCACAGAATGGGTTAGTTTGCACTTGCTGAATCATGTGGTGCTTCAACGAAAACTCAGGAGCGTTGATTTGCATCTGCGCAATCGGTCCTCCTCGTCCAAACATGGTAGGTTGACAAAGTTCCTCCATGGTCCAAAGATCGGGCTGTGGAAGAACATTGTTGTTATTGTTAAGGTGCGGTGGATTATTGTTGTTGTTAACACCTGACATACTTAAATCTTCTTGAGTCTCGGGCTCTTGATAATTAGAAGATCTAGTACGCATACACCTGAAAATGAAAAAGAGAAAGAAACCAAACACAAAGACAATATATATACACAATAAAAATAAAATCTTTTTGGATTTTTGAAATTTTTAATTTTTATGGATTTTTAACAATTTTTAATTTTTTATAGTTTTTTGAATTTTTTATGCAAGAAAAATAACCCTCACAAGTGAACGGATCCCAAAAAGCAATGCGTCTCTCACAGAAAACCATTAATCTTTACGAAAAGAGCCGGCAGCGGTGCCATTTTATACAAGGCTTTTGCCCGTATAAAAATTAAAGTTCTAGTTCTCGATATCTTAACGAATTGATTTCCGGTTCAAAATGTGACTCAGTTGTTTCTGGTGAAAAAGAATATTTTTGGTTGTTTATAAATAAAATGTGCAAAACTTAAAAGTAAATGACGTTAAAGTAAATCTAAGTCTAATTAAAAGTAAAGGGCGAGTATTTAAAAGCGTGACAAAAATTAAAAGGCACTAAAGTAAATAACGCAAACTTAAAACTATCTAAGGCAAACTTAAAACGCAACTAAAACTTAAACTAAGGTAAGGATAAAATAAATCTAAGGCAAAATTAACTCAAAGTGCGACTAAGGAAAAAGGCGGGAAAAATAAAGCTTGAAATTAAAAATCAAAGACAAAAACTAAGAAGAACCTGAATACAGCTCATTCGGAACAATCCTTCGTCCGGAACAATCACTCATCCGGAATGTCACCTTCGTTCGGAATGATTCTTCTTCGCTCGGAATATTACCAAAATCCTTGATCCGGAACAAATTTTCTATTCTGAATATGTCTCTTATCCAGAATAATTCTTCGTTCGAAACTTTACTGATTCGGAATTCAATTGGATCGGAATACTTCCGAATGAACAACTCCCTGGTTCGGAACTTTCTGGTTCGGAAGACTTTGATTCGGAACCTTAAACTGGTTCGGAACTTCTTGATCCAGAACTCTTCCGAATGAGCTGGCTTGATTCGGAAGTCTCGGAAGTTCTTGGTTCGGAAGCTTCTGATTCGGAAGTCTTTTCTTGTTCGGAACTTTCCTGTTCGGAAGTTCACTGGTTCGGAACTTCTGAATGTTCCTAATGAATCACTTGCCCTCTGGTCCGGAACTCTTCCGAATGAACAAGATGTTGACCCGGAACTTCTTTGATTCGGAAGTTTTTGGTTCGGAACTTCTTGGTTCGGAAGAAATTCTGACTGAAGAAGAAGTTGGTTCGGAACTTGCGTGGGAAAAGATCAGCAACAGAAACAAACACCTCGAAGAACAGGGAAAACAATATACACGAATCTAATCCAAACTTAAGCAAAATCAAACACAAGATTAAATCAAACTAATCACAAAACATCCAATAATCATAAACAAACTATCCAAATCAATAAAACTAACAAAACTAACCACAATAATCAAAACCCACTTTGATCAAAATAAAAACATGAACATGAATATAAACATAAACATAAAAATCAAAGATTCAGAAAGGTAGATAGGAGATTAACAAGATAAAGTAAAGATTGACAAGAATTAAATGGAAACTTACTTGAAATTAAAGGAATTTAAGGTGCAAGACAAGTATTTAAATTTGACAAGTAATTAAATGACAAGGTAATTAAAAGTGGAAGAACTAATTGTCACTATTAGCCAACAAAATGAAAATGATTAACATCTAATCTATATATAGGGGAGGATTAGGAAGCTTCCTCCCCTCCTTCATTTTCTCTTAATTGCATCATTAGGCCCTTCCTTCTTAATCTCTTTGTTAATTGCACCATTAGTCCTTAAGCCTTTAAATCTTCTTTAATCTTGGACTTTAATGACTTTTGGCTCGGGATTTCTTTGAACTCGTCTTTTAATTCCTCAATAAATTAGACTTGAGTTTTTCGGCTTTTGATAAACTTCCCTCTTTTGACTTTTTCTTCGATAAATCTTCAGAATTGGTCTTGGACTTCCGTTCTTTTTGCACTCTTGACTTCTTGACTTCGTCTTTCATCTTTTTCTTCAATAAAAGCCGTAAATGCCCGTGTTTTCTCCACTTTTCACCTTTTCGTCCTAAATCACAACAAAAACACAAACCACGCATAATTCCGACATAAAAGACATAAAATACACGTTTTGGCTTGGTTATTATTGTAATTCAGTGGTAAAAGGGATGGGTGTTTACACACCTATCAGGCTTACCTGGGAAGTTCCAAGGGATTTTATGAGATAACTTCACTGCTAAGAACTTTGGTTAGCAAGGGACACTTGAGGAGAATCATGTCTATCTTGCTTAAGCAAGTGTGCATGATTGGACAGTGCTTGCCACACTATGGTAATTTTCAGTCTATAGGTTATCTTCACTAGGATAAATCACTTTGTTAAGGTCCTTTTTCATTTTCATTATTTTTATTTTTGGACGTTGACATATTTATTTCCAAACGTTGTTAGGACCAATTTTGACGTTGACATGGCATTTTCCAACGTTGACAAGAATATAGCCGTTGAGCGTTGATAGGTTGTTTTTGACCGTTGACAAACATTGGGTCCTACCCAGTTGTTATTTTTGACGAAAATATGGGCCGTAATTTTAGGAGTTGGTAACTTTTTATTAATGCACAAGATAAGTTATATATTGTTCAAGATTTTAGTCATTATCTTTTGAAAATAACTGCCTATTTTTTACCAATCACATGTGCTTATCTCTCCTATATATTTGGCTCATTCTTTTAAAACAAGGTAACTACTTATTCTTGTCTAACAAATCTTTCACACATATTAATCTTTCGTAACACTTTACACAGCTTTCTACATCAATGGCGCCTAAGTTTAAACCGAGTGATTTGGTATTGGGGTTCAGAAGTCAGCACAACATGGTTGCCTATTTAGAGGCTGACAACACTCTGTTTCCTCAATATACTCAGATGGTGGAGTATTTAAATGCATCTCCATTAAGGTATGCACTTTCTCATGCTCCTCTTATCACAATCACTCATATTAAGCAGTTTGGAATATTGTTACTTCCTCAACAATTAATAATGTGACTACATTGATTGCTATAGTCCATGGGCGTTCATGGGTGGTTACTAAAGCCTTGGTTCGCCAGGCTTTGCATCTTGATGATGCAGATGGTATAACCACCCTACCCATTGGTGAGCTAGAACAAGGACTTCAAGCTTTGGGTTATCCTTTCCCTGAAGAGGGTGCTTTAAATAAATATTCAAAACAGGAATTTCCCCCAGCCTGGAAGTACTTCATACATGTCATACTTCAATGTTTGAGTCCCAAATGTACTGCACACTATGAAATTAATAGGTTTATTGGGAGTGCCCTTGTGTGTATTACTACTGGGCAAAAAATATAATTTTTCTAAAATAATTTTTGATGGCATGTGTAAAAACAAGGGTAGCAAGATGACTCTTGCTTACCCAAGATTTTTGCAAATGGTTTTTGATGAGCAAAGGTATTGCAGTAGGGATCATGATGATTTTTATACGATCCCTGTGCAAAAGAAAGCAATTTTTGGAAAGATGAATTCACCCCCACACAAAGACTTACCCCTTACCCAAGCTATGCTTGCTGTTATTGCAGCAGCACAACCTCAACCTGACCCACAACCACAACCAGACCCATTACCTGAACCATCACCATCACCCCAACATATCGAACTTGACCAAGATCACTTCAACGCTGACAATTCAATGTTGGCGTTGACACTTCAAATCCAAACGCTAAAACACTTTTACAACACACCCAAACACCCCTTAACCTTAAAACTGCTACCCAATCCACATCGTCCTCTTCACCCCCAGACTTTAGGATGGAAAAATGCCAAAGGACTATTGGAGTGTTTTTCTCTGGTGGTCCTAGCCATGTTGTAGAGAGAACCACCACCACAAGTGTGGTTGGTGATATGGGTGGGGCTAGGACTATTGGTACTAGCTTAGATGCAGGCCAAGCCAGTCCTAACATCATTAAGACCTCTTCCATGCCCCATGACTCTACTTTTGGAGGTCAAATTCCCATTATAGAGGAGGGCAGATTGGAACCCTATACTTTGTTGGAATTGAGGCTGTCTGTATTAGCTTGCAAAAGCAAAATGCAGACCTTGTACATATTGTCTCTACACAAGGCTTTGAACTCAAGCAATTGAGGGAGAGGAATGTTATTTTGGAAGGTGCTAACCTTAGACGTGGAGTGGAGGATTCTTCCAAAGGGGAGGATGAGCAGATACATGTGAGTGACAAAGGCTCACATGAAGGAGAATCTTTGGGTATAGCTGAAGCTCTTAGAGATTTGAAGAGGCAACCAGGTTTTGATGTTTCATTGGTTACCCCTACAAATTTGAATTTATCTTTTACTGAGATGATGGAGCAGTTCACAAGAAGCACTGATAAGAGTAGATTGCGCGTTGACAAGAAGATTTTTGACGCTGACAAGCCAAGTGCTGATAAGAGTAAGTTAGGCGTTGACACACAGGTTTTGGACGTTGATAGACCTGCAGGTATGGTTGATGTATCCCAGTCATCAGCTATCATCGAGGATGTGTCTACACAGGTACCATCATCATATTTACCCATCATTGATATATTAGATAAAGGTAAATGAATTATGGTAGAAACAGTGGTTCCCAAGGATGCAGCCCAAGTAAAGTTTGATTCCATGTTGGCTGCACAACTTGAGAAAGAAGATAGGATGAAGGAGACTGTTGTTGAGAGTAAGGAAAGCAGTGGTGATGAGAGCACATATTCAAGTGTCATGATTATTGAAGAACCAGAAAGGCTAGAATATGGTGATGAGTTGGCAAGGGAAAAGCTTGCACAGTTGAAGAATCAAGTAGATTATGAGATGCATGAAGTTGCTCAAATGTACTTTGTATGGGATAATAAAGTAATGGAAAATCCAAACATGACTTTATCAGATCAAATTTGGGGTTTGGAGATTCTACTTAGAGTTCAAAGAGATTGCAAGGTGATTTTGAAGTATAAAGCTAGCAAAGTTCTTGAACGGACCAAGACAGAAAGAAGGGAGCTCTAATACATGTTGCTCAGATGTCATCAAACAGGTTGGACTTTTAGAAAGTTACAGGGATTGTCTTTTGATGAATTGGAATATAAGGCTTATTATATATGGGCAAAGGTGCAAGAGAAAAATACTATTATACTTATTTCAGATGAAAGAAAGGAAGAACTTGCAGAAGAGATGGAGATCCAAAGGGCTTTGATTACACCAAGACCATTAAAGAAGGGAGTTCTACTTGAGTTTCCACCAAATTTGGATAGAGTGAATCCTAGTGAAGCTGTTATTAGAAAGAGTATTAAGCTCTCACCCTTGGAAGCTTCACATATGGTAGAAGTATTACGTCATGATTCCAGAAACCCTATAGTTAGCTATGAAGAAGATGCAAGTGGGTTTTGGATGGTTGGAAGATATGGGAAAGAGGTACATACATTCACTACTTTGATGTCTTTGTTTGTAAGCCTGGATAGGGAAGACTTGGCAGACCTTTGGAAGTTGATGCAGGCCAAGTATGAGACTGAAGCACCTACTTCAGTCAATGGAATAAAGATTTGGTCAACATTAAAGAGAATGTCTGCACCAGATGAAGAAGATCCAGTTTGGAAGGATCTTGATGATGATATCAGTGGACTTCAATGGCGTTTATATTCAGCAACTGGAGTGTATCATTTGAGTACTACTAAGTTTTCTGAGTATCTTCTTGTGGATGCTGAGTATCCTATGTCCAAAGAAGTTTTGAAGAAAATGATGACAACACAGCTGGAGATGGATTACTCAAGTGACGCGGCCAATGATTTGTCACACCCCACCATGGCGGAATATGGGGTGCGACGTATGGATATCATCACAACATGGCATGTCTATAGAGATAACTATATGAAATAAGAAATGTCATAAAATGGTGACACAAAAGTCATGACAATATCTCATCAAATGCAGGAGTCTAGGTAAGTAGGTAACAGTCCTACCACTTACCCAAGACAAACAATAAACATAAACCAAACAAACATATAGGTGCCAATATGTATCACTTATAAAAAAACATAAAGGTAAACTAAGAGGGAACGGGGATCTCCTTCTATATGCAATCCTAAGGCATCCAAGTCTAGCCACTTCTATCCTCAAGCTTAAACACATTCACACCTGAAAGAGACACTAAAACACGTCAACATAAAGTTGGTGAGAGTCATAGGTTTAGACTCCAACGCCAAATCAGTTATAAGCTGTGAATAACAACCATCAACACAATAACATATGGACAATGTGTTACAATTATGTATTAACAACTAACATTCAAGATCAATCATACCACACCAAAATCCAAGGCCCTCAGCCTTACCAAACACCATGGTACCATAGATGATCACACTATGTACCTATCCCAAGGCCACTACCTTGTCATTATCCATTGGTCCCATAGACGATCACGCTATGTACCTATCCCAAGGCCCCTACCTTGTCAAACCACAATAACTGAGACGGCACGTGTCCCCTGATCCAAATCATACACAATCAAGAATCACATAGCAGTTAATCACATAAGTGCACACACAAGTCCATCACAAAACCATAAAAACATTCACAGCATCAATTTATAAATAACTCAACACAGTGTCTCTTCCATCCCATCTGGAAGTCAAAATCAATAGTAAACATGGGACTATGAAACTCAACTGATTGCTTCTTCACAAGTCCTCGCACTAGCAACAAACTAACAAACCAAAAACACGCAATCAGTACATGAACCAATCACTAAGATGGATCATCAACCTATGATGGACATCTAGCCTATTCCCATATAAATACCTCATTGATAAGCTCTAATCACCCATTACCCTTCCTTAACAAGTCCTTAACTTGGTTAAGTTTAATAACTATCCCGTTCATATTTTACACAAAACAGTCCCAGTTTTTAGGTCTCAAAACATTAAGTCAAACGTCCACTTAAACATACCCATGATTTTTGTAAAAGGAATATTCATACTTTTACATATGTTAGCTAAAACCTCCCACTTGCCCTAACCTTAAAACTACTGTTAAGGCCCCGATATATGTATATATATTCCTACCTATACAGAATTCACTGATTTTAAATGTATAAAAAGTTTGTTTCCATTAGAGGGTCTTACCCTAAAACACAACCTTAGCTCAAGTGCAGATACTTAATACAATATATAAAACATCTCTCATGTTCGTGAGAAGATCCCAATGCAACCCTAAGTACCCCAACCAACCCAAAACTTAAAAAGAAAACAGGCTGATTACAAAACTGTTTTGACCTCCGACTGTTGTAACCTGTTTTTGACCCACTTCCCTACCTCCATTTTAGTTCTCGGTTCTTGCATTGGAAAGCCACTTCAATTACCTTTTCAGGGATACTTGGATCGCATCTTAAATGTTCCTAGAACTCCCGATATGATCAAAACAATTGACTCAAAATTCTGCCCAGTTTTTAAAAACGGGTTTAACAAAATCAACCTCATTAATTAACCCTAATTCCTCTAATTACAAGCCATAATCTATGTAATCATTATAACACCATTAATATAACATTAATTTATTGTTTTTAAATTAAACCCTAACCTAAATCCATCATAAGATGATTAAGACATCATTAAAATAATTAAATTGAAAAGGGATTAAAGACTTTACCTTTGATTTATGAAAACCCCAAAAAAAATTATGGAGAACCCTAATTTTGTGGAAACTCACGAATTTTATTTGTCCCAGGAGAAAAATAATGAATTTTGTTTTTAATAAATACATTATATAGGGTGTGATAACTCATTCCTAGCCCAACCCAAAAACCACTTTCCTTTTTCTTGTTTTTTCCTTTTTTTCTTTCTTCCTTGCGTCCAAACTGACCCAACACCCCTTAAAATTCGGTTTTTTTTCTTTTTATTATATATTATTAAGTTATTAATAATACCTTAATTTTCCTTAATTTATTTCAGCTCCTAAAGCCTCCGAAACCTCAAAACCGTAAAACTAGTCAGTTTTTACGCGTTTTACCGTAAAAGACGTAAAATATACACTTTTATAAAAAACTCAAATTTTGAAATAAACTTTATAACTAAGTCCTAAATGACTTAAAATCATCCCGAAAAGTATCCATATGACTAATTACCTCCTCCGATACCTCTAAATGCTAAACCGTAAATCGTAAAAATACGATTTTCTATAATACATATACGTATACGTAAAACCACTAAATAACACCATCTCACTTCATAGTCACTACCATGTGAACTCATGAACATGAAATCATCACACATCGTTTCACTCACAAGGTACCCCATACCGGAAACGATATCCAAACCATAATCTATACACACCAATTAGCACATAAACACGTAAAGACACGTAACTAGCACAAAATAAAACTAAGTGACGAACCTCAAAACCAGGGTTGTCACATCACTCCCTCCTAATAGAAATCTTTTCCCGAGATTTACTCCTTAGGATCAAACACACAAACAACAAATCACATGAGGATACTTGTTCTAAACGAACTCCTCTCATTTCCACGTGAACTTTAGTTCAAGTTTCAAAATACCACATATACAAACCAAAAATAATTAAACTCATTGCCAAACTCTTGACCTCACAGACAATAAATCTCACAAATGACTCTTTGATAAAACAAAGACTCTTATTAACACAAGTCCCGAATAACCGTACATGCAAAATGCATTCTCAAACAACCTTTACCAAATCTCAATACATGAAATGTATCATGTATACAACTCATTTTACCCAGGTAATTCTATGCTTATAAGCTAATGGTCCGATCTTTCCAAAGACCATAAATGGACCTACAAAACTCTACATCAACTCTTCCATTTTACCAAAACGTACCACTCGTTATTATGTGTGAAACTTCATACACAACTTTGTCACTAACTCTAGTGGTTTCCTCCTTTTCAACATAGCATCCTTGTTGCTCTCATTCTTTCCACAAATACTATTACCACATTAGTAGTCTCTTTTACCAATTCTAGTCCACAATAGGGACAACTCACCCTATCCTTTCATATAGGGCCTCAAATGGCATTTATCGACTTCTAGTATGATAACTTATCATTATGAAAACTCAGCCATCGCTAAAGAGTTTCCTAACTCCCTCTAAATCAATCACTCATGCCCTCAATGTAACACCTAAGGTTGTATAAATATCTCACTGGCCTATCCTTTTCCAGTCATCTAGATATACTCATATCCAATCATGTTTCATCAACCCCCTTTAGTCCATACCCCAACTACTTAAAATTCCAATCTCCTTCCAAAGTGACCTATGACGGTCTTTCACATATCCATTAGTTCTTCCAAACCTTCAGTTCCTGCAACGTATAAGAAATCGCCTTTCTTGTCGTTCTCGTACACATCCAAATCCTTGCTCCACGTATCGTCATGCTTCGCGAATTCATCCAGTCCTTCCGATAATGCCAAGATCGGCTCATTATCCAATCCACCTCTTCAGCCTCCAAAATGCTTCCTCATCCTTCTTCACTTCGCCCCTTGCTGGTTCCATGATACGCCATCATCTCTAACTACTCATCATGGTACTTAATACTAAAACTCACACTTGAAAATCTCACGTATAATTCCACTCCAAAACCAACACATACTTCGCCTCACTCTCCTTCTTAGACTTTGAGTAGATCAAGATGTCGTCGATACTCCCGATGACAACTCGTTTATATACGTTCATGCACCCTCGGTTCATTGACTCCATGAGGACCGCTAGTGCTTTGGCGAAGCCAAATGCATAACCGTAAACCCAAGGCATTCATACAACATCCTTAGCAGTTTCAACTATGCCCTCCTTGCACCCTCTCTTAGCGGCAATACGAATAAATTCCTACCTCGTTCTACTTGTAAAATTCTACACGCATTTTAAAAGACCAATGCTTCCTCTCATCAGACCACTCAACCGCTTACCACATCCAATCTACTACTAAGCAACTCGACTTTTACCTTGCATCCGTTGCAATTTCCATCAACTCTTGTTCTTGGAATCATTCCATCAACAATTTCCTTGGAAAGACACTAACTCCAACTCCTCTCACTTCTCCTACTTGCTCTATTTATGGTTCTACCTCAAAATAATAGGCAAACCTACTAAATTTCAGGAAGTTTTCAGAAAACATACTTGCCTTACGAACAATATCCCCTTCCCATATTCTCTATGTCACGTTACTTGTGCCAATATCCATACATCTCACAAGTCTCTTTTCATCTCCCTTGGCACTCCTAATAGACCTCATGACCACATTAGTTCGTCTACGAACCTCTTTCCTCCCCACTAAGGGTATTCCGAGTTCTTTCATGGCCACCTACTTAAGCGTGTAGGCGCGACCAAGTCTTTCATATGACTACCTCAACGCTCCCGAACAATACGAAACCAAAACTACATCTGAATCCATCAGATACGATCAACGAATTAAACCCATTGATAACTAACGACATTTCACGTGTACCAGTTAAAACAAGTCAAAAACCACGAGTCTCAAAAGAAAACTCAAACCCAAAACGTGTATCAATTCAAAATGACCCATGACAACGAAAAATAATCCAAGAAACACCCAATGGCAACCAAACATATTACGCCCCGCGACATATTTTTTAAACCGTGCAAAAGATCGACTTTTCTAAAAGATTATATATCTTTTTCTTTATTTATTTATTTATTATTACCTCCCACATCTATGTGACTCAAACAATCTACAAACAACCCTCTTGACGAACTCAAAACTCAACTCAAAAACTAGGTATCCCGTGCATCCCAAATCATAAAAATAAACTACTATTCAAACTCAACCTCTAAACCGACACTTGTACAATAATTTCGGCCAAGATACTGACCTCCCATGACTATACATTCTGAATATTTGAAAAGTACTTTCCGAGTACATAATATTTGGCTTTTGAATCACTCAAAAAGCTCTAAAAACGAACAAGTTATGACCAAATCAGTTTTATACTAGTTGTTTTAAAAAAACTAAAGAATAAACTTAATGATCAATGTAATCCTTTTAAATGACAGATATAATTGTATGTGAAATCTTCATAAACTCAATTTAACCTTGTATAAATAATTAAAAATGACATAAATCGGTCAAACTCAATTATATAAACTATGTAGGTAGAAAGAAATTTTTACTTCGCTTTATTTCAAAGAAAGTCTTTTAGAATTTGAAATATATAAGTGTTGATTAAAAGAAATCTTATGTTACATCTTGTTTCAAACACGACTCCAACACCTTACCCTTATTTACTGAATACAACCAACCATCTAACTCAATATATACCGACCAAAAGAAATGCAAGACCCAACACAAAAGATTTCATTATCTCAAAAGAAATCCCAAGTTATTTCAGTAGACTTGAAACCAAAAACACCATTTTAAAACGTACACGTGAAATACGAGACTCAAAGAATACGCTACAAGACACACTTCAAAAGATTCAAAACGTCGTTGGAACTCCAACAAACTCCAGCACCATAAAACACGACAAACACGAGGTACGTTCAAGTTATAATAACTAGTTAACGACCAAATACCATAACCCAACACGTAGTAGTATATATACATCCGCATATATATACCTATCGAATCTCCTAAACATACTCGTTATCATACATGTCAAGTCAATCAATCGCTTTATACGCTCGTTTTTCCATACGAGTAATCACCATCTAACCGTGCCACAACAGGGCATAAAGCCCACCTCCAAAACCAAACCATATCGTGTGACCCCATAATCACACAACACCACTATAATCCCAAAACATATAACACAAAAAGAACAATAGCCATATCATAGGCAGCCATTACATAAACCTATATATATACGTATACCCAAATTCTACATCTCATCATATACAAGCATGTATTAACCCTCTTTCATGCAATCATACTTGAGAACCCATTGAAGTTGTGGTACTTGTATAACTATGTTGGCCACCATACTTATACGATTACCCTTTCCCCAATGCACTCCCTCCTATGATGACACTTATAAGAATCAATACAACATATAACACATAAATTCATCTACTCACATAAGCTCATAACCACATAAACAATAAAGTCCAAAACTCCATCTATTAAAATAACATAGTAATACTCTTGAAATACGTAAATCCATAGTCTAGCTAAAACAGCATAGACTAAATCCAAAACGAAAAACATAATCAGTTATAAGTCATGTCGCATGTAAGAGTGGAAACAGCTTAAAATCCTTCCTATCCACCTACTTCTAGTAACTCGAACCACCACACGATTCTTAGGGAACATGACTTAAACATCAAAAGAAAAATAACATACCTCAGGTATGTAAAGTAACTCGATAAAAGATAGAATCTACCTTGTACTAAATTATGTATTATAATGTACAATTTAAGCAAAATACTACAGTGACTAGCATGGACGATTATGGTTCAACCCGCACTAGTCACAAACCCGAAAAGAAAATAACATGTGACTAAGTATGAACATACTACGGTTCAATTCATACTAGTCAAAACATCGCAATAAATAACATCTAAACACATCAATTATTATAAAATGCACACATACTCCTATGACGCCTATATGCAGGGACCCTTAAGCTATAGACTAGGCTACGCGACTAGGCAACCTAATTCTCTATAACCATTGTCTCTGATACCATTCTGTCGCACCCCACCATGGCGGAATATGGGGCACGACGTATGGATATCATCACAACATGGCGTGTCTATAGAGATAACTATATGAAATAAGAAATGTCATAAAATGGTGACACAAAAGTCATGACAATATCTCATCAAATGCAGAAGTCTAGGTAAGTAGGTAACAGTCCTACCACTTACCCAAGACAAACAATAAACATAAACCAAACAAACATATAGGTGCCAATATGTATCACTTATAAAAAAAACATAAAGGTAAAATAAGAGGGAACGGGGATCTCCTTCTATATGCAATCCTAAGACATCCAAGTCTAGCCACTTCTATCCTCAAGCTTAAACACATTCACACCTGAAAGAGACACTAAAACACGTCAACATAAAGTTGGTGAGAGTCATAGGTTTAGACTCCAACGCCAAATCAGTTATAAGCTGTGAATAACAACCATCAACACAATAACATATGGACAATGTGTTACAATTATATATTAACAACTAACATTCAAGATCAATAATACCACACCAAAATCCAAGGCCCTCAGCCTTACCAAACACCATGGTACCATAGATGATCACACTATGTACCTATCCCAAGGCGACTACCTTGTCATTATCCATTGGTCCCATAGACGATCACGCTATGTACCTATCCCAAGGCCCCTACCTTGTCAAACCACAATAACTGAGACGGCACGTGTCCCCCGATCCAAATCATACACAATCAAGAATCACATAGCAGTTAATCACATAAGTGCACACACAAGTCTATCACAAAACCATAAAAACATTCACAGCATCAATTTATAAATAACTCAACACAGTGTCTCTTCCATCCCATCTGGAAGTCAAAATCAATAGTAAACATGGGACTATGAAACTCACCTGATTGCTTCTTCACAAGTCCTCGCACTAGCAACAAGCTAACAAACCAAAAACACGCAATCAATACATGAACCAATCACTAAGATGGCTCATCAACCTATGATGGACATCTAGCCTATTCCCATATTAATACCTCATTGATAAGCTCTAATCACCCATTACCCTTCCTTAACAAGTCCTTAACTTGGTTAAGTTTAATAACTATCCCGTTCATATTTTACACAAAACAGTCCCAGTTTTTAGGTCTCAAAACTTTAAGTCAAACGTCTACTTAAACATACCCATGATTTCTGTAAAAGGAATATTCATACTTTTACATATGTTAGCTAAAACCTCCCACTTGCCCTAACCTTAAAGCTACTGTTAAGGCCCCGATATATGTATATATATTGCTACCTATCCAGAATTCACTGATTTTAAATGTATGAAAAGTTTGTTACCATTAGAGGGTCTTACCCTAAAACAAAACCTTAGCTCAAGTGCAGATACTCAATACAATATATAAACCATCTCTCATGTTCGTGAGAAGATCCCAATGCAACCCTAAGTACCCCAACCAACCCAAAACTTAAAAAGAAAACAGGCTGATTATAAAACTGTTTTGACCTCCGACTGTTGTAACCTGTTTTTGACCCACTTCCCGACCTCCATTTTAGTTCTAGATTCTTGCATTGGAAAGCCACTTCAATTACCTTTTCAGGGATACTTGGATCGCATCTTGAATGTTCATAGAACTCCTGATATGATCAAAACAATTGACTCAAAATTCTGCCCAGTTTTTAAAAACGGGTTTAACAAAATCAACCTCATTAATTAACCCTAATCCCTCTAATTACAAGCCATAATCTATGTAATCATTGTAACACCATTAATATAACATTAATTTAATGTTTTTAAATTAAACCCTAACCTAAATCCATCATAAGATGATTAAGACATCATTAAAATAATTAAATTGAAAAGGATTAAAGATTTTACCTTTGATTTATGAAAACCCCAAAAAAAATTATGAAGAACCCTAATTTTGTGGAAACTCACGAATTTTATTTGTCCCAGGAGAAAAATAATGAATTTTGTTTTTAATAAATACATTATATTGGGTGTGATAACTCATTCCTAGCCCAACCCAAAAACCCCTTTCCTTTTTCTTGTTTTTTCCTTTTTTTCTTTCTTCCTTGCGTCCAAACCGGCCCAACACCCCTTAAAATTCGTTTTTTTATTATATATTATTAAGTTTTTAATAATACCTTAATTTTCCTTAATTTATTTCAGCTCCTAAAGCCTCCGAAACCTCAAAACCGTAAAACTAGTCAGTTTTTACGCGTTTTACCGTAAAAGACGTAAAATATACACTTTTATAAAAAAACTCAAATTTTGAAATGAACTTTATAACTAAGTCCTAAATGACTTAAAATCATCCCGAAAAATATCCATATGACTAATTACCTCCTCCGAGACCTCTAAATGCTAAACCGTAAATCGTAAAAATACGATTTTCTATAATACATATACGTATACGTAAAACCACTAAATAACACCATCTCACTTCATAGTCACTACCATGTGAACTCATGAACATGAAATCATCACACATCGTTTCACTCACAAGGTACCCCGTACCGGAAACGATATCCAAACCACAATCTATACACACCAATTAGCACATAAACACGTAAAGACACGTAACTAGCACAAAATAAAACTAAGTGACGAACCTCAAAACCAGGGTTGTCACATGATTTGATTAGGTTTATTTATTTCCAATTTGATAAGATTTGTAAGAATCTCCCTAGTACTTAGTTTTTATTCAGAAACTTGATTACTAGAGTAGATATCAAGTTTAGGGGAGGATTGTTGGGAATAAAATATAGTCAAGACACATGAACGCTGACAAGAGAAATTTGGACGTTGATAGTAAGAAATCAAGCGTTGACAAGATAAGCGTTGACAGGAAGAAGTCAAGCGTTGATGAGAAGAAGTCAAGCACTGATAGGATATTCTAGTCTACACGTTTGATGTTTCTAGTAAAGATATGTTTGACAATGTATTTCTTATATTTATCTTTACCAAGATTAGCTGATACGTAGACTCTTATACAAGGTTCCTTAATCTATAAAAGGAGGCCTTTAGGTTTTGTTTCAAATATAAGTTTTATAAGTTTTTCACACTTTCATTGTACGCAAGTTCAATTAATCAATCAAAGTGAAAGTTTGGTTTAACTTGTTTGTGTGTTCTTGTTAAAGTATTAATTCCGCATAATACTTGAATTGTTTCATATACAACAAAGTTTCTCTACGTGTTTAACTTGATTTAATCTCGTTTACACAAGCTAAATCGATCTAAGTTTGGGATCAACAAGTAAACGAGAAGGAAGAATAAAAATTTCCTCTGTAAAGGCAAACGAGATTGTTTTGCAAGTTGTTTTTAGAAAGTGTTTAAGTATTCAAGTAAACGAATTAGTCTTGCTATTGTTGTAATGGGAGAACGTCATGAAGAGATTAGTGGGTGTTTTATGAAAAATTAAATGTGTGGCACACATAAGAAGTAAAACGCTAAAGTGCGTGAATGAAAGACAAAAGATTGATATTCACTTGATTAAATAATTTAAAGCTTAAAAGCACGAATCCTATTGTTAAAATGATAGACCTAATCTGCTAACCTTTACTAACCAAAAGGACTAACTTGCTTTGTTGTTATGATTCAGATCCATTCTTTGGACTTCTCTTTGCAACACTTACGTAAGCTAGGGACTAATGGTGCCATATTGCAAAAAGACTGAAGCACAATATGTGATCCCACTGTTCTGCTAACCCATGATGCAACAACTCGTTTTCTTTGTTTATTACGTAGTCACACACACACACAAACCCCATATGGGTTTTCATCTTGTCGGTGTTTATATAAAACTCTCTCTTTTTAATATGTAAACTAGATCGTTTGTGATTATCTTTGTAAGACTACTAACAATATAGATAATAGGATCACACCAAATTAGCTGTGGTGATCTATTTGGTTTCTGTTTGTAGTTTTAATCTTGATTCAAATAACAGGTTTTGATTCTTGTTATAAACTGTTATAAATCTATTGGATCTTGATTTTATACATGGTATAAGAGTCTGGTTGCTCTAAACTCATAAAAATATTTTCTAGGGTTTCGAAAAAATTGGGGGTTTTTTAAATTGATATATTTTTGGGTAGATATGCTATTGAGATAGTCAGATCGATAATATTTATATACATCCTCTTTATAATTTGTGGAAAAATTTTTAGGGGTTTTAATTTTTTAGGGTTTTGATAATATCTTGTTTCCTAACCCTTGTTTTGGTATAGGAGGTTGATTCGATAGACCTTTTGGATTTTCTGGTTATCCCTAGTTTTTCATACATTAAGACTTGGTGTAGAGGGTCTGAATCTTCCTAGACTAAGTGAATCTAAGAGTGATAGATCGATTGTGCTTTGGTTGCATGCTTTGTAACACCTATTTTCTCCCTCTTATACTTTTGGTAATTATTTGCTTACTTTCTCTTGTATGGCTATATGTGTTGATTGTTGATACTTACTTGTTTACTCTCTCTTTTTGGCTATCTGTGTTGGTCAATGTTGTTTGATCGACTGTTTTTTTGGCTTCTTTGGACCCTTAATCTTTGCCTTGCCCTTGACCCACCACCCTTGAGTGGTTTAGAAGCCTGGAAACTTTGTTGGCACTGATTAAGTTCTTTTATTCCTTGTTTGTGTTATTATGAGCTTTCACCATGTTTGTTCATGGTGACTCGGACACTGAAAATGTTGGAGGTGATTCAGTGACCTTGATTAGCAAACTTGACATTAGTGACCTTGTAACACCCATTTGGATAAATGGACCGTTACGTAGTAATTATGACGTGTCATCAAAGCATGCAAGGTAAATGTCTAAAACATTAAATGACCATAAAGGAAACTGGAAGAAAACATCAGCTCCAAACATAAGCTCCACACACAATGCATAAGTATATGAATGTATGAAAAATAATGTCCAGCAAAGCAAAAGTATGTAAATGCATTAAAAGAAGTTAAGACAAGGGAGCCTCCATCCAAATGCACGTACTCTTGGAGATCCTAGCTTTGCCCTTTAGTACCTGCCGTATTGGGACATAGAAAGAAATACGGATGAGCAATACGCTCAGTGTGCGGATATATAACAATGAAATGTAAAGCATAAAAATAAGTAATAAATGAAATGAAATGAAGTACAACGGAATAAGTGTATGTCCTGGAAAACCTGGTGTATGTTTATAAAACTGGTTTTTTATTTTGAAAAGACTTATGTTTATTTATACTGAAACCTGTATTTTAAATATGCCCGGAGCCCATATAGGTCATGAGCTATCAACATGCATGAATACTTAGAGGGGTTCCCTCATCATGCAAATAGAGGGGTTGCCTCTAATTATAATAGTCTGGGTCGGAGGGATCAACTCCATGTAATGGATGCAAGGCACACACCAAAGTTACCAGGTAATCTTTCAAAACTTGTCCTAGGATGCACCCATTCTCCCCACATGATAATAATAAAATAGGCCAAATAACTGAAAAGGGACGCTGCGAGCAATCACTCTCACCACAGAAGAGTCATAACACTGGTGCCTCTAGTGTTATGGTTATGGTACCTCCATAACTATGTGGAGCTGACATGCATGTATATAGCTCATGCAATCTAAAATATAAATCATATAATCACTGTTTGTGTTTAACACACGTAAACTACTGGGAAAACAGATGGCTGCAAACGGGGAAATCCTAATATAGGAAGAAAGTGTCCTTACTGAAGGACGAAATATCCGTACCTTATGTCCAGTAAATAAAGACGAAAACGAATGCGGAAGATCACTCCGACTTCACGATAGCTACATAATGAAAGGGACATGAATAAGTTTTCTGTTTTACTTATACATACTGGTTATTAGTTTACTTGACGTGTTCTTATCTTGTTTTACTTGTTCTTGTTTTATCATGTGATTTCTTAATGTTCCATATGTTTTAGATTAGTGTGTTTCATGTTTTAAGTGTTATAGTGTAAGTTTATGGACTTATATTTAATAGTCGTGTGATAGGATCGAACTGGAGATTACGGGGTTGCACACAATACGTAAATAGTTAATTTAATTAATAAATATATTTATCATACTTATTGATTTATTTAATAAATATATATATATATATATATTAAATTAAACCGAGCAAGTAACTATATAACTTTAATGATCATTAATTAATTAATAGTTAAGTGTTAACGAGCGTTAAATAAATATATAGTAAGTAAACAAAAGGAAAGAAGTTTGGAAGATTCCGGAACACCCCATGGGGGTGTTTGGTCGATCGGTTATGGAGGAAAAAGGAAGGGGGAAAACATTCCTTTTATTTGTTTTTGGACACAAGGTTAGGCCTATATAAACAATCCTTCCCCTCATAATTCAATAACACAAAAATCTTTCTCTCCTTCTCCTCTCTTGGTTCGATCGCAAGGGTAAACCCACAAAGGGTTTCGGTTGGTTTTCTTGGTTGATCGATTTACTTACAATCTAGTCTTAGCCCCTCTCTAGGGTTGTTGGGTAGATTAGTTACAAGCGTTGTAGCTCGGTTTTCACGTGCTAGAATCACGGTTAGCTCGTTGTATTACGTGTGTACAAGATCGTAATATAGTCTTACTTTAGACTACATCTTGGTATATTAAGGTATAAACCCGAATTGCTGATTCGTTCTTCATCTTGTGGATTTGCTTCAGCGTAAAGGTATGTAACCCTAATTAGATTAAATATAATTGTGTTACTATTATGATCTTGTTAAATCGCTTCCGCTATATATGCTTTGATCTCGTTTAGGGTTTTATATAATTGTTATGATATTAATAAACCTTTAGTGGCATCGAGAGCCGTTTTAACATGTTATAATTATCGAAAATCTAAAGTTTTTAACTAATAATTGTTTTGAGTTAAAACTACATGTTTTTTAAGTTTTCATAAAATTAGGGTTTTGTTTTTTAAATTAGGGTTTTGGCCAAATTTTTAATAAAAAAAGAATTGTTTTGAAACCCTAAATTACATGTGGGATAATTTTAGATTAAATAGCATGATTAATTGTTATGTCATATATGGTTATGATCCGTAGAGATTTAACTGTTAAGATTTGTGGGGAATCCATGATAACGTGCATGTTTTCATGGATCGTAAAATTATATGTTTATATGATTTTATGTGCTACGTGATTATTTGTAACAATAAATTTTAGAATTAGGGAAGACTTTTATATGAATATAAAGACCTAGATTTGAAGATTATTGAATAAATCGTATGCATGTGGCTATTTGATTTATTCGTTACACATATAAATTGTTATTATGGGTTTATGATTTAGTTTTCTACTTGTTTATATAAAATTGTTGAATTGGTGTAAACAAGGGTTTTTTATGACAATAAATTATACGGACTAAATCATATTAAAAGAATGATTTGTTAGAGATTTAAATTACATAAGATTACGCTGATTAATTGGTGTAAATAAGGGCTTTTTTATGAAAATAAGCTATATAGACTAAATCATATTAAAATAATGATTTGTTAGATATTTAAATTACATAAGATTACGTTGATTGGTGAATTGCAATAAATCAAACGGCCTACTCCTTTTGATAAACTATAAAGTGAGTTTAACGCACCGCTGGTCATGTACCCGGTTAAGAAAGGAGGTGTTATGCCATTAGTCGCAAACCAAATTCCCAGCTCGCCTGTGCGTCAAATTGAAATTACCTATGATTATTAATTGAATTATACCTTATGGGTGATTTACCACAAATTCACATCTGAAACACAATGAATAAGGATATTGCTTTATGCGTACCCGAGTTCTAGCAAAAGTACGTTGTGAATAGTTGTGGGTAAATTCTTTAATTGGTTTAACCAATACCGCAACATAATTTATAAAGAAATTTAATCTTGTGACAAAGTTTACTAAATGTTTTATTAAACTTATGTTATGCAGATTGTATGCATGCTTCTCCATACATTGATTCTGACATCAAAATTTATACCCTTAAAATTTAAGTCGAATGCTCCTAATTGACGAACACTTGAAATTACTTCGTCATCAAATGAGTTTTTTGGGTGATGTTGTGATGGAGAGAAAACCGTTTGTATAATGAGAATTGGTATGACGGTTTTATGTTACTCAGATTAGACGACTTAATTAAGTTACTTAGTGAGATCTGGAAACTTAATGGATTCAGAAGGGATGAAACATGTTTACAATGCAAAATGTTTTTTTGGCAATGTAAATCCCTTAAATATCTAGAAATTGAAAATTGTTTGTTAATTGAATTGTTCGACAAGTCGCTATGTTGAGTACATTCATTACTAGCAGATCAACTAATGTAATGGATTTATGTCAATATTGTTCTAGAATTCAAGGAAAATAATATGGTTTTTATACCAGGGTAATTTTATTTTCTTGAAAGTATTTTGTTATCGAAAATACTAATATTTGAACTTATTTCTGTAGAAATGGCTCAACCCACCAATAACACTATAAGTTCTGCGTTCAAGGCATTCTTCGAACGTCCCGAACTTACTAGCCCAAACTTCAATGATTGGTACCGCTCGCTAAGAATTATCTTGAGAGCAGCGGGTACTATCGATATCTTGACTACTCCCTATCCGGAGGATCTTACTGAAGGAGCATCTGATGCGCAAAGGCTTGAACACGCTGCTAATGTTAAGAAGCACTCAGAGGTGGCTTGCTTAATGCTAGGAAAAATGGCTCCTCCACTTTAACAGAAGTATGAGCTATTTTCACCTAAGCGAATGCTTGATGACCTCAAGGCTATGTTCGAGAAGCCGCAAGCTGTGGAGATCTACGACTTGGTAGATGCTTTGATAGCTGCAAGCAAGCTTCAAGAAAGTCTGTAAGTGCCCATTACTTGGAGATGAGGGGTTATATGTAACAACTCATTGCCCTAGGACAACCCTATGATCATAATATGTCTATCAACTTGATCAATATGTCCCTTAACAAGGAATTCAATGATTTCGTTAGAAACTATAATATGCATTGCATGGGGAAGACAGTTAATGATTTGCATACAATGCTCATTGACTATGAAAAGGGGTTGAAAGACAAGGCATCTACCGCTACGCCTTCTGTACTAACCATACAAAAGGGTAGAGTGAGTAATCCAAAACCACAAGCGAATAAGAAGAAAGGCAAAGGCAAGGGTAATAAGGGCAAACAAGTTGCGACTTATTCGAAACCTAAGCAGAACTTTGTCAAGAAGAGTCAATCTCAAAAGGATGAGACTTGTCACCATTGCAAGGCAAGTGGTCACTGGAAGAGGAATTTCCCTCTTTACCTCGAAGAATTGCGAGAAATAAAGAAGAAGTCTAAGCAGACCGCTGCAGCTTTAGGTACTTTATTGATGATTGAATTGTTCAATTTAACATACAAATTAAATTCCTGGGTTTATGATACGGGATGTGGTATTAACATTTCTAATACGCTCCAGGGATTTAATCTGGAAAGGAAGCTTTCCTATTGGGAACAATTTCTGCAAGTGGGTAATGGCGCACAAGCAGCAGTTGAAGCTATAGAAACATTTAATCTAGTTTTACCTATGGGTTTAGTACTGAGTTTAAATGATTGTCATTATGCACCTACAATTATTAAGGGTGTTATTTCCTTTTCTTGTTTGTTAAATAATGGATTCGTTCACACGATTGATAATAATGGAATTTCTGTTTGGAAAAATGGTATTTTCTATTTTACTGCAATTTCTGTAAATGGTGTGTTTGAAATAGACATGCATGATAATGAATACAAGAACAATAAATCTGTATTTAGCATGATTAAGAAGAGAAAGTTTGACAAGAACTCTTCTTATCTTTGGCATTGTAGACTTGACCATATTGGGAAGACTCGTATACAAAACTTCAACGTGAAGGTATTTTGGAAAGTATCAATGATGAATCATTTGATAAACGAGAGTCTTGTATCTCTGGAAAGATGACCAAGAAACCTTTTAATAGCAATATTGAAAGAGCTACTGATCTACTTGGACTTATACATACTGATGTATGTGGACCACTTAGACATACGTCAAGGAAAGGTGCTAGCTACTTCTTAACCTTCACGGATGATTATAGCCGTTATGGTTATGTTTATTTACTTAAGCATAAATATGAGGTATTTGAAACATTCAAAGTGTTTAAAGGAGAAGTAGAACTGCGATTAGGGAAGAAGATTAAAGCTCTTCATTCTGATAGAGGAGGTGGATATATAAGTCAGGAGTTTATAGATTATCTAAGTGAGAATGGAATTGTTCAGCATCTTACTTCTCCCTATACTCCACAACAAAATGGTGTATCTGAAAGGAGAAATCGTACATTATTAGATATGGTGCGATCTATGTTTAATCTTACAACTTTACCTTTATCCTTTTGGGATTATGCTTTAGAGTCTGTTGTTCGCATTTTAAATATGGTTCCTACAACGAAGGTCGATAAGACACCATATGAACTATGGCATGGAAAGAAGCCATATTTGTCTTATTTAAAGGTCTGGGGTTGCGAGGCGTATGTAAAACATGAATCGGGTGACAAACTCCAACAACGATCTGTCAAATGTATCTTTGTAGGATACCCTAAGTAAACTACGGGTTACTACTTTTATTATCCACCTGAGAAAAAAGTGATTGTTGCTAGGTATGGAGAATTCCTTGAATCTGATCTTGTAAATCAATAATTCAGTGGGAGAATTATGATATTGAAGAGAGTCATTAGATACATTACCTTCTAAAAACACTAGCGATGTAATTCCTGTAGAACCAGAAAGTCTGGCGGTTCCACCAGAATTATTTCCTCTGCGTAGATCCAAAAGGATTAAAAACGCAAATAGAAATATATGCCTAACATAGAGGATGATGATGAGTTAGGGGATCTTGGTGAACCCGCTAATTATAAATCCGCCATACTTGATCCTGAGAAGGATAAGCGGATGGTTGCTATGGATGAGGAAATGAAATCCATGAAAGTGAATGATGTTTGGATTCTTGTAGAACCACCACCAAATGCTAAAGCATTGAGACATAAGTGGATATACAAGAAGAAAACCGACATGGACGGAAAAGTACAATCCTATAAAGCTCGTCTAGTAGCTAAAGGTTTTACAAGAACTTTTGGCATAGACTACAAGGAGACATTTTCTCCTGTAGCAGACTTAAGAGCTATTAGGATTCTCGTAGCTATAGCAGCATACTACAACTATAAGATATGGCAAATGGATGTTCAAACTACGTTCTTGAACGGTCGCTTAGATGAAGACATCTATATGCAGCAACCAGAAGGGTATGTTGATCCTGAGAATCCAAGACATGTGTGCAAACTTCAAAGGTCCATTTATGGCTTGAAGCAAGCATCACGTTAATGGAATAAAAGATTTGACGAAGAAATAAAAAAGTTTGGATT
Organism: Glebionis coronaria; assembly: GCA_025667525.1. Classification (NCBI taxonomy): domain Eukaryota; kingdom Viridiplantae; phylum Streptophyta; class Magnoliopsida; order Asterales; family Asteraceae; genus Glebionis; species Glebionis coronaria. Next base: position 66,207 of record JANFOE010000632.1, on the reverse strand, counting down.
ATTCCGAATCGTGATGAGCCATGTGTATATCGCAAAGCTAGTGGGAGTGATGTAGTATTCCCAGTCCTATATGTTGATGACATATTAATCATGGGAAGTAATATTCCAAGACTTCAAGCTGTTAAGGATTATCTTGGTAATTTTTTTTCTATGAAGGATTTAGGAGAAGCTGCATACATTCTAGGAATTAAGATCTATCAGGATAGGAAAAGACGGTTAATTGGTCTATGTCAAGATACTTATATAGATAAGATTTTGAAGAAGTATAATATGCATAATTCCAAGAAAGGTTTTCAACCTATGGAAGTTAAGCATAATCTGAGTCATGAGATGGATGCATCAACTCTTGAAGATGAGGCATACATGCAGAAGGTGCCTTACGTTTCGGCTGTAGGATCTATAATGTATGCTGTTAGATGCACAAGGCCTGATGTGGCGTTTGCTAAGAACTTGGTCAGTAGATACCAACAGAATCCAGGGAAGCTCCACTGGACTGCTGTTAAACATATTCTAAAGTATTTGAGGAGTACAAAAGATATGTTTTTGGTATATGGAGGGAAACCAGACACAGAACTGAATGTGACATGTTATTGTGATGCGTCCTGGCAATGTGATAAAGACGATACGAAGTCTCAGATGGGTTACGTTTTTGTTATCAACAGAGGAGCAATTGACAGGAAGAGAAAGAAACAGACAATGATTGCAATGCATGCTAATCAATCTGAGTACATGGATGCTTCAGAAGCTGCAATGGAAGCTGTTTGGATTAGGAAGTTTATTGAAGATCTTAGAGTGATGCCTTCAATTAAAGAACCTATAGATATGTATTGTGACAATTCTGCCGCAATAATATTTGCCAATGACCCTGGAGTCATGAAAGGCGCCAGACACTTTATGCGTAGACATCACTACGTCCGATAATAAGTTGAAGCTCGTGAAATCAAATTAATAAAAGTTCACATAGATGATAATTAGCCGTTCCTTTAACTAATGCTTTGCCTAGACCAAAGGTAGTTAAGCATGCCAAGGCGATTAGGCTGCAACTAGCTAGCGAACTCATGCAATAAATCTGTAATTATTATTTGGATAAAGTGTTGGGTCGGTATTTTACTGACCCTGAAGCAACTATAGGATTTGAATATAAAATCCCCCTAAGTGTTTCATGCTCAGTAGTAAGGCCAGTCTGCTAAGGATGACCAGAGGAACAAAGTTCCTACTGAAGACTATGTTGCTGAAGAATGTTCAGCTTTCCTCTTCCAGTTAACTTAGAAGACAAAGGAGTCTTTGCTTCAAATACTAGGCGGTCTAGTTGCTGAAGAACAAGAAATGAAGAAGAGCTTTCAGTTTAGTTTTGTTTGATAATACCAAGCTGAATGATGTTGATCTCCTCTAGAATACTGAAGACTCTTCAGTATTCTGATAGTTTGCATTAGTCGGGAAAGATAACTTTAAGTCAAAGTAGGTTGCTTGTATTGTTATCTATAAGTATAACCTTTATCTTTTCTAGAATAGTTTATTGTGTACTTTGTACTGTTTATCCATCATGGGCATCAACCACCCACTGGATAAACCCATGCATAGAAACATGCAAAATGAAAACCCTAGTTTTACACTGCCTATATAAGGAGTGTACATTGAGAGGGAAAGGGTTAACTAATACAAGAGTAAAAACTCTGAAAAACATTTATCTCTCAATACCAACTAAACCATATAGCCAAGAAGCATATAAACGTTTAGATTGGAGCTTAGACATTTAACTTTGGTTAGAAGTTTAAGTAGAAGAGATCACCATCCATTGTCATTCAATCACTTTGTTATTCCGCAAACAAAGTGGGTTATAGATTCTTTATTTGATTCTAATAAAAATCTATACGTTGAAAAGTTATTGGTATTGTTGTTTTAATTGTTAGTAGTTCTTATCAATTGTTAAAAAAACACACTTGAATCTTGGTAAAGAGTTATTACTTAAGGTTGATAAGTAATAACGATTTATAAGGGACCAACAAGTGGTATCAGAGCAGTTTGATTAGCAAAACTCTTATTTTATTAAATTGCTCATTTATAGTTTTCAAATCAAGATCCAAAAAATGGCTCAAGTAATACCACAAACCCTAGAGTATAGGGGTGGCCAACTCAATGCTGCTCCTGTCCTAGAGGTAGTTAATTTCACAAATTGGAAGAAGAGGTTCCTTGTCCACATGGTTGGGATTGAACCTCAATTCCTTGGAATCATTGAAAATGGTCCATTTGTTCCCACAGTTGGGGATAATAAAAAAACCTGAAGTACAATGGACTACTGATGAGAGAAAAGCTGCTAACCTAGACCAGCATCTCAAAAGTCTCATAATGTCTGTACTTCCAGATGACCAAATAAATTCTGTTGTAAATTACAAAACAACAAAATCTACATGGGAGGACCTTATTCTCTATCATGAGGGACCCTCTGATGTAAAAGAAACAAGAATCATAGATTTAAAGCTTCAATACAACACCTTCAAACACAAAGAAGGGAAAACCCTTACACAGACAAAGCACTGATGAATGAACTAGTGAATGATGGTGTTGAGCTTTCAAAACTTGAAATCAACACAGTTTTTGTTAATGCATTGCCAAAGAAGTGGCTCAGTTTCTGCCAAAGCTTGAGAAATGCTAATCACATTAAAGATTGTGATCTGGCTCTCTTTTTGGGAAACTAAAATATGAAGAAAACCTAGTTGATAGGATTTATGAAGGCTCAAGCAAGAGTAAAGCATTAACCATTGCTACACCCTTGTCTACAACCTTCTTTAGTGAGGCTGTCATCCAAGACTACCAAGATAGCATGATGATGAAGAAGACACAAGAACTAGTGCGGAATATCTGAATGACCTCAAAGAGGAATTTCATGAAAGAGCACTTCTGGACAAGTCTAGAAGGTTCTTTAAGAAAGGAGGCAAGTTCTCCAGCACCACAAAAGCTTCAGTTGACACTGATTGCTACAAATGTGGGAAGACATGTCACTTTTCTCGGGATTGTTATTCCAAAACATCCATTCCTTATTATTCCTCACCAGCTCAATCAAGACCATTTGGCCAATCATCATTTCAATAGAAACAAATTGCTTCTACTTCCTTTCAGCAAAACAGGGTTGAACTTCGACCAGCAAAAGACTTTGAGGCAAAGTATAGAGAAATTAAAGCTAGACTGGCTCTCATGAGCACTGAAAGTTCTTCCTCCAAGGCTCCTAATCAAGATAAGAACAAAGGGCTCATTGCTGAAGCTTATGAATGGGATGAAGAAGAAGTCTCTTCAGATGATGATGAATTGGTTAATGTGAAAGTGCTAATGGAACTTGCTGATGATGAAGGCTCAAAATCCAATGTTGTTGCCAGAGTAAGTGCCAGAAATGGTGAATGGGTTAATATCACAATAAAAAAAGGTACAAACTCTTCTTGAATTAGAAGATAAGGATGACATTAAATTTGTCTTTGATTACCTGTGTATTGATCTAAATTGTGTTGAAGAACAAAGAAACAACTTGCTTGAAAAGTATCGTAAACGTGTTCTAAAACTTGATGATTTTGAAAGTAAGCTAATAGAGCTAAACTTGATGTACTTACTTTTCAACAATTGAACAAAGAAATTCTTGATGAAAATAACTCACTAAGATTTGAACTAAAAGAAGGAAAAGATATTGTTAAATCTTGGCTTAGAAACTCTGATAGGGTAAATCAATGCATCAATGAACAAATTCCTGCTCAAAAAAGGAAAATGCTTGGTGCTGAAGGATTCTCCAGCACCAAATCCAGTGTTATTGTCTTTTTCAAAGCCTCAAATGAGGATGGTAGCTCGATCCCTGCCGTTGTAAGGTCAGGTGAAGAGAATTTACCAAATCATGACACTGGACGTATCCTTCTTCCTGAGTTACAAGCAAATGCTGACACTTCAGCACCTGTTGAATCTTCAGTTACTGAAGATGACTCAGATGATGATTTAGAGAATGAAGTAAGTACTCCACTTCCTCCTTTGGAGAAGCTGGCTGGTGCTGAACCCTCTACTGGACCAAAATCAATCCAGTCAATCATCAAATCTCACACAACACACAAGGGTAGGTCTCCCATGCATGTCAAAATTGACACTTCAAAAAACTCTTCAGCTCCTGCTGAAGGATCACATATGGGAACTACCTCTTCAGTTTCAACAATTAAACTGAAGAATGTCAGATATGAGGAAGATGAGAGAATGTCTCTTGTCGTGCAAGAGATCAATGATCTCAAATTGCAACTCAGGCAGCAGCAAACACCAACTCGATTCAGAGATGAACCATAAAACTCTCCACATTATAAGTACAAGACACAATTTAAAAGGGCTTGTGATCTATGTGGTTTAAAAAACCATCTCACCGAAAATTGCCTAAAAGTGATTTATTGTACTAAATGTGAGAGGACTGACCATCTCACTTGTGAACATACTCAATATATGCTTGCTAAAACTAGTGTTGATGCTCAAAACACTGAAGCGTCTCATTCTAGGCAAAAAATGCCTTTCCCACCATGCATTCATTGTGATATGGGCAATCATCACTCAGATGACTGTCACTACTACCCTGTTTATGATATTTGTGGAAGTTATGACCATGACACTCATGGAAATAATCGAGTTATCTCTCTCAGAAGGGGCATCAAACCTAGGAACCCAAACTCTATTTCCAAATGTTGTGAAACTTGTGGAAGTAATGTCCACACTACATCTGATCACAATCATATAGAGTGGTCTGGAAGAGGTGAAGCCCTTCAGGCTAAGAAAGCAAATGATGTTCAATCCTCTCCTTCTTCTTCTGAGCAATCTTATTCATCCTCATCAAAAGGATCATTCAGATCTAGAACACCTTCTAGATCTAAAACACCCACCCATCAAAGGTGGGTTTCAAAACAAAACTGACCATTTCCTTAACTTGTGCTGTGTGATCTCAGGAAGCCTATTTGGTATCTGGATAGTGGCTGCTCAAGGCATATGACTGGTACCAAAAGTCATCTACACAAGTATAAGGAGGAACAAGGTCCTAAAGTTGTTTTTGGTGATAACTCATCAGCCACTACTGAAGGATTTGGTTCGGTGTTACGCAATGGTATAGTTTTTACAAGGGTAGCATATGTTAATGGATTGAAGCACAACCTCATCAGCATCAGTCAACTTTGTGATGCAAAGTATCTAGTGCTGTTTGATGACAAAAAAAGGTACAATCTTCAACTCCAATCATGAAATTGTGATGATTGTCCCCAGAGTTAAAGATGTTTATGTCATGAACATGAACTCTACTTAGGGGACATGTTTCTTTGCTAGATCCTCCAACATTACTAATTGGCTTTGGCATAAGAGGCTCTCCCATCTAAATTTCAAAACAATAACTCTGCTGGCAAAATAAATCTTGTTATTGGTCTTCCTTCACTTGTCTATTCTAAGGACAAACCATGTTCAACATGTGAAAAAGGGAAGCACCATAGGGCCAGTTTCGAAACAAAGTAAACTTTCTCAATCAAGGAAAGTATTCACTTTCTTCACATGGACTTATTTGGCCCAGTATCACCTAGGGCCATTTGTCATGAAAAATATACACTTGTCACTGTTGATGAGTACTCTAGGTACACCTGGGTATATTTTTTGACAAAGAAAAGCCATGCACCAGATGCCATTATGTCTTTCATCAAAAGAGTTGAAAATCAAAATGACACTCATGTCAAGCAACTCAGAACTGCCAATGGCACTGAATTTAGAAATCACACACTGATCAAATCCTATGATGACAAGGGAATTTCCCAAAATTTCTCACCTCCTTACACACTTGAACAAAATGGTGTGGCTGAAAGAAGGAACAAAACTTTGATTGAAGCAGCAAGGACAATGCTTGATGGATCTGCTCTCTCTAAGCATTTTGGACTGATGTTGTAGCCATTGCTTGCTACACTCAAAATAGATCCATTATTGTGAAGAGACACATGAAGACTCCCTATGAAGTCTTCAGGGGGAGAATTCCAAACATTTCATTCTTACATGTGTTTGGGTGTCCAGTATTCATTCACAATCACAAGGATCACCTTGGGAAGTTTGATGAAAAATCTGATGATGGTTACTTCCTTGGATACTCTCTAGTATCTAAAGCATATAGAGTCTTCAACACAAGAAGACAATGTATTGAAGAAACTTATCACATGAATTTCAATGAAAGTTCTGAAGCTCTCAAATTTACAAATCCATCAGATGATGAACTTCATATTCATGAGTCTCACAACTATCCATCTGATGAATTTTAGCATTATGAGCCTTCTCAAAGATATCAAACTAGCAAATCAGTTCCTCATACTGATCCATTTGAAGATTTGACAAGTCCTACAAAAGGAAATCCTTTAGTATCAAATAATGATGGTTGTCAATCAGATAATCAAAATGATCAGCGAGACAACACAAATGACCAAAATGGTCAGTTTCAAAACAATCAGCATGCTGACACACATGATCAAAATGATCAATCGAATGAAGCTGCTGATGAACAATTTGAGCCTTCTACTCAAAGCTCTCCAACTATCTCTTGGGAATTAGGTCTTGGATGTGTTGCTTATGACCAAGAAGGAAGCCCTCCATTGATTGAACCTCTATTTATTGAATATCCTTCAGCAAACACTAGAGATAATCCAAGTCCAAGTCCATGTTATGGACTTCCAAGTTCTATCTCTAATTATGATACCAGTGCCTATTCTTCAGCTCCAAAAAAATCTTGGACTAATAATAGTCACAGACAGCTGGTGAACATAATAGGCAATTCTGGAGAAGGTAGAGTCACTAGATCTATGGCAAAGAAACTGAGTGCTGCTTCATCTAGAGAATGCCTCTATGCAAACTTTCTTTCAGAAATTGAACCTACAAAGGTTTCTGAAGCACTCGCACACCCTGGATGGGTGGATGCCATGCAAGATGAACTAAATCAATTTGAAAAAATAAAGTCTGGAAATTGGTTCTTCTTCCATATGGTAAATCAACCACTGGCACCAAATGGGTTTACAAGCTCAAAAGAGATGAAACCAATGTGGTGACCAAAAACAAAGCTAGGCTGGTGGCCCAAGGATTCAATCAAGACCCTGGTGTTGATTTTGATCAGACCTTTGCTCCAGTTGAATATAAAATCCCCCTAAGTGTTTCATGCTCAACAATAAGGCCAGTCTGCTAAAGGATGACCAGAGGAACAAAGTTCCTACTGAAGACTATGTTGCTGAAGAATGTTTAGCTTTCCTCTTCCAGTTAACTTAGAAGACAAATGAGTCTTTGCTTCAAATACTAGGCGGTCTAGTTACTGAAGAACAAGAACTAAAGAAGAGCTTTCAGTTCAGTTTGGTTTGACAATACCAAGCTGAATGATGTCGATCTCCTCTAGAATACTGAAGACTCTTCAGTATTCTGATGGTTTGCATTAGGCAGGAAAGATAACTTTAAGTCAAAGTAGGTTGCCTGTATAGTTAGCTATAAGTACAACCTTTATCTTTTCTAGAATAGTTTATTTTGTACTTTGTACTGTTTATCCAGCATGGGCATCAACCACCCACTGGATAAACCCATGCATAGAAGCATGCAAAATGCAAACCCTAGTTTTACACTGCTGATTGTGGTAAAATACGTCTCTTGTTTAGGAAAACAAAAGAGCGTATATGAGCGGTAAGTATTAAGTGATGATTTTGGAAAATCAAGCACTAATGACCCAATGAAAGTTTGAAGTTCGTTTCCCAAGGAGGTATATGTGTGTGAAAAACTTGTTAAATGTTTGAGATAAATATTGAGAAAGAAAAGATGAGAAAAGAGAATGACAGATACGTTAGAATTATACTACGATGACAAAATTAAAAACCATAAAAAGTGACAAAATAAATTTTAATTCTAAAAATTCCCAAAAAATTACCAAAAATAAACTAAGATTTTACAAATGATCAAAACTTTTTCAAACATTTTAATTAGTTTAATATTACTTTTTAAATGCTAATTAAAGCCCTAAAAATCCAAATAATTAATAAAAAGCCCAAATAAAGATTTTTCACTTTCTAAAACACTAAAATAACTAAATAAGAATAAAAACTATTTTTATGAAATTTTAAACCAATGAAAACTATTTTTAAATGACTAAAAACTATTAAAATATTAAATAATTCTAAAAATTAATAAAATGATGAGAAAATTAATCTAAGAGTTTTAAAAATCTTAACTTAATGTATTTGACCTAGGAAAAATGTAAAAAGTGCAAAAATATTAAAAACTAAATTTAATAATAAAATAATATTAAAAATCTAAAAATTATAAAAATTTCTAAAAACTTGCAAACTAGTTTATTTTAACCTAAGTAATCAGAAAATGAAAGTAAAATTACCAAAATACCCCTAATGGGCTAAAAACAAAAACAGTGTAATGAAATGGACTTTTTGGCCGAATAAGTTCAAACTTAACCAAATAAGCAGAAAATCACCAATCTAGCTTAAAATTTAATTCTAAACACAAAAGTCTGAAGGCCCAAAAGCTAAATGTGAGCTTATCACAGCTTAAATGATCAACAACTTATTCTTAATGGGCTTTTTGACCCATTAAGCTATAATCCAATGCCATAAGCTCTAATTTAACACACAACCTTCTTTTGAGATGCCTAAGAGATCTGTGAAAAGAAATTTTGAAAAAGCACAACCAATAAGCCAGAAATAAGCTAAGTAAAAATCTACTAAAAGACAAAATAGTCGACTTAGAGTTCTAGACCACCTCAGACCTTGATTAAACTTGCAAAAGACTCTAAATGACTTAAATAAGCCAAATCAATCAAGAAAAGTTCAATAAACAAAGCCAAATAAGCAGAATAAGCTGATAAGCACTTATGTAAAAGTCAAAAGAGTTGGTTTTCTAGTCAAAGCTTAAAGTCAACCACCAAAATGCTCCAGAATGAACAAATGGGTCAAATAATGAGCACCTATTACAAAATTAAAGTTTTTGCAGGGTAAAATAAGCTAGAATAGCTTATTGATAAGCTATTCAAGAAATAACACTAGCAGTGGCTAGAAGTAGGGGAAAGGAGTTCCCACTGCTTTGACTATTTGACTTGAAGATTTAGAGAGTTCCAGTTGGATTCAATGGATAACAAGGGCACCCTTACAACCAGTGAGTTGTAAGGAGTCAATATCAAGCAATAAATCACAAATTGATCCAGCCAAATGATACATAATAAGCAAACAATCACCAAATACCACACAGACTTGGAAATTAAGCAGTTATGAACAAATAAGCAGTTTAAGCATGAATAAGCCAACCAAAATGAACCATATGCATACACAAGCTATAATAAACTCCAATAAGCACAAGTAAACTTGTTTAAAATACTGATTCAAAGATTAGAGACAAATCAAAGCCCAACAGGTTACTGATGAACACAAGTGATACTCAAAACCCTTTTGCTGATCTAAATGACCATAGATCCAATTTCAACACCTTAAATACCTTACCCTGGTTGTATTAACTAAGATTTAGAACTTGTTAACCCTAGTCTATCCTTAGATCTAGGTGTCCCCAAAATTTTAGTCAAAAACAACAACTATATCAGATTTTATGGCCTTTTGTTGGATTTATGTGATTAGAACCTCAAAACTTGCAGATAAATGTTTAATAGCACAAGTGAAACAAGAACAAACACAAACCACAAAACAACTCCTACTCAAATCAACCCAAACTTATCTTATGCAGTTAACCCAAACACCCCTTTGATCACTGATTTAACAATTTTTTCAAAGGATTGTTAGATTCAACCCACAAATCAAGTCCAAATCAACTCAGTATCAACAATCAAACTCCAAAACACAAGATCCAACAACAAAAACACAGATTCACAATCAAATACTCATAATCATAAAAAATCATGCAATATTCAGAAAACTTAAAAGAGTTTAGAAATTAGCACCTCCAAAGCATACATCCATGCTTTGGGATGTGTGAGCTTAGGTGCTAGCTAAAAAAGCACCAGCCTCCTTGTACCTGCTAAGATTCAACAAACACAAGGATAAAATATAAACAATGAAAACTGATTTTTTGAAAAACAAGAATTTTAATCCATAAAACCTTTCCTCAAAAACCAACAAATAGATTAATGGAACTCATATCTTAGCTTATCAAATACCAAACTCTTATAAAACATAAAAGGAAATCACAATTTTTAGAAAATCCAACTTTTATTTCATAAAAATGAATCACAAAGATTTAAGCTAAAATCTGGAACAAAGGGCTACTCACATGTTGAGGCTCCTTTTATAGACCACTATGGACGATTCTAGTATAGAAAATACATCAAAACCCTAGCTATGAAATCTCAGAAATGCCCTTGATCTTCTAAACGCGTTTGTTGTTGATGAGTTGTCAAATTTGATCTTGGCCGTTCATTTTGTGCTTGAGGACCAAGTAGTGACCTTAAAACGTTGACCTTGCCAAATAGGATTGCTTGGAGAGGAGGGTGTCATTTCATTGGCTAACGAGTTGAATGGTGGGGTCATTTGGGTAGTGGGATTTGGGATTTTTGGTGTGGGATGAGTTTGGTTTGAGGTGAATCACACGTGGGTGTGGGTAATTTCAATTTACTCTTTGTTTAAGTGGAAGGTAAATCTGGGTTCTTGGGGTGAATAGTAAAAGGTTTTGATCCGAAATTAGTGGAGGGTAAGTTGTTTGGCGCAATTAAACATTTGAATGTTTGGTTGTGGCAATATGGGTCCTTAATCTTTGGCAAAGTTTGTAAAATAAGGAATTCCAGCCCAAAACAAACGACCTCCTTTGTTAAATAAGTTTCAGAAATCCTATTTTGGATACAATATGTTTTCAAAAGGGAATTTTGGGCTTATTTATCTTTGGTGTAATTACAATTTTAGTCCTTTTGACATTTAATCATTTTTAAAGGACTAGAAGTGTAATATTCTTGATCTTCAAGGGTCTTCATTGGATCTTTGAATTCACGAGGGACCATTATTGACAATTTAGTTTTGTTGAGGGACTAAACTTGCCAATTCTTCAAAGATGAAGGACCTTTTTGTCATTTTGACAAACTTAAGGGACCAAACTTGTAATTATGAATATACAAGGGTATTAAGTGTCATTTATTCATAAATAAGGGATAAATCTTGTACATCTTCAAGTCTTCAAGGGTTTTTCTTTGATAAATCACAAACTAGGGCCCGGTTCATTATGCGGCTTCGTTTCTCGTGTTCGTTTTTCCTTGTTTCTTGTGATCTTTTGCCTTTTTCACGATATCCATACCTAAAATACACAAGTAAACAAACACAAGCATATATATGGTATTTTGATGACATTTTATGCATTTAAAGTCCGAAAAGAACGATGAGATCATGTATAAATGCCATCTCATCACTCCCCCATACTAAACCATTGTCGTGCCCTCACGCAATGCTAGAATAAAGTATCTAAGCATCTCCAAAATTCAATTTTATTACCCTTTATTGAAAAGTAAAACTTGCAACAGTACTATGAAGATGTGTAAAGGACATAATGTATGATTTTCATCACGTGTGTGACTTTTAGGGTCAATGAATAGAAACAAGTGAATGTCCCATAGAGTAAAGTTCGTCATCCTTGATTGTCATATATTCCATTCTATGTGCAAAAACGAGATCATTGTTGGTACAAGTCACAATGCTAACACTACTCATACGTCCAAATTGTGTAATACTTTTTTCCCCGCAATCCTAGTTATTAAGAAAAGAAAAGGTTTCTAGATTTTTTTAACTATTTGTCATAGATCACAAGTGATTCATATTGACTTATTTGAGTATTTATTAGTCCGAAAATAAAGTAGCACGATTTAATCGATAGTTAGCTAAAGGAAAAAATCTTTTAAAACGGCTTCTCGTGTATCTCCTTAAGTTCATATCTTGGCATAACTCGTTTCACGATTTGAGACCTTTCTCGGACCGATATTTGGCATGTACTTCATACTTCAAATCTTTGGAAGACGTTCTTGAAATTATGGTCTTCTCTTCATATTTTGGAATTTCTTCACTTGACGTTTTTGATAGATTCTTCATACTTGTACCACGACTTCATCATTTTTATTCAATATTTATTTTGGATTTTGATATATAACGATCCGCCTCCTTTTAGGACTTGGATATATTTATCCTCATACCTTGTAAGGGTATTTTTGGATAGACTTTCTCCATGATCTTTAGGGGAGTAATTGCTTTTCGTCGTTTGTCTCGATCCTTCAATTGATTTTGGAATAATGATAATTCACATCATCTTGGATCTTTAGCAACAAAATAGAGCTCCTTATGCCTTGTTAGGGCCTTTTTGGATCTTCACCAATCTTCGCATCCCGCTTCAATAAGTTATGCCTTGGCTATGAACTCTATTCAACCCCGAGCAACTTTTAAACGATCTTGTGCTAGAAGCTAAGTAACCTTTCAAATCGTACGACCTTACTTATTGCAATTATTTTATTCCTAATGCATTGATTTTATGGGAGAAAAAGCCACAATTAAAAACATATGAGTTTTTGAAAGAACATTTTCATGTTCTACGTTTAGCATGATCACTTGTCTATCTCTATCACTTCTCGTTCTTTACTATTCAAAGACCTCTCATTAAAGAGACTTGTGAATACTTAGCCATGCAAGTCAAAATTAAGCCAAATTTGGATTAGCTTTCATTAAGACTATATTAAATCAAAGTTTTGGGTTTTCAAGCCACCTATAGGATCTTGAACTTTCTTAGACTTTTTCAAGTTTAGAGAATTCATTTTAAAGTTCCCTTGATAAGTGACTTTCTAGGATCAATTATAGGAACTTGTGAAAAGTTCTTGTTCTTAACCCGAATGAGCTAAGACTTTCGCGTTTTAAAGTTCCCTATATAAAAGTCTAGCAAAACTTGATTCAAGCGGTTTAAGGAATGTAAAGGGCTCCAAATGCCCATCAAGTAAAAAATTAACTCTTATTCTACCCATCAGAAAATATACATTCGTGTCTTAAAAACACTTATGAAAACTAAGAAAATTTTTAAAATTTGGCCATTTTTAGCCTTATTAGCAACAAAACAAAACAAAACGTTGAAAGTTGGAAAACGTGAGGGCGTAGCAAGGCAAGTATCTATTCACCCCCCCCCCCATACTAAAATTAAACATTGTCCTCAATGTTTCGAGTCTAAAGGTGGAGCACCCCCATACTAGAGACGAAGAGTCGAATGCTTAGGATCTAGCATGGAAAGGGTGATCAACAATATATCTAAAGCCGTTTATGAATTATGCTAAAAGATAATTGTTAGAACAATAAAGGATATGTCGTGGATTCGTGAAAAACTCTTTAAGCAAACGATTGAGGCTCATGTAAACGAGCACGAGAGTCTTCAATCGTGGCGATGATGATGATCTAGATAACACATTAACAAACAACCACGAGACAATGAGTTGGAAGGGCACAAATAACCTCTCATTAACTACATTAGAAAGCATAATATGTACAATGGATAAGCATGGGATCTTCCCCACGAGGCACCTCGTTTTTTATTACTGAGTCATGAGCTCGACTTGATCCCCTCAATGCTAATTATCATTGGGGAAGGTGACTTGGTCGAGGTCGTCCAACGAAGGGACTTCCCCACCAAAGTAGTGCTTAAAGCTATGTCCATTCACCTTGAAGTTAGGACCATCATTTTGAGCTAGCTCGATTTTCCCATATGGAAACACTTGTGTTATGGTGAAAGGACCCGACCAACGAGACTTTAATTCCTGGAAAATATCTCCAAACGAGAGTTAAAAAGTAACACTTGATCACCAACTTTAAAACCCCGGTTTTTAATCTTTGAATCATGAAACTTTTTAGTCTTTTCCTTAAAAATCAAATAATTTTCATAAGCATTATCTCTTAATTCATCCAATTCATTCAATTTTATTTTCCAGTGATCTCCCGCAGTCTTCAAATCATAATTTGCATGCTTAAGGGCCGAATATGCCTTATGCTCTAATTCAATCGGAAAATGACAATTCTTTACATAGACCAACTTATAAGGAGTACAACCGATAGGTGTCTTATAAGCGGTCCGAAAGGCCCATAAAGAGTCATCGAGTTTGTCGGACCATGAAGCACGGTTTTCTCCAATCGACCTTTCCAAAATCCTCTTCAAAGCTTGGTTTGAAACCTCGACTTTCCCACTCTTTTGTAGGTAAGCCGTAGAAAGACGATGAGTAACTCCATATTTCTTTAAAACCTTTTCGAATTAGTCATTACAAAAATGGGTTCCACGATCGCTTATAATAGCATGAGGGGTTCCAAACCGAGAGAATAGTTGCTTCAAAAACTTCACCACCACACGAGCATCATTCGTAGGTAAAGCCTTAGCTTCCACACACTTTGAAAGGTAGTCGACGACGACGAGGATATACTTGTTTCCATGAGACGATGGGAACGGCCCCATAAAGTCAATGCCCCAAATGTCAAAAATCTCACACACTTGAATTATGTTTTGCGGCATTTCATCCTTTTGCGACGATTTTCCTTGGCGTCGGCAAGAATCACACGACTTCACAAGTGCGTGTGCATCATGATAGATCGTAGGAAAAAGAAGCCGACATCAAACACTTTATTAGCCGTGAGATTAGCACCGTGGTGACCACCCGTGGGTCCCTCGTGACAAGCTCTAAGGATGTTAGAAGCTTCAGTACCAAATACACAACTTCGAACAAGTTGATCCGCACAAACCCGAAAGAGATAAGGGTCGTCCCAAAAATAGAACTTGACGTCACGAAAAAATTTTCTCTTTTGTTGTGTCGTCATACCCTTGATTATGAAGTTCCCCGCATGGTAATTTGCAATGTCGGCAAACCATGGGGTGGTGTCTTTAGAATTCACTACACCGAGAGTCTCGAGAGGAAATGTTTCGGTAATTTCCTTGTTCTCGAAAACATCTTTGTGAGGATCTTCTAGACGAGAGAGATGATCGGCCGCTAGATTATCGGCTCCTTTTTTGTCAAGCACGGTGACATCAAATTCTTGGAGGAGGAGCATCCAATGAAGCAATCTCGGTTTAGCATCTTGCTTAGCTAAGAGATACTTGATAGCCGAATGGTCCGTATACACGATGCTTTTAGTCAAGACGAGATAAGGTAGGAATTTCTCAAAAGCATAAACCACAGCAAGGAATTCCTTTTACGTTGTCGTGTACTTAAGTTGAGCCTCGGTCATCGTCTTACTAGCATAATGGATAGGACAGAAGTGTTTTTCATAACGTTTCCCTAAGACGGCACCAATTTCATAATCTCTTGCATCGCACATGATTTCAAAGGGTAATCCCAAATAGGAGTAACAAGAATGGGAGCTTCGGTAAGTTTCCTTTTAAGAGTTTCGAAATCTCTAACACAATCCTCATTGAAGTTAAAAGGAGCATCCTTCTCAAGAATGTGTGTCATAGGTTGAGAGATTTTCGAAAAGTCTTTGATGAAACGACGATAAAAGACCGCGTGGCCTAGGAAAATCCTAACTCCCTTGACGGTTTTGGGATGAGGTAACTTGGCGATGACGTCTATCTTAGCTTTATCAACCTCAATCCCTGCTTTGGAGACCTTGTGCCCTAAGACGATTCCTTGTTTACACATAAAATGACATTTTTCCCAATCAAGCACAAGGTTGGTTTCTTCACAACGTTTTAACATTTGCTCGAGATTAGATAAACACGACTTGAACGAATTGCCAAACACCGGAAAGTCATCCATGAATACTTCCATCGACTTCTCGATCATATCATGAAAAATAGCCATCATACACCGTTGAAACGTACCCGGTGCATTGTAAAGTCCGAAAGGCATTCTACGATAAGCAAACATTCCATAAGGACACGTAAACGTAGTTTTCTCTTGATCACGAGGGTCGATAGGGATTTGAAAGTAACCGGAAAAACCATTTAAAAAGCAATAGAATTCATTTCCCGCAAGACGCTCCAACATTTGATCCATGAAGGGCAAGGTAAAGTGGTCTTTACGAGTGGCGTCATTTAACTTTCGGTAGTCAATACACACCCTCCAACCGGTCACAACACGAGTGGGAATTAACTCGTTGTTTTCATTGGGCACAACGGCCATTCCTCCCTTCTTGGGGACACAATGGATTGGGCTCACCCATGGGCTATCGGAGATAGGATAAATCATTCCCGCGTCAAGAAGTTTTAAGACTTCCTTTTTGATGACATCGTGAATTTTGGGGTTTACCCTTCTTTGACTTTGAATTGCGGGTTTGTAGTCCTCCTCCATTAAAATCTTGTGAGTACAAAATTTTGGGTCAATACCCTTAATTTCGGAAATTTCCCACGCAATTGCCCCTTTATGAGCTTTAAGAACTTTCAAAAGTGCGGTTTTTTCATCATTAGCAAGATCTTTTGCAATAATAACCGGCAACTTGTCATCACCTTCCAAGAATGCGTATTCAAGGTGAGATGGAAGATATTTCAATTCAAGGATTGGCGGTTCCTTGATCGAAGATTTTTGTTCAACACTCATAACTTCCATCGACGGAAGAAATGGTGGAATAAGAGTATCATTACCAATAATCACCTCATCTTCGTTGTCGATTTCATTCGAAGTAAAATCGCCTCCTTGGAATGGAGTGGGATTTTATGTAGATTTAGCAAGAATCGGTTCCAAAATAGTAGGATTGCCACTTGACAAACTATCGAAAAAACCTAACACTTCTTGTGAAAACTCATCGCAAACCACATCGACTAAGTCAATTTGATTGATGGTAGCGATTGTATAAACATGAGAAGGTGTCGAGTTTTGAGTAGCGTTTATAACAAGTTCCTCTTCGTTGAATCTCAAAGTAATAGTTCTTGCATAAACGTCGATAAGCGATCTCGAGGTGTCTAAAAATGGACGACCTAAAATTAGAGGAACTTGAGGATCCGCGGGGATGTCAACTACTATAAAATCAACGGGATAGTAGAACTTCCCCACTTTCACGAAAACATCCTCGGCTACTTCACATGCTAAAATCGTAGAATGCTCAGCCATCTCGATAGACATGTTCGAAGAAGTAAGAGCCGAAAGCGAAAGCGATTTCCAAATGGAAAATGGCATCAAATTAATGCTCGCACCAAGATCGACCAAGGCGAGGCATTCTTTCATATCTTGTATATCACAAGGAATGAGAAACTTCCCGGGGTCACCAACTTTTTCTGGTATTCAATTAAGATAAATCGAAGAACAATTAGATAGCTTTGAGAGCTTCTCCTTATCGTTCATCATACCTTTAAAAGTGGAAACGAAACGAGGCATGTATAACAAAGTGTCGGCTAAACTTACATCAAAATGAACTTGTTGAAACATTCTTATAAAAAGATCGATTTGTTCTTTGTTACGTTCTTGCATTTTCTCTTTGTCTCGTCTCGATGGGTAAGGTAAGGGTGGTGTGGGTTGGGGCATAGGTATCGGCCTTGGAATCTCGGGTTCCATAATGGGTATTGGTTCAACCGTAGGTGTGGTATGAGCGGTACTTCGTGGGCTTGTGATATGCTCCTTTTCGACCATCACCTCGGGCTCTTTCTCTATTTCCTTCTCTGTAGAAGTACTTGGACGAGAGATTGGTTCTTTGAAAGTTTTACCACTACGAGTAGTAATAACCTTCGTTTCTCCCTTCGGTTTTGCAATGGTATCACTAGGAAGACCACCCGAGGAAGAGGGTTTACACATGATTGCTTCAAACATTTTTGCCATTCGATCTTCAAATTTTGATTGCCTTAAATCCGCTTTTAACAACTCTTGCTTAATCTCATGTTGACCTTGTTCCATTTTTTGTTGATTTTGTTGAAAACGTTGAACGTTTCCTTCCATTTTATTAGCATGAGTTTTCAATTCATTAGCAAGTTCGTTCTTAAGCTCGTTTTTCAACTCGGATCTTAAGCTAAACATCTCACGTTGCATGTTATCAAAGTTAGCATCATTTGCTTTTGCATAATCCAAAAATTCTCCATTAAGATTTTTAGTGTGAGCATTTTGAAAACCTTGTGTAGTGTTTTGAAAATCACGGTTTTGGTTTTGATTTTGAACTTGCCCATTCCCACTTTGGTAATTACCTTTGTTGTAGTTACGTGAATTCCCTTGATAACCACCATTTAGATTGTTGTTTCGATAGTTGTTAGCATTTTGATTTTGGGGAGCTTGATTTGGGCGGGAACCTTGGCCATTTTGGTTGTAAGTTCCCGTTGCTACATAAGCACTCGAAGTGTTACCACCGGCGGTAATGCACTCGGAAAGATCATGAGCTCCACCACAAGATAAACAACTCTTTTCAACCGCTTTAACCGATGCGGAATTCAAAGCATCTTGTGATTTTCAATGTGTCATAAGCGTCGAAAACCTATCGAAAAACCGATTTTCCTCATTTGCTTCATCATGTAAGGCATTCATGTTACGAGACGATGACGATGACGATGAACCCATATTGGCAACACTTGGTGTGTTACGAGGGTTATAAACCTTAGATCTATTCTCGATAATCTTTAAAGCCTCATCGATCGTTTTGCACAAAAAATTACCACCCGCGGCGGCATTCAATTATTCTCGTTCATGATCATTAAGCCCATTATAAAAAGTATCAATTTGATGCAGTTCCGAAAAATCATGGTGTGGACATTCATGTAACATTTCTGTAAATCGTTCCCATGCCATTGAAAAACTTTCATTATTACGTTGTGTAAACCTTGAAATCCCATTTTTCAAATGTGTTGTTTTAGATGGCGGAAAAAATTGGTTCACAAACTTAGAAACGAGATCACCCCATGTCAAAATTGAATTTGGCGGTTCTTTCTCGAGCCAATTTTTTGCGGGTCCATCCAACGAGTATGGAAACAACATCATCTTAATGGCGTCATGCGGAACATCCTTAAACTTGCTTGTTGCGGTGAGAAGATTGAAATTCCTTATGTGATAATGTGGGTTGTCTTTCTCATGACCTCGAAACTTGTTTGCTTGTAACATCGACATTAAACCCGTCTTAATCTAGAAATTCTCCGCAAGGATGGCGGGAATCACAATAGCTTCTCCAAAACCCTCGGTGGGTGCTTGAAGCAACTCCATCATAGTACGATTAGCCATGGCGACTATTGGTTCTACAACGGGTTCGACAATTGGAGTTTCTTCTTCAATCAAATTTCCTTGGTTTTGACGACGTTTACGAGCTCGTTTTGCTTGATTACGAGTTTGCATAAACGTAACCTATAATGTGGAGGTGAGCAAAGAATATTCTTTTGGGTGTTTTGTAAATTTTCAATTTTTTTGTGTTTTTGATTGTTTTTAATTTTATTTTTTTTGGATTTTGTGTGTATTCGTAGACAACAATCTACCAAATCTCTCCTCGAATCAAACTCTTGATTAATGAAGCCTCAAAAGAAGGAAAATGATCACGTGGAGTGAACGCCTTCGATTGACTTTAGTACTTTGGTGAAAACCAAATTGTTCAAGAGGGTTTAATCACAAAGAAACCAAGCAAATATATATGATACGTAATAATACTTTGGGCAGCAAAACCCTCGATTAGCCTTCAATATCAAATACTCACAAGCAAGCGGAGAAACAGGCGGCGCGAAGCACTTAAGAGCCTTTTTCTTTAGGGTGTATTTTATAACACCCGCCTTATACCCACCTTATAGTTTGTATTTTTCAAAATCGAGTTTCACGAAAGTATTTATCTATTTTTGTCTTTTTCTTTTTGTTCGAGATTCGAATACAATAATTAGGAGATCAAATACCAATTAAGGTTGTGTTTTTACACTTTTGGAGATATTTTGAATTTTTTGTGATACTTATACAATATAGTAATAATATTTCACAAGAAAAACGAAAAAACCGATAATATGTATTAGTAGAGTTCTACTAATACAAATACTATTTATGGTTAGATATTAAAAATAAAATGAAAAAATTAATCACGACACACCTCCCCGGCAGCGGCACCAAAATGATTGTGGTAAAATACGTCTCTTGTTTAGGAAAACAAAAGAGCGTATATGAGCGGTAAGTATTAAGTGATGATTTAGGAAAATCAAGCACTAATGACCCAATGAAAGTTCGAAGTTCGTTTCCCAAGGAGGTATATGTGTGTGAAAAACTTGTTAAATGTTTGAGATTAATATTGAGAAAGAAAAGATGAGAAAAGAGAATGACAGATACATTAGAATTATACTACGATGAAAAAATTAAAAACCGTAAAAAGTGACAAAATTAAAAATAATTCTAAAAATTCCCAAAAAACTTAACAAAAATAAATAAAAATAAACTAGGAGTTTACAAATGATCAAAACTTTTTCAAACCTTTAATTAATTAAATATTAATTTTTAAATGCTAATTAAATCCCTAAAAATCCAAATAATTAATAAAAAAACCCAAATAAAGATTTTTCACTTTGTAAAACTCTAAAATGACTAATAAAGAATAAAAACTATTTTTATGAAATTTTAAACTAATGAAAACTATTTTTAAATGATCAAAACTATTAAAGTATTAAAATAATTCTAAAAGTTAATAAAATGATGAGAAAATTAATCTAAGAGTTTTAAAAATCCTAACTTAATGTATTTGACCTAGGAAAAATGTAAAAAGTGCAAAAATATTAAAAATTAGATTTAATAATAAAATAATATTAAAAATCCAAAAATTATAAAAATTTCTAAAAACTTGCAAACTAGTTTATTCTAACCTAAATAATCAGAAAATGAAAGTAAAATTACCAAAATACCCCTAATGGGCCCCCAAATGGGCTAAAACAAAAACAATGTAATGAAATGGGCTTTTTGGCCCAATAAGTTCAAACTTAACCAAATAAGCTAAAAATCACCAGTCTAGCTTAAAATTTAATTCTAAACACAAAAGTCTGAAGGCCCAAAAGCTGAATGTGAGCTTATCACAGCTTAAATGATCAACAGCTTATTCTTAATGGGATTTTTGGCCCATTAAGCTATAAGCCAATGCCATAAGCTCTAATTTGACACACAACCTTCTTTTGAGATGCCTAAGAGATCTGTGAAAAGAAATTTTGAAAAAGCACAGCCAATAAGCCAGAAATAAGCAAAGTAAAAATCCACTAAAAGACAAACTAGTCGACTTAGAGTTCTAGACCACCTCAGACCTTGATTCAACTTGCAAAAGACTATAAATGACTTAAATAAGCCAAATCAATCCAGAAAAGTTCAATAAGCAAAGCCAAATAAGTAGAATAAGCTGATAAGCACGTATGTAAAAGTCAAAAGAGTTGGTTTTCTAGTCAAAGCTTAAAGTCAACCACCCAAATGCTCCAGAATGAACAAATGGGTCAAATAATGAGCACCTATTAAAAAATTAAAGTTGTTTCAGGGTAAAATAAGCTAGAACAGCTTATTGATAAGCTATTCAAGAAATAACACTTGTAGTGGCTAGCAGCAGGGGAAAGGAGCTCCCACTGCTTTGACTGTTTGACTTGAAGATTTAGAGAGTTCCAGTTGGATTCAATGGATAACAAGGGCACCCTCACAACCAGTGAGTTGTAAGGAGTCAATATCAAGCAAGAATCACAAATTGATCCAGCCAAATGATACATAATAAGCAAACAGTCACCAGATACCACACAGACTTGGAAATTAAGCAGTTATGAACAAATAAGCAGTTTAAGAATGAATAAGCCAACCAAAATGAACCATATGTATACACAAGCTATAATAAACTCCAATAAGCAGAAAAAAACTTGTTTAAAACACTGATTCAAAGATTAGAGACAAATCAAAGCCCAAACAGGTTACTGATGAACACAAGTGATACTCAAAACCCTTTTGCTGATCTAAATGACCATAGATCCAATTTCAACACCTTAAATCCCTTACCCTAGTTGTATTAACTAAGATTTAGCACTTGTTAACCCTAGTCTATCCTTAGATCTAGGTGTCCCCAAAATTTTAGTAAAAAACAACAAGTATATCAGATTTTATGGCCTTTTGTTGGATTTATGTGATTAGAACCTCAAAACTTGCAGATAAATGTTCAATAGCACAAGTGAAACAAGAATAAACACAAACCACAAAATAACTCCTACTCAAATCAACCCAAACTTAGCTTATGCAGTTAACCCAAACACCCCTTTGATCATTGATTTAACAATTTTTTCAAAGGATTGTTAGATTCAACCCACAAATCAAATCCAAATCAACTCAGTATCACAATCAAACTCCAAAACACAAGATACAACAACAAAAACACATATTCACAATCAAATACTCATAATCATAAAAAATCATGCAATATTCATAAAACTTAAAAGGGTTTAGACATGAGCACCTCCAAAACATACATCCATGCTTTGGGATGTGTGTGCTTAGGTGCTAGCTAAACAAGCACCAGCCTCCTTGTACCTGCTAAGATTCAACAAACACAAGGATGAACTATAAACAATGAAAACTGATTTTTTGAAAACAAGAGTTTTAATCCATAAAACCTTTCCCCAAAAACCAACAAATAGATTAATGGAACTCAGATCTTAGCTTATCAAATAACAAACTTTTATAAAACATATTTTAGAAAATCCAACTTTTATTTCATAAAAAGGAATTACAAAGATTTAAGCTAAAATCTGGAACAAATGGCTACTCACATGTTGAGGCTCCTTTTATAGACCACTATGGACGATTCTATAATGGAAAATACATCAAAACCCTAGCTATGAAATCTCATAAATGCCTTTGATCTTCTAGACGCGTTTGTTGTTGATGAGTTTTCAAATTTGATCTTGGTCGTTCATTTTGTGCTTGGGGACCAAGTAGTAACCTTAAAACGTTGATCTTGCCACATAGGATTGCTTGGAGAGGAGGGTGTCATTTCATTGGCTAACGGGTTGAATGGTGGGGTCATGTGGGTAGTGGGATTTGGGATATTTGGTGTGGGATGAGTTTGGTTTGAGGTGAATCACACGTGGGTGTGGGTAATTTCAATTTACCCTTTGTTTAAGTGGAAGGTAAATCTGGGTTCTTGGGGTGAATAGTAAAAGGTTTTGATCCGAAATTAGTGGAGGGTAAGTTGTTTGGCGCAATTAAACATTTGAATGTTTGGTTGTGGCAATATGGGTCCTTAGTCTTTGGCAAAGTTGGTAAAATAAGAATTCCAGCCCAAAGCAAACGACCTCCTTTGAACGAGAAACATAATGGTTAATGAAAGGAATGACTGAGATCCATATCCTTATTAACGTTGTATTAGAAATAAAAGGATAATAATAACAATGCAGAGTCGTTAAAAGGTTTTGTCCAGGAGACCTTACTCGAGTTGTACTAGTGACATTGCTAAGTGTAACTAGACGCTAGTCAATATAATCACGATATTCAAAATATGTCCAAGTGGGAGCTGTAAGTTTATAGACTTATATTTAATAGTCGTGTGATAGGATCGAACTCGAGATTGCGAGATTGCACACAATACGTAAAGAGTTAATTTAATTAATAAATATATTTATTGTATTTATTGATTTATTTAATAAATAAATATTTATTAAATTAAATCGAGAAAGTAACCATATAAATTTAACGATCGTTAATTAAATAATAGTTAAGTATTAACGAACGTTAAATAAATATATAGTAAGTAAACAAAAGGAAAGAAGTTTGGAATATTTCGGAACACCTCATGGTGGTGTTTGGTCGGTTGGTTATGGAGGAAAAAGGAAGGGGGGAAACATTCCTTTTATTTGTTTTTGGATATAAGGTTAGGCCTATATAAACAAATCCTTCCCCTGATAATTCAATAACACCAAAATCTTTCTCCCCTTCTCCTCTCTTGGTTCGATCACAAGGGTAAACCCACAAAGGGTTTCGGTTGGTTTTCTTGGTTGACCGATTTACTTACAATCTAGTCCTAGCCCCTCTCTAGGGTTGTTGGGTAGAATAATTACAAGCGTTGTAGCTCGGTTTTCACGTGCTAGAATCACGGTTAGCTCGTTTTATTACGTGTGTACAAGATCGTAATATAGTCTTACTTTAGACTATATCTTGGTATATTATGGTATAAACCCGAATTGGTGATTCGTTCTTCGTCTTGTGGATTTGCTTTAGCGTAAAGATATGTAACCCTAATTCGATTAATTATAATTGTGTTACTATTATGATCTTATTAAATCGCTTCCGTTATATGTGCTTTGGTCTCGTTTAGGGTTTTATATTATTGTTATGATATTAATAAACCTTCATATTGTACTTGTTATAACATAATGAGTAACTTTCTAAAAAATGCAGGTTTCTATATACAGTAACTTTCTAAAAATAGCAGTTTTCTATATATAGTAACTTTCCACTAATAGTAAGTTTCCTTAAATAGTAAGTTTCCAAAAATAGAAAGTTTCCGTATTTAGTATATTTCCATAAATAGAATGTTTCCATATTTAGTATGTTTCCATAATTAGCATGTTTCTATATTTAGTATGTTTTCATAAATAGCATGTTACCATATTTAATATATTTACATAAATAGGATGTTTCCATATTTAGTGTATTTCCATAATTAGTAATAAGCTTATTAAATAAAAAAATGATATAACCTATAGTTTTAGTAAGCATATTATATGTCATGTTTAATTATATAGTAAAGTTTAATAATATAAAATACTTAGTCTTAACTTATATTCATTAATTATTAATAATAATAATAATACATGATATCATAAGATATTATTAATTAATAATATTGCATGGTTTAATTAATTAAACTTTACCTTAAAATGATATAAATTAATTAAGTTAAGTTTTCTTAATTTATTAAGTGTACATGAATAATTAAGTTAATAATTATTTTATCATAAGGTTTATTTAAATAAAATGGACATAAATAATATCATGGTTTTTATTTAAATAAATTATATCCTAAGACATGATTATTAATTAATTTAATTTAGCCATGTTTTAATTTAAATAAATTAATTAATAAATAAAAATACATGTTTAGTAAAACTTAGCCAAACACCCCCTGGGTGTGTTTTGGCCGTAATTGAGCCCCACAAGAACTCCACCGAGATGATGGAGGTCTCGGTGTTGCCTCGAAAACCACGCAACACCACAGCCGTGTGGCTGTGGCTTGCGGCCGACCACCACAGCAGCCACCGGTGCCACTGCTGCCCAACCGCAGTCCCTGGCCTAGCCAGGGTTGCCACTACTGGTGCTGCGTTGCCCCTGCTGCTCACATTAAACCCACCGAGACCATGATGGTCTCGGTTCCCACTGTTGGGCCACGCACCCCACTGCTTGTGCAGTTGGGATTGCGGCTGCCATCACCAAACCACCACCGCCCCATCTTGGGTTGCGGTTGGTTGGAAAATACACACCACCGAGACCTTTAATGGTCTCTCTTTGCGTGTAACCCGAACAAAAAAAACCCGAACCCTAAATCTTGTTTAATCTTAATGATTCCATGTTTTTCTTATTTGTTTTAATGATCTAGAACCATAACATAATTAAATAAAAAGAACAAGGATTTGAGGATACCGTATGCGTATGATTAAAAAGGTTTTTAGACGCGAACACAATACCGTTATAATCAAAGATCAAACAGCAATAAATCGCCCTTGTGGTTGTGTTTGATGCCACGACCAAAGAACAAGGAAGAAGGGGGGTTTAGGGTTTTTATTATTTTCCTGTGAACGTGTTTTATGAAAACCCCTGGAGCCTTATTTGTTTATGACTTGGGATAGTAATGGGTTGGGTCATGGGCCCTCCCTTTCTTCTTGTTTGGACGCCATATATCACACACACATATACATTCGTTTTATTTTCCGTGTCTTAAATATTTATCGTGTGTGTACGTATTTTATGTTCGTGTTTTATTTCTTGTATGGTTTAAGTATTATACATAAGTACTTATCGTGTATTAATAATCATATTAATATACGTAATACTTATAATAATTAATTAATATACGTAACGTTCGTATTAAATGCTTATGATTCGTGTCGTATATTAATTAACTGAAAAGTTTTAATTTAACCGTATTTTCATGCATTTAATGATCTTAGGGATTTTAAAGCGGGTTTTACATACCCTTTACATCATCAGCCTAATGACTCTGCCACATTAACTATTATCTATGTTAACCTTAAAGGGACAGAAAATTACCAAGTATGGTCTAATGCTATGTTGCTTGCTTTAGAAGAAAAAAATAAAGTTGGTTTTATTGATGGTACTTGTAAAAGGTCAATCACTGATGATATTTTGGGAAAACAATGGGACAGAGTCAATGTTGTGGTGTTGGGTTGGATTCTTAACTCTATATCTGAAGAACTCTTTATTGGACATATTTTTTCTAAAAGGGCTAAACATGTTTGGAATGATTTGAAAGAAACTTATCATAAAGTTGACGGATCTAATATATTTAACCTTCATCATAAGATTAACACTTTGAAGCAGAATGGCTCTAACTTGTCTGATTACTATCATGGTTTGAATGCTTTGTGGAAACAATATGATGTTATGGTTGAATTGCCTCATTTTGTGTGCACTGCTACTGATGAGTTTAAGAATCATAACAAGTTGTTGAAATTAACGCAATTCTTAATAGGACTTGATGACTCTTATATGATTATTAGAAGCTCTATACTCTCTAGAGAGATTTTGCCAGATGTTAAAGGTGCTTATGTTATCATATCTAGTGAGGAGTCTCACAGAGTTACATATGGAAATGTGTTTGGATCCTCTCAGAGGACTCAAACATCTGCTTTTTTATTTAATGGGCATGTTAGAAATGTTTGCAAAGAAACCAGAGTTTTAACTCTGGTGCAGAGGTGGCTCAAGGGGTGTGCAAGTGGTGCGGTTGCACCAGGCCTCCGCTTATAAAAGGGCCTCATTTTTATTAGTCTTACACATAAGTACGTTATATATTAAACATATATGCGTCATATAATTCAAGTTTACATGTAATTTCTCTTTAATTTACAAGTGAAACGAGGCCTCCTTTTTGCTATTGCCTAGTAGGGGTGTCATTCGGTTCGGTTATCGGGTTGTTCGGTTTATTCGGTTCGGGTTATTCGGTTAATTTTTTTTTCTGAGTCAACCCGAAAACCGAACCGAACCGAAATAGATTTCAACCGAACCGAACCGAAAACCGAATTTGAATTCGGTTCGGTTTTCGGGTTGACCCGAATAACCCGAATTTTCTGAATTTTTCAAAAAAAATATATAATTATATAAATATTTAGAAAAAAAAAGGTTATTTCAAGTATAAAATGATATTTTTATATTAAAATTATGTTTTAATAACTAGGTTGCATATATTAGGATTAAATTAAATTTTAATAACTATTATATATATATATATAAATTTATTAAAAAATATATATATTTATAAAATTTCGGTTTTCGGTTCGGTTCTCGGGTACGACGGCCAAACCCATACCCAACCCGAAAACCGTATTTGTAGTTCGGTTCGGTTCGGTTATGACCCAAAACCCGAATTCTATTTTCGGTTCGGTTCTAGTTCGGGTTCGGTTCGGTTCGGTTTTTGGTTTTTGTGGGTCAAACCCGAATTATGGACACCCCTATTGCCTAGGGCCTCCGAAAACTACGGGACGGCCCTGCTTTAGACCTAATAATAATAATACCCCTAGACCTAATATTACTGTCAGACCAAACACTTATAGACCCAATAGGAATTCTGAGTTGGTGTGTGAAAATTATGGGTATAATAGGCATACTATTGAAAGGTGTTTTAAAATTATTGGATATCCAAATGATTTTGGGAAGAAAAAACCTGGTCAAAACTTTAAAGGAAAAAATGTTTCTGACAATTCTATGGGCACCAACTCTAACTCTATGTTTTTTGATGAACAACTCACCACTTTGCTCTCTCTTATTAAAGAAAATAATGGTTCTAAAAGAAATGTACAAGCCAATATGGTAGTTACTTACCTCAACTCAAGCAAAGTTTTCAATGATAATTTTCAAAGATTTTTTTGTTCAAACACCAATATTCAATCTCAGATGACTTAACATGGAAAGTTATTGACTGAGGGGCAAATCAACACATGACTAATAATGAAAAGGAATTGGATAGTGATTATGACATATCTCATCTTAAAATCAAAGTTGCTCATCCCAATGTGACCGAAGCTTTTATATCTAAAATTGGAAATCTTAAACTGGCTAATGGGTTAGTCTTATATGATGTGTTGGTCATACCTGAGTATTGTGTCACCTTGATCTATGTGCATAAAATTGCTAAGGATAATAAATTTTTTGTTGTGTTTGATGAGAACAAGTGTTTATTTTTGAATCAGGATTTGAATATGAGAAATGTTCTAGGGACTGGTAATCAATGTGATGGTTTGTACTACTTAGACACAAAAGGTATTAAGTGTAATAATAGTAAAACTGTCACCACTTGTTCTCTTTCTTACTATGATTGGTACTGCAGGCTTGGCCTTCCTACAGACCCTGCTTTAGATGTTTTAAAAGAATGTTTGAATATTAATAAAAATGATAAGTGTGAATATTATGAAGTGTGCCAAAGGGCTAAGTAGACTAGAAAATCCTTCCTTTTAAGTGACCATAATACTAAACTGTTAGGTGATATTGTTCACCTTAATTTGTAAGGGCCTTCTAAAGTGATCAGTCATTCTGGCCAGAGATACTTTCTTACTATTGTGGATGATTATACTAGAGCTGTTTGGGTGTATCAAATTAAGTTTAAAGATGAAGTTGTTACTTTCATTGATATTTTTATAACATGATCAAAAATCAGTTTAAAAGAACCATTAAAATCTTTAGAAGTGACAATGAAACTAAATTTGTTAATCAAACCTTTAACAAGTATTGTAATAATAGAGGGATACTACACCAAACATCTTGTGCATATACTTTACAACAAAATGGGGTTGCTGAAAGGAAACATAAACACCTACTTAATGTTGCTAGGTGTCTTATGTTTCAGGGGAAATTCCTTTGAAATTTTGGTCTGAATGCATCCTAACTGCTACTTTTCTTACTAATAGATTGCCTTCTTCTATGTTAAATGGATAATCTCCTTATGAGATGATTTACAATACTTGTCTTAATCTCTCTCTCTTATCAGAATGTTTGGTTGTTTATGCTTTGCTACTATCTTAAGTAGTCATGATAAATTGTCTAATAGCTGTGAGAAATGTGTTATGATGGGTTATTCTAATTCTAAAAAAGGCTATAAGCTTTTTAGTCTTGATAGGAATCAATTCTTGGTTTCAAGAGATGTTAACTTTTTTGAGTCTATTTTTTCTTTTAAGGCAACTGTTTCAAAAAACAAACATGATAAGTCTAATATATCCAATGTTAGTCAAGAAAAAAACATGTTAAACTATTTTTATTTAGATGGCCCTAAGCTTCCTAATGATGATGAGAGAGTAACACCAAATCATCATAGTGACCATGTGTCACATACTGAAGGTGGACACTCTTCCAACCATGGGGATAATGTGAACATTGTTGATTCCCCAGTTATTGGGGATGATACTCATAACAGTGAAGACATTAATGATTAGGGGTGTGCAAGGTTCGGTTTGGGTCGGTTTTTGGCAAAAACCGAAACCGAACCGAGATATTCGTTTTTTAAACCAAAAACCGAAACAGTTCGGTTTTGGGCGGTTTGGTTTTTTGGTTTATAGTCGGTTTCGGGTCAGTTTGCCGGTATTTTCGGTTTTAAAAAGCGTTTATATTTAGATGTGACCAATTTATACTATGAAACTTTTTTTACGTAGAAAATTTGTTATTTTTATTTATTTTTATTAATCTAAGCTAATAATGTTTATCATAAATGTCTAGAATTACAAAAATATAAATTAAGATACACATTCATGCACGTGAAGTCGTGAACATACGCATAAACGATCATTATCACATATGTAACGATATATTTTCAAGTAAACACACGTACATAGTATACATGTATATAAAATTTAAATAAAATTATAATATTCTACCCACCAAATAAATTTATATTTAAAATTTTGATTTATTATTTTTTATATTATATTGAATATATATTTTATATGATAAAATGGTTTGGTTTGGTTCGGTTTTTACGGTTCAGTTTTTTGTAAAAAACTGAATCCGAACAGTAAGTTTTTAGTTTTTAAAAAAGTAAAAACCGAATCATCGATTTTTTGTTTCGATCGGTTATTTGGGTTCGGTTTTTTCGGTTTCCGGTTCGGTCTCGTTTTTCGTTTTTTTTCTCACCCCTATTAATGATGGGTTGGAAGAGGGGGCTGCTACACTTGATGAAAACAATGAGTATGAAGGAAATTTCGATCAAAATCAAAACACTTCAGCTCAGGGAACTCAAAATTTAAGAAGGTTTACT
This sequence comes from Glebionis coronaria, assembly GCA_025667525.1. Lineage (NCBI taxonomy): Eukaryota > Viridiplantae > Streptophyta > Magnoliopsida > Asterales > Asteraceae > Glebionis > Glebionis coronaria. Next base: position 35,854 of record JANFOE010000632.1, on the reverse strand, counting down.
AGAACTTCTGTTTTCCCAAAGAATTATAATAATTTGGTTGTTAACTCTAAGGTTAAGTATGGTCTTGAAAAGTTTGTTGGTTATTTTAAACTTAATCAAGAATTTTTTTGTTTTGTCACCTAACTTAATAAAAATAGTGAACCTATAAGTTTTTTTGAAGCATCTCATAACCCCCGTTCGGTTGATGCTATGAATATTGAGCTTGTTGTCCTTCTTGATAATGATACTTGGGAAATTATTGAGCTTCCTAAAGGTAGGAAAGCCTTAGGTTACAAATGGATTTGGAAATTAAAATTTAAGTCTAGTGGGGAGATAGAAAGATATAAGGTTAGGGTTGTTGCTTAGGGGTTTGGTAAGAAAAAAGTAATAGATTACGAAGAGACCTTTGCCCTTATTGTTAAGATGGTTACTGTTAGATTCCTTCTTAACTTTGTCATTGTGTAGTCTTGGCCTGTGTTTCAACTTGACATTAATAATGCCTTCTTGTATGGTGACCTTGATGAGACTATGTATATGAAACCACCTCAAGGATATCTTCCTGGAGGTGAAAACATGGTTTGCATACTTAAAAAGTCTTTATATGGCCTTAAGCAGGCACTTAGGCAATGGAATTATAAGCTCACCTATGATCTAAATGAAAATGGTTTTTATCAAAGTAAATCTGATTACTCTCTTTATACTAAGTCTGATGGTAAAATATTTCTTGCCCTGCTTGTGTATGTTGATGATATTATCATCACTGGTAACAACATTGCTGAAATTGAGAAATTCAAAGTGTTTTTGAGAACCAAGTTCATGATTAAGGACTTGGGCAAGTTGAAGTATTTTCTGGGTATTGAAGTTGCTGATACAGAATCTGGTATTTGTTTGAATTAAAGAAAGTATGTGTTAGATTTGTTTTCTGGGTATGGTATGCTTGCGTGTTAACCTGCTAAGACTCCTTTGGTGTCTAAACTTGCTATATCTAATGAGCCTACTGATAGTGATCCTTTACTTAAGAATATTGTAGACTATCAGAAGCTTATGGGTAAGCTTATCTATTTGACTAACACCAGACCTGACATTTCTTATGTTGTGCATTGTTTGAGCCAGTTCATGCACTCCCCTTTGAACTCTCATCTCAAAATTGCTTTCAAGATATTAAGATATCTTAAGAGCTCTTCAGGTTTGGGCATTCATTTTAAGAGGACCTATGGTATATTTTCTAAAGCTTATTCTGATGCTGATTGGGCTAAATGCATTGTCACTAGAAGATCTGTAACTATATATTGTGTTTTTATAAATGATAATCTTTTCTCTTGGAAGAGTAAAAAACATAATACTTTCTCTAAATCATCTACAGAAGCAGAGTATAGAGCTCTTGCTTCTGTGACCAGTGAGGTCATATAAATTTTGAAAATACTAAAAGATTTGCATTGTGATAATCTTTTACCTATTGACCTTTACTATGACAGTAATTTTGTTATTAAGATAGCAGCCAACCCTATGTTTCATAAGAGAACTTAACACCTTGAAATTGGTCTTCATTTCGTGAGGGAATTTTTTTAATGGTGTTGTTAAAACTGTTAAGGTGGATACTACAAATCAAATTGCAGATATCCTAACAAAAAGGTTTGACACAATACAACCGATAACCTTATGAAAAACTAGGCATGATGAACTTGTATGAGTTATAATATTAAGGAGGATGTTAAAATGATGGACCTAATCAGCTAACCTTTACTAATTAAAAGGACTAACTTGGTTGGTTGTTATGTTTCAGTTCCATCATTTGGACTCTCATTGTGAACACTTATGTAAGCTAGGGACTAATGGTGCCATATTGCAAAAAGATTGAAGCCCAATATGTAAGCCCAATGTTCTGCCAGCCCATGATGCAACGACTCGTTTTCCTTGTTTATTACAAACCCCCCACACAGACAAACCTCATCTGGATTTTCATCTTGTGTGTGTTTAGATAAAACTCTCTCTTTTTAATATGTAACCTAGATTGTTTTTGATTATTTTTGTAAGACTATTATCAATATAGATAATAGGATCACACCATATTAATTGTGGTGATCTATTTAGTTTCTGTTTGTAGTTTTAATCTTGATTTCAAATAAAATGTTTTGATTCTTGTTTATAAACTGGGTTAAATCTATTGGATCTTGATTTTTCTAAATTTATATTTTCATTTGGTATGTTTGACGAAGACAGCGATAATAAGAATTAGAAGTAGTTAACATTAACAAAAAGAGTAGTAGGAAGTTTGTTTTGATAAAACGTTTGATAAAATGTCTATATAATCATAATTAGCAAGTGAAAACGGTAGTTGCTCGTAAATGCAACCAAAGGTAACATTTTAATCTAGAGCGTTTAGGAAAAACAAAAATATTAGTCACTTATTTACAAGAGAAATACTAAAACCACATAAATTTTACATAAAAGCTTCCACATAATGATGTGGCATGTGATTTAGACCAATGGTTACTTTCTTCTCCACTAACTTTTTATTTGTTGACAAATCATTTAGTTACACATCATTATGTGAATATTTTTATGTAAAATATATGTGGTTGTAGCATTCCTCTATTTACAAACAGACATTTTAAGCAAAATACTAACCGCTATTTGTTGGTTACTCTAAAACGGTTTACCAAACAAAGATTACCTATGTTCACTGCAAGGCTTATAGGATAAAATTACCTTTATTCACTGTAATACATTTATCTGAATTTTAAAGAATAAGGAAAAAAGATAAGCCAGCAAACATAACATAACTGTCTATCTTGTTATGTTAGGTGACCAAACAACATTTTGGTCACATTGATTAATTCCCAAAACAAAAACACAACTCACCTTCCATGTTCACAACAAACTAATAAAGATTATAACGTGTCAAACCTTAATTAGCTGAGTTTACATGTGGATATTAGCTCCTTTAAGTACATTGTCTAAATAATCATCCTAAGTAATCTTGATATACAATAATAGCATGACTAATGTTGCATAATTACAAATAAATTCCTACAAACCAAGCAATAACAAACACTTGACAACAATTCATACATCTTACCACATTATATTATATCTAATAATATGATATAATCATTTGGAATCTTGAATACTTGCACACCAATATATCGTTCAACACATATTGTAATTCACTGAATATTTTGTAATTCAACTACTTAATAAGAAACCAATGTAAGTTTATATAAGCACAAAAAAGTGTGGTTTGGACTTTGGACATAAAGTGTTTGTTTGTGTGTGTGTGTGTATTTAGAGTATGAATGAATCATGTACAATCTTGAAGTGATCTTTGTAGAAATACTATTAGGTCAAGTTGTTGAAAGCAAACCTAATAGTCTTGGTTCATGACTGTGGTGGTCACTACTATCTTCCCAATAGTATGACTTGTATTCTGTGGTACTATTGCTCATGTTCATCTCCTCTTCCTCTTCAGGAACCATATTGAGATCAAGAAAACCTCGAGTATCGCATACTCGGACATCGGGTTTGTGGATCACATTCATGTTGTTTTCTTGATTCGGTTTAGCTTCCGAAACTAAGTGTGCTCTCTTGTGACCTCCTAAAGCTTGTCCTGATGAGAATATCTTGAAGCAAATTGGACACTCGTGTATTCCTGACACCACTTTCTTTTTCTTTACTAAACCAACTTCAAGATTAAAACTTTTTGATCCTTGATAACCATTTGATGTTTTTGAATCATACCCATTGACGGTTTGATCATCGATGTTGTTTTCGCTTTGAGATTTCAAGTTAAAATCTCCCTTTAGCTTGTTATGACTTGCTTTATGGCCTCCAAGTGCTTGATAAGAATGAAAACTTTTGTTACAAGTAACACACTCAAACTTTCTCTTGCTCAAGTCTTCAAATTGATCACCAAAAGAACCGATATCGAAACTTTTGATCGAATTCACCTCTGGTTGTCCAAGGAAGTTAAACTTTTTCGTTCTCGAAACATTTTGACTTAAATTTTTACCCTCAACTTTATTCAGTTTCGACAAAACAGAGGAATTGTAGTCATCATATGATTCAAATTCATTACCCCATTTTCCAATATCTCTTGAAAGCATCATCAAAGACATGGCAACATCTGCTTCTTGTTCTTGCTCATCTTCTATTTCGGATACCATACTTGTCGAACCATTATTGCTACTAAGTTGATTATTGTTATTAGCATTCATAAAGATTGAAGATGTACTTGTAATTGCATTAGTTGTAGAAGCAACTATGCACCTTTCCTTTTGCATGTTTTTCCGTCTTGATCCTGATCCTGATCTTGATCTCTTAACTCGGCGATATTTGGCATCTAAATTCTGATCTAAACATGAAGTATTCTTGTTCTTTTTGTTTGACACTTTCATTGAGTGACATTTCATGTGCCCAAACAAAGCTTTCCAAGAATGAAACCCTTTTCCACATTCCTTACATATTTTATCAAGAACATTCAAACTAGTTTCATTCTTCACTTCATGGTGCTCATCATCATCATGATTACTTGAGTTGATCATGTGAGACCTCATGTGACCCCCTAATGATCTTCCACAAGAAAAACTCTGGTTGCACAATTTACAAAAGTGTTTCATGTATTCTTGACCAATCTCCTCCATTCAACTAACAAACCCTAATCCAATATAAGAACCAAAAAGATGAAATTTAGAATTGAGTATTATATATGAAATTTCAAGTTTGAAGTGAAAATCAAAGAATCCATCTTTGATTTCATCTTGTTCTTGATCAAGTAATTTAATGAGGTTTGAACCAACAACTTGTAGCTAAAGAGTCTTGACACAACTTGTCAATTAAGCTAGATGTTTTGTAACAACATAAATACAGCTTCTTGGTATAAGAAAAAAGATTTAAGCAAAGAGAGGATCATGGGTCGGTTGTATATATGTACCTTTGTTGCTAATGAAGGCAATGAACAAGAAAATTCAGAAGTGGTTTGCACTCACACTCATGTGTTTTCTATTTTTCTCTCTAAAAGTCGTGGAGAGAGAGTAGTGTGGGCTATATTTGGAGGAGAATTAGTGAGAAATTTATGCATGGAAGTAAGGATAGAAAGAAGCTAAAGCAAAGATGGTTGCACGTGTAATTGAGTATAGATAGATCTTAGGATATTGTCATACCAACGGCTGATATTAATCCACGTCAGTTGTGGAAGTTTCAGATTCATTCCCACGTCTTGTTTGCATTGGAAGCACGAAGACAAGTGAAAGGTTCCACTATCTATTAAATACACATTAATATACTTGCTTTGATCACTACTTCAAATCTAAAATTTCATATTTACTCTGAAACTATGAATATAATCTGAGCTTTCCTCTAAAGATTACATGACACGTGATATATATGTCCGACTAATAATGCGCTTATGCTCATAAAATCTTTCGAGTGTTACATGTCACGAATTATGTTTGACCGATAAAACGTTCTACTTTCTCATATTCTAGTTATCTCCTAGCGCGTAAGCATTAGGATAATGCTCACGAAACGTGGGAGGAGTCTAAATGTTTTCTATGATATATATCTCATACAGGACATTACAGTCTCGGAAATAACAAGACATATAAAAGGTAACACATGCAGATTATATTTTTGTTTTAGAATAAACCAGCATAATACTAAATTCTGGAGAAAGAGATTAAAAGCAAGAATCTAGATGCCTGCAGAGTTGAAAGCAAGGTAAAAGCTTTAGCAAGTAGAGAAGTGGTTGCATAGTAGGAGCCTTTTTTTGTCTATTTGGTGCAACTTTCAAAGAAGATTCAACTGATTTTACAATGCTATCCAACTACTTTTTTTGTCTTTTTTATTCCGAAGAGTTAATAAAATTTTTAATTAGAATGCCATTTTGTCGAATGAGATTTGTCAAGTGATATAAAATTTCTCATTATTATCTAACTTTCGTGAGCTTTACGATGACTGAATTCCAGCCTTCAGATGTATAGCCAAGCTATAAGCTGGTGCTAGAGTTCTATACGGTTAGACGAGCCTATTAAGTTATGTAGTCAAATGAGCCGGCTTGCCTTAGGCTCGAAATTGTCATGCTTTGCGGCGAACCTAATTACGGGTCCTTTGAAAAAACTCGTCTAGTCTACATTCTTGAAAAGTGGTGAATCAGAATACAACTTTTTAGCAACTCTAGAATAGTGTTGGTAGAACTTTGAGTATCAAGTTGTTAAGGAGTTGTCCAAATTTGTTGGTAAAATACAGAAAATGAGTAGTGAGTGAAGAGCAAACAGAGGATACTCTATTATTTGAAATTGCATATAAAACCACAGAATCATAGCCTCTTATATAGGCTTACAACTAAGTAGTAAAACATAACTGAAACTAGGAACTTAAAGTAAACTTATTGGAAACATTACTACTAGTTTCTAACTGATAAACTCATGAAAACATAGTAAAAGATAGTAACTACTACTCTCTGTAACAGTAGGAGTTGTAATGGGGTAATTTAGAGCACCATTATTCAATACACCCCCTTGCTCGAAATTTGCATACTCCGAGCTTTCGTCGAAAATAGTCGTGCTTCGCCTGAGATAGTGCCTTGGTGAATACATCAGCAACTTGCTCATTGGTAGAACAATACTTCAGCTGAATTATTCCTTCTGATGTAAGATCACGAATAAAGTGAAAGCGAATATCGATATGCTTCGTACGGCTATGAAAAGCTGGATTCCTCGTCATTGCTATTGTTGCTTTGTTGTCACAATATATTGTTGTTGGACCATATTGTTCATTGTGAAAATCAACTAGCATTCTTCGCAACCATATTGCTTGACATGATGCAGATGCTACAGCAATATATTCCGCCTCAGAGGATGATAAAGCGACCACATCTTGCTTCTTCGAGCTCCAAGCAACCACTGTAGAACCCAAGTAGAAAGCTTGACCAGAAGTGCTCTTTCTATTGTCTACGCAACCTCCCCAATCACTATCACTGTACCCATACATAGTACCATTTGTTGACTTTGAATACCAAAGTCCAAAATCAATAGTTCCAGCAACATAGCGTAGTACCCTTTTAGCTGCACCCAAATGTAGTCTTGTAGGTTTATGCATAAACCTAGATAACACATTAACAGAATACATAATATCTGGGCGAGTATGTGTGAGATAGTTTAGTCCACCTATTATACTTCGATAATGACTTGCATTAACAGCTTCTGTACCATCTTCAACCTGTAACTTTTCATTCGTATTCATAGGTGTACCTACTGCCTTGCAATTGTGCATATTGAACTTCACAAGAAAGTCTTTTGCATACTTTGATTGTGAAAGAAATATCCCGTCTTTTTCCTGTTTCACTTCAAGACCAAGAAAGTATTGCAATTTCCCCAAATCGGTCATTTCAAACTCACTTTGCATGCTCGATTTAAAGTCATCAATCAATGATTCATTTGAGCCCATATAAATCATGTCATCTACATAGATACGACCACAAGAAAATCATATTTTCCAGCCCTTTTCACATATAAAGTAGGCTCATTTTCACTTCTTAAAAAACCATTTTTCAGAAAGTATGAATCAACTCTTTTATACCATGCGCGCGGTGCCTGTTTTAGTCCATAAAGGGCCTTTGTAAGCTTATAAACTTTTTCCTCATTTCCATAAACTTCAAAACCCTCAGGTTGGGAAACATATACCTCTTCTTCTAACTCTCCGTTCAAAAAGGCTGACTTTACATCAAACTGATAAACAGGCAAATTCAACATAGCCGCAATAGACAATAGAACACGTACCGTTTCAAAACGAGCAACGGGTGAGAAAGTCTCGTCGTAGTCAATGCCTTGATGTTGAGAGTATCCTTTAGCTACGAGTCGTGCTTTGTACCTCTTTATACTCCCATCTGCATTATATTTTATTTTGAACACCCACTTGAGACCAATAGGTACTTTCCCTTCTGGTAAAGTAACCAATTTCCATGTGTTATTATGCTCTATTGCTTTCAGTTCCTCAAGCATTGCTATTTTCCATTCAGCAACTTCATTTGCCTCTTTAAAACACGCAGGCTCCGTTACAAAGAGGGCAAATGAAGATGATTCATAAATGTCTTCAAGTGACTTGTAACGTGGTTCCACTTCATCACTAGAAGTACTGGATGATCCCGAACCACTCACATTATTATTTGCTGTTGGGGAAGATGGAATTGAACCAGGTGGTGAACTTTCGGGCGAAGAGTGAACAACGGGTGTATCAAAAACATCATCTTGACTTGTATATGGAAGTTTGGAGCTGCTATTAGTTTCCATTGACGTAAAATTCCAACTTTCTTCTTCGTTAAAGACAACATCTCTACTAATTAAAGATTTCCCATTCATGGGATCATATAGCTTATAACCTTTGGATTGTGTGCTATACCCAACAAAAACACATTTTTGAGATTTTTCATCGAGTTTCTTTCGAGAACTCGAGTTTACCAAAGCATAAGCTACACATCCAAAAATACGTAAATGTCTTACCTCGGGTTTAGTACCTCTCCATGCCTCATAAGGAGTCCTATTTATAACAGCCTTTGTTGGAGATATATTGAGGATATACACAGCGGTTGCGACTGCCTCGGCCCAAAACTGTTTTGGAACACCTTTTGCATTCATCATACTCCTTCCCATCTCGACAATAGTACGGTTCTTACGTTCCGCGACACCGTTTTGTTGCGGCGTATAAGGTGTTGTGAGCTCTCTGTGGATTCCATTATTCTCACAAAAAATATTGAACTCTTTTGAGAGGTATTCGCCTCCTCGATCTGTTCGAAGAGTCTTTATGTGACACCCACTTTGCTTCTCCACCATAGCTTTAAAGTGCCTGAAATTGTCAAAAGCTTCGGATTTTGATTTCAAGAAATATACCCAGCTCATACGGCTATAGTCATCAACAAATAACATAAAATATCGACTTCCTCCTAGGGATTCAACCGACATTGGACCGCACAAATCTGAGTGTATGAGTTCAAGACACATTGAAGCCCTTCGAGACTTTCCAACAGGGAATGCAGCCCTGCTTTGTTTTCCGTATACACAACCTTCACAAAAATCAACATTATCAATCTTTGGTAGCCCGAGAACCATATTTTTAGTTCCCAACAATTTCAGCCCGCTCACACTTAAGTGACCATATCGTAGATGCCACTTATTTGCTACTGCATTTTCTTTTACAACCATAGCACTACTTCCTTCTTGACTTGACACATCAAGCGGGAACATTCTATTTGACATCATCGGAACATCAAATATCTTTCGGCCAGAAACTTTTTCTGTAATGCTACAATAACCTTCGTCGAACAATAGAGAGTATCCATTCTCCATCAATTGGCCAACACTTAACAGATTATGTGCAAGAAGTGGCGCATATTGCACATCATGAACAAGCTTCGTATGACCAAGTGAGGTTTTAATCGCGACCGTACCTCTACCTTCGATCTTTATGAGCTTGTCATTACCAAGAGTAACCTCTAACTTTTGGGATTCATCCATATCTTTAAAGATAGACTTTATACCTGACATGTGATTTGAGCAACCACTGTCTAAGTACCACACATCATTTCCGACACCTTGTTTAGTGGATTGCACCATAAACAAGTAGCTTTCCTCTTGCGACTTTTCAGCAAACTTCACATGATTCTGCTCATCTTTTGGTTTAAACCAACAATCGACATCCTTATGTCCAGTTTTGTTGCAATGGCGACATTGGATGGTACTTTTGAAGTCCCTTTGGTCTCCTGTTGGACCACGTCCTCTACCTCTACCACGGCCTCGACCACGGTAAGAGTTTCTGTTGTAACCTCGTCCACCTGAATATTCTGCCTTTCCTTTATGCGAGGAGTCACCTTTCACTTGAAAAACCTTCTCATCCACATTTTCATGTGTTCTGGAAAGTCGGTCTTCATGGGCCAAAAGAGAACCCATCAATTCATCAAAGGTGTAAGAAGATAAGTCCTTCGACTCTTCAATGGCAGCCACCACATGATCAAACTTTGGTGGTAAGCTCCTCAAAACTTTGCACACAATAGTTTCATTGCTTAAGGTTTCACCAAACGACTTCATGTGATTCACAATCCCGGACACTCGAGATAAATACTCCTGCACTTTTTCATTTTTTTGCATGCCTAAAGTTTCAAAATTCCGCCTGAGAGTTTGCATTTTCACAGCGATAACCTTCTTGTCACCCATGTACTCTTGCTTTAGAGTCTCCCACGCCTCTGTTGACGTTGTAGCTGCTGCAATTCTTGGGAAAATCAGATCATCCACTGCTTGTTGGATGAAGAAAAGAGCCTTAGCGTCTTTCTTTCGGTTGTCTCGTAGCTGCTGGTTAGGTTGTTCGGGATGCGTGTCCTCGAACCCATTCTCAATCAAGTCCCATAAATCCTGAGACTTGAACATCGTCATCATTTTTAGGCTCCAAAAATGATAGTTTTCACCTTTGAAAATTAGGATAAGGGGCTGTGAAGAGGCGGAAGTACCGTTCATTGCTATGACGGATAGTAGTGTAAACGAGGGTAAAGATGGCTCTTGATACCAAATTTGTTGGTAAAATACAGAAAATGAGTAGTGAGTGAAGAGCAAACAGAGGATACTCTATTATTTGAAATTGCATATAAAACCACAGAATCATAGCCTCTTATATAGGCTTACAACTAAGTAGTAAAACATAACTGAAACTAGGAACTTAAAGTAAACTTATTGGAAACATTACTACTAGTTTCTAACTGATAAACTCATGAAAACATAGTAAAAGATAGTAACTACTACTCTCTGTAACAGTAGGAGTTGTAATGGGGTAATTTAGAGCACCATTATTCAATAACTACCACTCCCTTTAATGCATCTAACGATAGTTTAACCTGAGATTTAATCATTAATCAACACTTCTGCTTTAATGGGTTGCACTCCATGACTCAATACCTAGTTATCAACCATGATCTAAGATTGACTCACTTATATTCATTTATGCTAAAGTATGAGACTAAAGTTCGAAATAAACCTTCCTAATCCTATCACTTCTTGTGAAAGTAGCATCAGTTATTATCTTTAATGGAGTGCTTTAAGCAATTGAAGTATTTATGCCATATAACAGCCCATAAGCAAGGAGCAATGCCATTACTCTTTGACGGTCTGACAGTAAACGTTCAGTTAATCGGTCAATAGAATAGGTCATGAGTTCAATCTCAACTCACTCCTTGGATAATTGAGTCATTGAGGTGCTCATGTTTACGGTTGGTCTTTGAGATAAAGGTTAATCGACACCAAAAAAATGCATGGGTCAGGATTTTTCCGCCAATTTAAACTTTTTGAGGACACTTGGAGCCATAGACTTCTTAACGGAAGATAGACTATGTTTGAAAAATCAAGCGACTAATACTTCTTTGTTATTCAAAAGCGTTGAACTATTTATATTTGCGATTATAATAAAAATTATAAGCTTCTTTAAGTGGCTTTGAAAAACAGCGTTTTGAAAGAACGAAAAAATTATAAAAACATTAAACCTAAAAACATTAAACCTTGTCTGTGTTAAACAAGCTTTTAGTTCTTAATACTAAAACGCTAAAAAGAATTATGTTTTTTTTTGTCAAATCTAGAGAAATGAATGATTTTCTTTTTAAAAAGAGTTGAAAATTTTGAAAACATATTTAGAAGGAGTTTTATTTTTCTTTTTTTCTAACATGAAAAAGTGTTTAGATCGGAGAGAACAAAATATAAAACGGTAAAATATTTTTTATCCTATTTAAAAATAGAGAATGATAAAAAAAATTCTTTTGAAAAATATTGGAAAAAGTGTGATTAAACATGTTTTTTGTTTTTTATTTTTATATAAAAATTCTCTAAAAAGTAAGATAATTTTTCTCAACTAAAAACACCTAACGATTCTAAAGGGTTGTTTAATTATTGAAAAATTTGCATGGTCTTGGTGAGAGGGAGAAGGATTAGGTGCCTCTTCATAGGTATGAGAGGGAGTTTGCTGAGGCAGAGCTAGAAGTCTCACCCTCATCACTAGCTGGCTCTTTCAGCATATGTGCAAACAATGGTGTAATTGTACCACTAAAATTTAAACCTTTTTTATCTAGAAAATAAAAAGTCTTAGAGGTAAAAGTGGATACAGCTCAAGGGTTGGATGAGGCAGGAAGGTCAGACACTTGTTCACTCAATATGTGCTGTAAAAATCTAGGATACATCAAAAATTCCTTTTTAGCTTCCAAATGTTTGATGATACCATCAAAAATCATTTTTGAAAAGTTGAAAACCTTATCTGTAACAAAGCAAATACAACAGTTGCTGTACTAGCAGAAATTTAATCAAAAGAAGTAATTTTTAGACTTAAACAATGTATTATAGTGTGAGAAAGTAACTTCCATTGTGGAGAAAATAATTATTTATAAAAAGTGAGTGATTCAGGCCCCCTTCATATCCCATGGTCGCTAAACTATCGTGAATCTCTAAGTCAGGCAACATACTAATACCAGCAACTGTTAAGGTGTAATGAGGCTCTTAAAGAAGCTTTTGTTATATAAACATTCTTGTTATGTACTCTTGCTTTTATGCAAGGGACATCATGTTGAATAATAGAAGAGGCAAACCTCCAAAATTGTTCAATAACTGATTTAGTAACAGTAGGACTTATAGTGAGTGGAAATCGATGTTGCTTCTAAAGAGGAAGCCCAACATCTCATGGAACTCAAGATTGTCAGCATTCTAGTGCAAGTTTGCCAGTTGATTATGTTTAGAGATCACTTGTAGAGTCGCCATTATTGTTTTTTTTAATCGTCGATGAAAAATAAAGGTTACGGAATCGAGGTAATAATTTAGAGATTATGTAAGTAAATTATGCAATTGGGATGGGTTTATATAGGGTAAGAAGACCTGTGCGCGAAGAAACCTCCAAATTTTCATAAAACACCCTCGAACGGTACGTGTAGCAACGGTAACTTAGCGGTACATGGATAACTAGCGGTACATCATTAAGTTTAGCGGTACATCGTTAAGTTTAGCGGTACTTGGTTTCAAAAACGGTACTAAAATAAACCACCGGTACATGTAGACTAAGTTCATTGCAATATCTTTTTCCTTGATCCTATTAACCTGTAAAACAACACAAACAACTACAAACACTATACAAAACATTTGTAAATAATTTTTACCGTTAAATCCCCTCAACATATGCAGCCATACTGATTTAACATTCCAATGTGTGTGACCAAAAACTCAAACCTCTTTGTTTCAAAGGCTTAGGTCAACAAATCAGCTAGATTATTGTGTGTATGAATCTTCAAAACCTGAATCAGCTTCTTGTCATAAGCATCTCTGATGAAGTGATGCTTGATCTCAATATGCTTGGTTTTGAAGTGAAACACTAGATTTTTGACAATACAAATAGTGCTTTCATTAACAATATAGATTCTGGTGTTAATAAAATTGAACCCATAATCTAATAACGGTTCTAAATCCAAAGAACTTGTCCACATCAATGAGCAGCATCTACGTATTTAGTTTCAGTAGTAGAAGTTGCAACAATGGTCAGCTTCTTACATTGCCAAGATATAAGTCTTCTTCCGAGGAATTGACAACCTCTTATTAAGGACTTCCTGTCATGACAACCTCCTATTGTGTAAGCTTCCATGTCAAATGATGATTCTCTAGGATACCACAACCCCAAATTGGGTTGGCCTTTGAGATACTTGAAAATCCTTTTCACATCATGTACATGTGAAACCTTGAGCTTGACTTGAAACCTTGAACAAACACATACTACAAACATTATATCAGGCCTAGAAGCAGTAAGATACATAAGTGAACCAATAATGGGCTTATATAAGTGAAGATCCACATCAACACCATGCTCATCTTTGGTTAATGACTTCTTGGCTTCAAATGGTGTACTTGTACTCTTAGATTCCACACATGCAAATTTCTTCAAGATTTCAGCAACATATTTATCTTGACTGATAAATATACCATCCTTCCTTTGTTTTACTTGTAGTCCTAAGAAGAAAGTAAGTTCTCCCATAAAACTCATCTTAAATCTGCCTTTCATCAAAACTTCAAACTCTTCACACCAAATCTTCTTTGTAGGACCAAAAATAATATCATCCACATACACTTGAACTAGGATGATGTCCTTCTTATCCTTCTTAATAAAGAGAGTCTTGTCAATGGTCCCTCTTCTATATCCATGTTCTAACAAAAAATTTGACAGTGTAGCATATCATGCTCTAGGAGCTTGATGTAGACCATATAGAGATTTGATCACTTTGTAGATTCTGTTGGGAAACTTATGATCTACAAAGCCAGGAGGTTGTGACACATACACCTCCTCATCAATAGTGCCATAAAGAAAAGAACTTTTGACATCCATCTGATAAACTGTGAATCCCATATATGAGGCAAAGGCCAAAATTAACCTAATGGCTTCAGTTCTTGCCACGGGAGCAAAAACATCATCATAGTCTATCCCTTCTTTCTGTCTATAGCCTTGAGCAACAAGCCTTGCTTTGTTTCTGACTATAAGACCTCTTTCATCTTTTTTGTTCCTAAACAGCCACCTTGTTCCAATAACTCTCTTTGTTGGAAATACGTTTTTACGTATTTAGAAAGGATCGGTCACTCCAACGACATATACGTAGTATGGGCTCGTGATCTAGTTATGTAACAATATAACCCATCAAGCCCACATGTAGGGAGGGCTATATATACCCCCTCCTAGTATGTTAGGAGGGTTTGGTTCTCATCTTACAATCAATAAACATTCCTTTCTCTCATTTTCTCATTTCTCTCTCTAGCTTATCCCTCTAAGATCTTCATCTCTCCCCCTATTTCTTAATCATTCTAACACATAGACAATCCAAGAATTACATGGACCTACAATTGGTATCAAGATCCATAGGATGATTGGTTTGTTCTAGTGTTTGTTTTGATTGATTTTGGTGGGTTTTGATATAATCAAGCTCAAATCTTGGAATTTTTTGCGTTTTTGTGGTTTAAGTTTGTAGAAAAATCGACTACATAGATGTGGTAGTGATTTGGGTTATTTGATTTAGTCAAAATCGCAAATGTTTTGGTCATTTGGATCATTTTCGAGCTATATTTCGGATTTCAATGGGTTTGTGTTCAATAAAGTCGGCCAAGTTTTATTCCGAATTGAGGTATACAAGTTTTATTCCGAATTTTATTACAGATTAGTTATTCTAAATTTGGTAACATAGTTCTGGATTCCTACTTTTTAAAGGTATTAGATTCCGAATTTTTTCCTTATATTCTGACTTCTGCATTCATTAAGATTGCGAATTTTAAACATTCATTAAGATTGTGACTTTGATTGCGACTTTTAATCATATTACACACTGGATTCCGAAATTTTCACTCATATTCCGACATTTTTGTCAAAATATCACTTTCCGACATCTTCTCCAAATTCTACATTTCAACATTAGACAAGTTTCACATTCTGACATTTTGTCAAGACACGGATTTCAACATTTTGTCAAGACTCATAATCCGACAATTTGTCAAGGTTTCAAATTCTGACATTATTGAAGGCTTCCACTTCCGACATTTGAAAAGTTCACATATTCCGACATTTCCTTTTTCTTTTCATATTCTGAATTCTTATTCTTACTTTTTCATATTCAGACATTAACACATTCTGACTTTTTTTAACACGTGAGGATTCAGACTTTTCAAATCATGGGTTCCGACTTCTCAATAGTTGTGGATTCCAAATTCATATATTTGGGATTCCTAGATTTATTTCAAGCCTTATATTCTGACTTCTTTACATTTTGATCAGAAAACTATTCTGACATTTTCATATTCTGACTTTCTTACATTTTCATATTCTGCCATCATTTTTCATTTTTATCTTCTGAATCCATAAAAACAAACTCGACTCAAGACAGACTTGACTCGACCATCAGCCTCGACAAAAATAGTCCAGACTCGAATCCAAACAACACAGACTCTAAACACAAACACCTAAACGAACTTAACAACAGACTCAATAAAAAGACCAAAAACCTGACTCCAACAAAAACCCATCCTCCATATCGACCACACTCAACAACTGACTCGAAAAGTCTCGAACATCAACAGACTCACAAACTGCCACGACAACTTGACTGGACTCTTGTCTCCAAACTGATTCGATAAACAGACCCAACTCGACAACCAAACAGTCTCGACTCAGAACCATAAAAAACAGACATATCTCAGTTGAAAACTATCATCGATCAATGACTCAAAACCGAAAATAAAACAAAACAAAAACCTTACTTGAGACCCTTAATAGATCTTGAAGTCAACATCTTGTTCTTCAATTACACTGTGTATTATAGGAGGTTATATGGCTTCCATGAAAATGGATTGAGATAAATCAGAGACAAGATTCGGTGGAGCTGGTTTCTTTATCGATTCTCTTTATCATTTTCGTTTGATTTGGGTAAATTATAAGAATTAAGACTGATTTGTGTTTGAGAGAAAGTTTGGTGGTTGATGGTGAATGATAAGATGGAGGCGAAATGATATTTGTGCTTAGGTTAGGGTAAGAGTTTCTTATATCAATCTCGGGTCATACATCTATCCTTCACATTAACTTGATTTTGGGTTGGTTTGCTTTGGTTTGTTGGCAGACAAAGGGTTTGGAACATAGGAGAAAGAGAAGGCGGAGGTTACAAAGCTAAAAGGAATTAGGTTAGGGTTTATATAATCCTAAAAAGTGGGATTGGGGATACACTACTTTTTGGAGTGTTTGAGCAAAAGACACGTCTTACAAAAGGCCCATGTCTCATAATATTATCTATCTTTATTGATCAGGCAACATATTGTTTATGAGGCCTTATGTGTTCGGACATAGATATTTAAAGATTGCAAATACAAATCCTCGACAAGAAGCCAAAAACTTGATGCGTTCTTCCACACATTGGGTTTTAAATTTATAAACAAGAATTACCGATATTAATTAGGAACACTGTTGGAAATAAGTTTTTCCAAGGAAAGTCTCGGTCACATCATTATTAGCATAGATCACGAGCAATAGACTATTTAGGACATTGTAACTTGGAGTGACCTCCCTTAGGGGGAGATTGTTGGAAATACGTTTTTACGTATTTTGAAAGGATCGGTCACTCCAATGATATTGGGCTCGTGATCCAATATAGCCCATATAGCCCACATGTAGGGTGGGCTATATAAACCCCCTCCTAGCATGTTAGGAGGGGTTGGTCATTCACTTTTTACACACTTCAATCTAATCTTTCATTTTCTCTCCAACCTTTCTCTAGTTTCTCTCTCTACATCTTCATCTATCTTTCTATCTCTTTAGATAATCACAACACAAGGATAATCCAAGGATTACGAGGACCTTCAAATGGTATCAAGAGCCTTAGTTTGATTGGTTTTGTTCTTGTGTTCTTGATTTTGTGTTTTGATAATCCATACCCACGTCCAATTTTTTTTTTGTGTTTTTATGCTTTGATCTTGATACACGTTATCTAGTTACTTGTTGTAGTGATTTTGGTATCTTGGTTTTGGTTAAAAACATAAACTTTCTTGGATCAATCGTTCAAAATTTCTTGGTTTTTCTTCATTCCGAAATTCAAACAAAAACCACCATCGGAAAGTACAACTGAGAGGAATTTGATCGCAATAACCAGCTGGTTCCACTTTATGATCACTGTATTACGATAACTTATTCCGACGTGACATTCCGATCTAACATTGCGATCTGGGATTCCGACGGTTTTAAGGAATCTTGAGTCGTCACTCTGTCCAATTTATTTTAGCTACATTCCGATCCGGGCATTCCGATCTGGACATTCCGATAGTGACATTCCGATCTGGACATTCCGATCTGGATATTCAGATAGTGTGACATTCCGATAGTGTGACATTCCGATCAAACATTCCGATAGGCAATATTGCGATGTGTATTCCGATGGGTAATATTGCGATGGGTATTGCGATGAGTATTCCGATGGTTTAATCATTAATATTCCGACAGTTATTCCAATCCACATTCCGACAGACTTTCTGATAGGACATTCCGATGGTTATTCCGATGGGTATTCCGACGGATTAAATTTGAGGATTCCGATAGAGTGACAAGTATTTCAAGATTTTTCAAAAACATGTTTTTGAATATTTTTAACTCGTGTGTAATTTTGTCTTGGAATTTTTGGTTTATCGAGAACAATTATTAGGGGATTTTAACATTATTTCTCGACTTCTACTCACAACTACAAACACAATTACTTTCTTTCATTGATCGATCGACAAGTAATCCTTACATTCATTTATCATTGATTTTCAATGGATTCGTTGAACTCGACATCTCGAGAGGGAGACTTGCTTCTCATGCAAAACACAGCTAGAGAAAGTGGTATAGCGTTCTTTCGACTACTCCAGTCTCATCTAGTGACCATTTCTTGGTTTCAAGGAGGAAGCGAATTTCTGACACTCTTCGGTCAAGATCGTTATATATTCATCGATTCCATATTCCTCAACTTGAACCAACTAGCTGAGCAACTTCACAAAGAAGACTTTAATCACTCTGCATCAGCATCTGCATATCAAGCTCTAGTGACACAACTTACGCACTTCTTCAAATTCAACATTTTTAAGTCTGACAATTCAGGGATATGTCAATCATTTCTTCAGTACACACAAACGGAAATTAAAGAGTTTCGTGGTACATTGTTGAAATTAATGATATCAGTCTCGTCTTCGATTTATGAAAGATCTCGACTTCAGCAAGAGTATGATAATGGAGTGCAAGAATCTACGATGCAGATGCAAGAGGAGAATGATCATACGGTTGAAAACTTGGAGCCTAAAGATTGCAAGAGCAAGGATTCGGGAGGAAAGCATGATACAAGCAGCATGTCAGGGATTGATGACACCATACCCGTATCTGACGAAGAGTCTACAAACACGGTACAAAGGAATGTGGTATATGATGTCTATGCCGGTGAACCACCGCATGTTGCGCATTCTGAACCTAATTATGACAAACATGGGATGGAAAAGGGTGATAGTTTTACCACTTCAGATTCATCCGATGTGAGTCAAAATAGGGGAGAAATTGTTCAGAATGCTATAGTTCATCAGGATAAATGCTTTATGACTGCTTCTCTAACCGATTCTGATTCCAAGATTAAAGAGCTTGAAACGATTTTAGCTCAGCAATCTAAAGCTCTTGAGGATGCCAAAATTGAATTTTCGAAGAAAACGGATAAATTTGAACAGTATTTTGAAAAACTTGAAAATTCAAACGTTGTTCGTGAAAGAAAATTAAATCAAAAAATTCAAGATTCTAAAGCTGAAAAAGATAATTTTGTGAGACAAATTAAGTCGCTTGAATTTAAGTTGGCATCCCAAGATGAATTGCTCAAAGAGAATGAGACTTTAAAGGCTCAAGTACAAGAAAAGGTCTTTGCTATAGCTGCGTTGAAAAACGAATTGAGAAAAACTAAAGGATCTAGTGTGGATACTAAGCTTGAAAAACCATCAATCTTGGGGAAACCGCCTCAAATTCAGTCTGTTAGACAACCGACTGCATTTAGATCTGAGCGACCAAAATCCTCGAGACCGCGGTTTGCCTCCCAAGTTGATATGGTTCATCTTTCTAGACCAGTCACTCCACTATCTAGGCCCAATGTGACTAAAACAACTTTTGCAAGACCTAATCACATGATTGCATCTAGCCTCCCTAGACATAGTCTAAAGAACACGTCTAGAACTAGTTCAAATGATGTTCGCCATACTTTTGGTCTAAGGGAAGCTATTCAGAAGACACAAGTAAGAGATAGGAATTTTAAACCTAGTCAGATGCCTTCTAGATTACCCAACACTGCTAACCGTAGCATATCATATCCTAGGAGCATCAATCAATCATCTAGGAATTCTAGACCTTACTCGGACATTAAATATGCTACTTGTAAAACATGTAGGAAATATGTCTTTAAAGCCAATCATGATTCTTGTGTCAAGAAATTACTTAATGAGGTGAACTCCCGTGCTAGACTTAAATCCCAGTGGGTGGCTAAAATAAAACCCATGGGTAAAATGTGGCGCCCCACTGGTAGAACTTTCACTCTTGTAGGAAACGAGTGCCCTTTAACTAGGATAGTCTCTGATTCTACCAAGAATGCTAGGGAGGAAATTGAAAAGGATGATACATCACTTAAGCCTAAACTTAAGGTTTTCTATAAAAGGAAACGTTTGCCAGCTAAGATAAGTGAATCATCTACTCAGATCGCCTCTGACATAAGTAAAGCCAACTGTGAACCCCCACGTGCTTCTAAAATTGATATCGTTAACCCATGTCAAATCATGCAAATTCCTAATGAGAATGCAGGTACCAAAGTTGATGTTCCAAAAGAACGAAGCGGTCCAATCGTTGTATACCGTTCAACTAAGGACACTCTTAGAGTTTGGTTGCTGAAGAAGCAGATATCAGAGAAACAAGTGTCTCAGGGGATTCATGGTTAAGCTTACCAAAGGACTTATAGTCACATTACAGACTATAACTCGATCTTCAAATAAAGGAAAGTTTATCACCAATGATAAATTTATCCTCACAACGAGAAATTATTTTTTTCTCGGGCATGAGCTTATATTAAAAATATTCAAAGTTTTTAAGCTCATGCACAATGGCGTATAATTATATTTCAGATTATACCCCGGACCTCAAAGAAAGGAAAGTTTATCTTTAATGATAACTTATCCTCGTAACGGGAAATTAATTTTTCTCGGTCATGAGCTTGTATTAAAACATTCCAGGTTTTAAGATCATAAAGGAAAGTGAATCTTTTAAATAAGAGAACTTTTCCTCATAACGAGAAATTCACCTTTCTCGGTCATGAGCTTTACGTTAAAACATTCAAAGTTTTCAAGCTCATGAAAACGACTTCTAAGTAAATGTCAACTTAGGACTCGTTCTTTAGTTAAAAGGAAAGTTTATCGCCGATGATAAACTTATCCTTAACAACGGGAAGTTTACAACTTCTCGGACTTGAACTTGTTTTGTAAGATATTCAACATCTTAAGCTCAAGTAATTGGTTTTCAAAACATTGAACACAATTTTTCGAGAATTTCTCAAAAAGGTTTTCTAAATCTTTCAAAATTGTGTGTTCAAAAAATGTTTTGATAAAAAGAGCATGTCTTCTGGAATCGATAATATTTACGATACTAGAAATGTCATTCAATAATGACACGGGGTTGTAAATAAAGTTCGAGCAGAAGTTCAAATGTTTTAAAACATGCTCAAAATGGTTTGCTATTATTTCAGATAGTAACCCGATTTTCTTATTCAAGTCAAGCATTTCACCGGAAAGCTTTGACTCAACAACGGGAATTAATTTTCTCGGGCATGGTTTACTTTATAACCATGTAAGGGATTGTGTTTACGTAATAACACAATCTAACACAAATTTATGTACGTGTCAGTGCATTTATTTGTTAAAACAAGAGAAATCTTTTTGTTATGAAGTTATCATCTCCACCAACCGTAACAATTTACAATTGATATCTACATACTCGACGATGAGACTACTCAAACGGCGACTACAACTCTTTCAATAGAATACGGGTCAACAATTGAGGGGGAGCAATTGTCCAGCATTCAGAATCCTTGATGTCGAGAGTGCCAAGTTCACATGTTGCTGTCAAGACAACGATATCAATCAAATGGAGTCAAGAGATAACTTCAGACGTGATGAGGCGACCAACATTCGTGAACAAGAACCATGTGCTTCTATCATATGATGTTCTCCATCATTCAGGTCCAACCTCGTAAATCGCTAATCTTGTGAATACATTATCATATATGATCTTTGCATGTGATTGGTACCTTACACTTGTGTTTAAAAGGTATTTAATTCACATTTCAAGTACACCCTCATTAATTTGAGGGGGAGCTTGTGTAATTCATGAAGATTATTGGATTTGCATTTTTCTTCCCAAATTTTCTTAAAATGCTATTAAATCAATTGATATTAAAAACATCGATTGGGTTAATATTTTTAATATGGGGGAGAAAATGTGATTTAATATGGGAAATGATCAATCACAAATGGTTTGACTTAACGTGCTAACTCATCCCGACATGTGCGAAATGTTTTCGGATATCGTGGCATATGTTAAAGGGGAGCAAAATGGATTTGCATATCAAAATGGATTTTCATGGTGATATATACTTACCCAAAACACATTTATTTCACGACGATGAAGATTGTGGTGACATAAGGATGGTAGGATAGGTTAAGTCCAATGATTCTTCTAGAACCAGAGGAATCTTCCCAAGGACATTCCATAGCTAGAAATAGTAGTCCTTAGGAAAGTTGGAGAAAGATTGTGAACGTAGCTAAATGCCGACCAAGTACTTAAGTTAGCACTGGAACAATCACAACAAGGTGCTAGTTATGACGTATTGGTAAGCATTGAAGGGGTTGAAGAATGAAAAAGAATTGTAAAGATAAAGGGTGTAAAGAAAGAAGCCCTCCTTACAACTTTAGGCAGAAACCGGGTCAACACATATGCTATTGAGATCATTTTAATGATGCTCGATATTGAAGATAGACATCATGGACCCAGTGATGCAATGCACAACCCATCCCATCTAACTCAGATATCTCTTAAAAGATATTTGTTTTAATCACACGGAGACAACACTTTATCTATTGATTTATTCACTCCGAATAAATTGGTATTGAAATGATGGCACTCCTCTCCAGCCTCCGATCACTAAAATCCAAAATGCACGATCGAGTCTAGAGCCATTTGAGATTATCAAATATCTCACTAGGACACACTTTCATATTTCCTTGCTTCCTCACACACTGTGAAAAGTAAGAAAGATCTTAAGAGTCCTACGCAAAATCTTCATGATCTTGCATGAACATCCGAGTAATACGAAAGTATTTACAATGAAGATGGAAATCCTTCTTGAGCGAATATCAAAAAGCTCATGGTAGGTGACTTGTGCGATTCTTTATGAATCAAACTTGTGATAACTAGAAAGCAACAGTGGTTTAATTCTTAAATGAATTTAAACACGTTCCAGGCCTCTACGCAATATCTTAGTGATCTTGCCAGAACACTCAGAGTGATACCTTAGTGTTCATAGTGATGAGTGGAAATCCTTCTAGTGTTAACCTCAAACAGCACTTGGTAGGTAACTTGCAAGATTCTATACGAATCAAGCTCGTGACAACTGGAAAGCAACGATGGTGCGGTTCTTAATTGAATTTCACTTGTTCCAGGAACATGAATTGACGGCTTCAAATCATGCGGATATTATTATCCAAATGATTCACTCTTTATGCTCGCAGTCAGCTTTGGACGGTCGAATAAAGAGAACGGGTGTACCCGCGAAATCTTGTCAAGGAGGTTCTTAATTGAAACTACCTGCCACAAGTACGATATTTTATATGGTCCAACGGTCTTCACCGACCGGAGGTAAAATGCTACCGAATTAGAATGAAATATTCAAGGCCATTTCATCCGTGTATATGTTTTGTTGCTAACTGTCTTATGCAGCGTAACAAGAAGGTGGCAGTGCGGTGTACAATCCAGAAGAAGTTGTCAACACATGCTTATGCTTTCTGCACTTAATACTTCAACAAATTCAAGAAAGTCTAAAAGTCAAGTCTTCCGCTGTATCAAACTCTGAAGCTTTCAAGAATTTATAAAAGTATAAGTATGTGGAACATGAAGTCACGAGGAGGAAAATATCACAAGTGATGAATGCACAAGGTCAAAGCAAGGACACATGCTCAAGACCAAAGTCAAAGATCTCATCAATCATATTCACAAGAACAGGATCGAAGACTCAAGCATAGTATGCTAGGTTTAAGATTTTGTAAAATGGTGTGACCTTCCTTTGGGGGAGATTGTTGGAAATAAGTTTTTCCAAGGAAAGTCTCGGTCACATCATTATTAGCATAGATCATGAGCAATAGACTATTTAGGACATTGTAACTTGGAGTGACCTCCCTTAGGGGGAGATTGTTGGAAATATGTTTTTACGTATTTTGAAAGGATCGGTCACTCCAATGATATTGGGCTCGTGATCCAATATAGCCCATATAGCCCACATGTAGGGTGGGCTATATAAACCCCCTCCTAGCATGTTAGGAGGGGTTGGTCATTCACTTTTTACACACTTCAATCTAATCTTTCATTTTCTCTCCAACCTTTCTCTAGTTTCTCTCTCTACATCTTCATCTATCTTTCTATCTCTTTAGATAATCACAACACAAGGATAATCCAAGGATTACGAGGACCTTCAAACACAAATTAGAGAAAGTATACTCTAGTCATGTTGCAATTAGATTGGTAAGTCAAGGTCGTCCCATGGGACTTGGTTATACTCAAGTGTAGTTGTTTGTAACAATGGTAAGTATGATTGTCACGATCACACCACCATGAGAATCGTTTAAAGGCACAAGCACACAAAGAACATACATGTAAAGTCAAATGATCACATGGACATTAGGATGTTTAGTTTAGAAAACATATTAAAGGTAATCCTTTCGACCTATAGAACCAATAATAAGACACTAGTGCTTTATAAATCAAGTATACATAAGTCTCAATCAAGTGGTCACTCATGAGCCTTATGCCTAAACCAACAACAACAAGAATCCTTTCGACCCATAGACTTGGTGTTATTAATTTGATAAGTTCCATTTACTTGAAAGATGATTAGAACAATATATTCAAAAGACTCCTTTCGACCTATAATCTAGATTAAATTTACTTGTTATGCTTATTAAGTCTCTTGCACAATCTTCACAAGCACAAGACCAAATCATTAGTCGGTTAACGAATTGAAATCAACCATGTTGAGAATAATTCCGGCATATAGATTCAACAATAATTAACCAAATTGACAAACAAGAACAAGTTCCAATTCAACCAAATATAATGTTATCACTATAATTCAATGACAAGCACTAATAGAATCCAAACATCCATATATCACAAGTTTCATATGAACAGTGAAAGTATCAAAACATTCACAATTTCACAAAACATAAGAATCACCATGAACATGAACATAAACTACATTGAATAATAAAGAAGAAGTTACCAAATATTAGAATCCATAGTACCAAAATACAATGCCTTCTACCCATAACCATCTTGGGTTTTGTATGGAGTATGGCTTTCTTATCTACTCTCCTATGGCTTATAACATGTACATGGCTACCAATTCCACCCCCCACCACTTGGGTGAGGGGTGATATCAAAATCATAGAAATATGAAGATGGGATAGATGATGATTGAGATGAGATTGGATAGGATGATATAAACACTACCCCATGGGTCTTATTTATAAGTGAATTCTCCTTGGCCACCAAGCATATTTCTTTGGCTCCAAGGGTTGTAAATGAGGGTTTAATGAAGCTTGGAGGAGAGGGAATGGAGTTATGGTAGGATTGGGGAACAAGGTGAAGTAAGTGAAAGGTTATGTTTACTTGGAAAAGTGGCAGCAGGAAGAGATGTAGGTGGCATCTTGATCGTGTCGGTGACATCTTACTTGCCGGTGGCATCTGGGTGAAGTTTCCCCTTATTTCTTCTTTGGTATTTTTTCTTTGTTTCTTCCACCTTTCTTTCTTCCAAACTTTCCAAGATTCTTATTCTTTGTATTATTATCATACGAGAGCTACACTTTCATGTCTCGTTCATTCTTTCACCTCTAATACTCGTCTTTTCTTCATTTCTCGTGATGTAACCATTGATGAACCTAGAATAACAAATAAGCTTCATTAAGTATCATATGTTCATAATAATCATATAAATATATGCATAAACACCACGAATACGCTCATAGAAATATGTTTGATTTGAGCGTTATTGTGACAATCCGTCAATTTATGGTTGATATTTTATTCTCAATAATTATTTGAAAACATTATTTTAATGTTATAATATGAACTCACTTATTTTTTGGAAGAAATTTGGATTTACGTCTTGAAGTAGCATCGACTACGTCTAAACCGGAGGATTTTTAGTTACGTGCTTACGTTTACATACACCGTTTTGGTGACAGTCCGATATTTCAGAAAATAAATTTGTCCGTGAATATTATTTTGAGATTTTAAATTTGTGTTGGTTCATAAACTCACAAATTTACGAGAAGAGATTAGGACTTACGATTATAATTTAACGTCCTTTACGACTAAACCGGAAACCTTAGGATTACGTATTTACGTTTTCGAACTCCATTTTTGATGAGACAATTTTTATTAGATTCGTTTTGTGCCGTTGATTCATAATTTATAAAAACGTTTTTCGCAAAACGACCCAAGGGCACGCAAATCGAGGAAACTAGAATCGAGAATTTCCCGTAAATTATTAGGGATGAGACAAGTTTAACACTTGTCGCACCCCTAATAGGGGTGGATTACACAAGAGTGTAACACTCTTTGGTGTCACAATATTAGCCTTAGTTGAGACACTTGTCTCATAAGATTCAAAGCTACTTAGCTTTCCTTCTCTCACACTTTTCTCACACATGCAAGGTGTAAGAAAATAAAAACTCTCTCAACCTCCATAACTCCTCTCCTTGTCCGTCCATATCCATCACAAAATCACCATATTCATCAAATTTTAACCACAAACATAAGATATAATCAACATATGTTGATAACTACACAACAAGATGATGATTGGAGATGATCCCAACTTGTAGAAAGAAGTTTTCTTGGAGTTCTAGGGCTGAGATTGGAGCTTAGATCAATGGGTTCATGCATGGCTAAATCTAGGGTGGATCTATGAATATGAAGGTTCAACAAGGATGACCTAATTGGTGTAATCATCTCTTTGATTCTTCACTAAGATTAAAGGTCTCCATCATTTGGTTGGTATAGAGATTGTTTCTTCCTATCCTCTTGTTACTTTAAATATGTAATCTTGTATTTTCTCCATTTATGTATATGCATATGATGATTAATGATGATCAAAAATATTATGTGGGGATCATGTGTTGATAGATTTGATTAAAAAGATTAAAAGCTACATAAAAGGATGTTAAAATCATGGCTAAATTAGGAGGCTATATAAAACAGTAAAGAATCTTATGATAAAATGATAAAATGGCTTGGATAAATTAATATACAGTAAGCTATATGTCTTGTACACATGTGAGAGTTGTCCATGCAATGGAATCATTAGGATGAGTGAGATATGATCAAAACAATATTAGAGTACAAATCTGCATAGACTGTTTTGGACGATTTTTAGAAAATACTTAAATACTGATTCGACAGTTTCAATAGAAGAGTTAAATGTAGCACATATCATTTAGTTTATGCCATAAAAATTGGGCTTCTATCTCCATATAGAACTCTAGATATGGCTGTTTTGGTGAACATGAAAGTAAAAATCAGATTTTGGGAAATTAAAGTATAATAGTATTATATAATACATTTATATAAATATTTATAAGGATAAATAAATGGACATTTTATAAAAATGGTAGTTTGATAAGTTTTATAAGTTATAAAACTATAAACATGATTTTTACGACTTTTTCGGCTATTACCGTAAAATTGACGTTTTTGTTAAATAAAACTTAGACGGTTGGACCCGTCTAATGTAAACTTTTATAAACTAATATACTGATATATAAACATATATAACAAGTAAAAACCGATAAAACCCGAACTATAAAACATACGGACATTAACGGGCTAAGTTAACATTATTAGACTAATAATACAACAAAATGGGCTAAAACACTTATAAACTTATTTATTGGGCTTAAATCATTTGGGCCCAACATGTAAAGTATAAATACTGATAATACAAGTATGAAATGGATTAATCAAGTTAATGAACTTATAATAGGCTTATTGGACCTAAAACACGTAAATAGGTAAAACTAGTAAACTAGTAAGAAGTTACCAATACATAAACACTAAATTGAGTAAAAGAGAACATGTAAACCCGCTTTATCATCATATATATAAAATCATCATATGTATACATAATTGTTATTTTTATAAAGTCATTGGACAAGAGTCTAAGACAAGTATTATTTGTCTAGGTTTCCGTGATTGAAGCACGTACCGTACGTCCGAATTACCGATAACCCACCTTCCCACATCAACGTGAGTTCATAGCCTCGCACTCTTTTAAATGTTTTTATGAAATGTTTTATAAACCCGCGAGGGAGATAACATGTTAGTTTTTGTGAAATAGGACACTAGTTGTCCCGATTGTTTGTTTATTGATTTGGACCCGAATGATTGTATGACCCGATGAATGATTAAATGACCCGATAGATGAAACGAAATGGATTATTAAAGTTAGGTTATGTCACTAAAAGTCCCATTAGCATGAATTGTGAACTACCGGGATTTGGTAGACGCTTATGCATATAATAGTACTATTTGGGGACGATCACCCCAGTTCGCGCCTTGATGGTTGATCCCCGTCGTGCCACATTGATTGGTAAGCGAATTTATGTATGAGAAGATTTACACAAGCGTGATTATTGTGACGACACGCTAACTTAGATGGGCAAATTGAGTTTCGGGCTAGCTACCCGTTGTTTGTTGTAGTAAGGTAACAATGTCATGCGGCTTATAATAATCCAATTAACGAAAATGCTGCTTTATGCATCAAATTACGATATATTGCCTGACTAGCAATACAGGGTCTTATCATTGATATTATGTTCGTGTTTTAGTTTTATATAACCATATTCACATAACGGTTTTTATTTAACTTTATACAACATTATAAAACGTATTGTATGATGTTTTTACGATATTGGCTCGTATAATGATTTTGAAGGCGAAAGTCTATATTATGATTTTGATAAGGAATTGTATAAAATGACTTTGGCTATTTTATGGCCTATTAAAATGATTTGTATAAAATGATTTTCGGTAATAATTTTATACCGATGTTATATTGATGATTTATTAAACTCTATGAATTCACTCGGCGTTATCGCTGACCTTTTCTTTTAACATGTTTTATCTCAGGTACTTGAAGGTAATTCTCGGGAAGACAACAAGAATTCATGGCCCGCACTTAAGTAACAATTTCCATTCAAATCTTTTGTAAAATTGTATGAAATGACCATGACTTGGGACCTATGTAACTTTGATATTTATGAATGGAAATGCTTTATTATTAAAACGATGCGACTTTTAAGCGTTTTCTATGATGTGAGTAATGTGCTATCCCGTAACACCAACTAGTCTTCCGCTGTACTGAGTTGTATAAATTTGGGGGTGTTACAGTTTGGTACCAGAGCTCTCGTTATAGAGAACGAAAGATTTTTAAAACCAAGGTTTTGAATAAAACCTTTTGACTATAAACATTTTTCTTAAAAATGTCTAAAAATCTTTTGACTACAACGGTGCCGAAGAATTCCCGAGTTACCGACAAGGCCTGACTGAGAAGTGTTATTTTAATATATATATATATATATATATATATATATATATATATATATATATATATATATATATATATATATATATATATATATATATATATATATATATATATATATATATATATATATATATATATATATATATATATATATATATATATATATATATATATATATATATATATATATATATATATATATATATATATATATAACTTGGATTATATATATATATATGATGTAATTTTATTACATGATTGTTTGATGATTATTTTGATATTTATACGAGGTATTTATACGACGTAGATTGTCACAAGGAACCCTAAATCTCCTAGTAAATTAATCGAAGCTATTCTCGTAGGAATTTTAGCTATCCTAGATCTGAACCAAGTTGTGGATATTTATGATCCCAACAAAATGGTTGATATTCGTAGACATGTAGATATTAGTTGATTGTGATATTTAAGAAGAATTGGCGAGATTAAAACTGATATCGATGTCATGACGATCTTTCCTTATAGGGTGGAGTTTGACAAAACGTTACCACCCGGAAAGGTGTCATCTGATTCGTTGTCATCCAATTCTTAAATTGAAATCGAAAGGGTGAATGTTGCACTTGAGGCTGTCATTGGAACCATTACCCAAAAGCCTCATGCCACTAGTACCTTTCCGAGAAATCTAATTGAATGATCGAGTCATTTCATACTAATGACTCATTTGATAATTGTTGTTGTAAGAGCTATAGGATTGGAAATTAAGTGTTGATCATATCGAGCTTTTATTGCCCTTTTAAGCCTAAGAATAAAGATTGAAAGTATTGGAAAATGAGGTAGGATATCGCATTGGGCATAAGATTGATTGAAACATGAATTAAGTAAAATTTAACTTGTATGGAATATGAGATTGATGAGAGGAAATTATTAAGTCATGTGATTGAATTATAAGGTTTTAATTGATTGTAGGTTCGTGTTAAGGGTTGTTCCTAGGCCATTGCCACTGACGAGGATGCCCAGTGTCCAATAAATAAATTGAAGAAATCTTCTTCTAAATTGGAACCGATGGATCTTCTGGGACATGTGGAACACCTAATGACTCTTGTAGATTAGTATTCATTGTGGTATCTTTTAAAATAATCCCTAACTTAACTGAGACATCAGTTGGTAGGATGAGTTCTTGGAATTGTATGACATAGTGACACGTAATGTGTTACGGTACAATTTTGACTTGTTTGTGATTAATGAAAAAGACTACCTTTGATTTCTAAATCCTACATGTATCGATGATATCTATATTTTCTTGCTTCTTCCTAATGCTCGCATTAGTGATGCAACCATTGAAAAAGTACTCATATCAAATTGAGTTACGTTGTGGATTATTCTCTTTGTATTCCTGAGTGCCATCGAGGTCATGAACCTCATGATTATTTGGCTAAGCTCATTTCCTATTATATTGTGGTTAGCTCTTGGTAAACAACTTTTCATCACTCTTTTGCAGATCACACATTGTTTTTATAAAGTTAAAACAGTATCCCTTGAGAAAAATTGAATTTTCATCACTATAAGGATTATTCAAAGTGAGATTTATAAGTGACTTTATCGAATTGAAGTTGTTTATAAAACACCTTGGAAAACTTAATTGTTTTCATAATAAAGAAAATCTTTGTAAATTTATTTTTGATTCTTATTTAAGAATTAAGCATGAAAATGTTTTTATTACAAACATGATGATAAAGTTTTGACGAACTGAGTATTGCATCGTTAATCTTGAAATTGTATATAGTTGCGCGCCTACATACAATTTGGAAGTGACCATGCAAGGCTGATTAGTAGGCACCAGGAAATTATTAATAAACACTAAATTTTCTTTGAAGATTGTGAAAGATTAAATTTTATGAGATCTGCAAGAAGTGAAAAACAGGGACATATTGATAGGAACACATACATATGTGCCGGGTACTAATTATTCTTCTGATTCGAATTTACTCATCTGTGGAAATTGTCTTATTTGACAATTGAAAATTCTTTCTTATCCAATTCTCCCATAGTGAGATTCTTAGGAAAAGTATCTGATTACCGAGTGTTGATACCCGACTGGATGTATCGATGTTCCTATCATTTCTTTTGATTTGATTTCATTTGAATGACCTGGGTAACGATCCGAGGAGCTTTCGAATGCGTACTCAAATTATGAAAACATGGGATATATTCATATTCGTTAAATGTTTTCGTCTGTATCTGATTTGAAATTCTATCGCGTAAATCATGCGTTGACCTTACTCTTTTAAGGTTAGTTATGTCTCCTGATATCCTTGAATTTGTAAAGGATTACGAGTTATTATAAGTCTTTTGAGAAGTTCACATCTTATCGACGGCAATAAAACTGAAAAGTTGGTAGTGCCAGTAAAATGGATTGATTGATTATGACATGACGACATTGTCTTAATTGATGGGAACTCGAATAGAATTCCCCTAAATGATAAGATGTTGATTATCAAAAGTGATCTAAATAATTCTTGATGGATGACTTGAAATTATACCATGAATGGTTGTGAATTAGTCATAGATATTATAATCTAGAAAGAACCTAATATGAATTTAATAAAAGATGTTTCTGTTATCTGAAATTTTAGAAGGTATTTGTTGGTAAATTACCTAGACTTTTGCCATTAAGGCAAGTTGAAATTGGTATTGATTATATTTCTGATGCTGCACCTGTGGCTTGTGCACTGTACGTCAGCACCATCTGAATTAAAGGAATTACCGTACAACTGAGAGAGTTGTCGGAGAAAGATTTTATTCTACCGAGCTCGTCATCATGAAGAGCTATGGTGTTATCATTCCTTATATTTATAGATTACTGTGAACAGAGTAAAATTGACAATCGAAAACGATATCCATAACTCGAAATAGAAGATTTGTTCGATCATTTACAAGGTTCTAGCGTATATTTTAAAGATTTGATCCACGACATGGTTATTATCAACTTCGCGTCCGCGAAGAAGATTATTTATTCCAGTCACTACATCTATAACTTGTAATAAACATTATGAGTTTCATGTTATGTCGTTTGGATTGACTAATACACATGTAGCATCCATAAATTTGGTGAATCACGTGTGTAGGCTGTAATTTGATAAAACCATGCTTGTGATCATTAAGGACCATTTGTTTGTTTATAAGTATAAGAAGGAGTTAGTAATTATTTATAGATTGCCCTGAATTGGCCGAACAATGAAAACTTGTACCTTGAATATTTAACATAAGATTTAAGGCTTGATCCTTTACATAAAATGACTGTTAGATTAATGATGGTAAGATATATATATATATATATATATATATATATATATATATATATATATATATATATATATATATATATATATATATATATATATATATATATATATATATATATATATATATATATATATATATATATATATATATATATATATATATATATATATATATATATATATATATATATATATATATATATATATATATATATATATATATATATATATATATATATATATATATATATATATATATACTGACTCTTCAAAGATTAGAGCTATTAAGACTTTGGGATTATACCAAAAAGAAAGTTCAAATGTGTTTGACAAATTTTTTATCGAAAAGAACTTTTGAGGGATTATTCTCTTATACCCAGAACATTTAACTAAACTCCTGTTTAGGGGTAAATGTTCGTGTATACCTCAAGACAACCTAAGAAGGATTGAGGAAACTGTTAAACCATGACTTGAAATTTAAAACGACACTTTTTGCTTTTCAACTAAGAAAATTGTGACCAAAGTATAAATAAATATTTTTCGAACATTTGCGAATCTCACTAATTATTTTCAGTAAATCAATAAAAATCGTGATAATTAAATTCAAATTTATTCTTTTGAACATTTTCCTATAATTGGACGAACCGAGAAATTTAAAACTTTTTACGTTTACATTTCATAAAAATTAAATATTTATTATTTAATTACTTGCAATAATTATCGGCGCTTTAGTCGTCGGATTGAGTAAAACGGATAAACTTGATAGTTGAGAAGAAATTAAAACTTAAAAAATATGAAGAAAGAATATCTGAGTGAATTGTGGACATGATAATTATATCATCAGGAAAGGTGAATTTAGATATCGACGCATTATGTAAAAAGTATAAAGAACCAATTAGGATGTGTTCCTTAGTAATGATGGTACAAAATAAATTGCCGAACAATTTAAAAATAGCTGATGTTTGTAAAAAGAGATAATATAGATAATAAAAAGTGGTTCGCGGCGAATGTGAACCATTAAAATTGAGAAGCCAATAGCGTTAAATGTTTTAAAGGCCACTTGTGGTTGCCTAAATATGGAGATTGTGAGATGTAGTTATATTGGAATCTTGTAAGTATAAGTATTCTATTCCTGTCATTTCTGATTAAATGTATCTTTATCTGAAGAAGTTGTACTAATGGCAAATTATGAAGGCAGAAATTGCTTCATACATTAGTAAACGTCTAGCTATTGCAAAGGTCATCATCTGAATTTGATTCGATTTGGGTCATCGTCGACAGACTGACCAAATCTATTAATATCATTAGTGTTAATGATAGATTCTTGATGAAGAACTTGACTCTTTTGTATTTAAAGGAGTATGTAAACATGGTGTGCCTGTATCGATCATCTCTATCAAGGTCCTCGCTTCGCATCGAATTTCTAGAGATTTGCTCAGAAGTCATTGAGAACGAATCTTGATGAGAGTACTTTACCACCCCAATCAAAGGGACGAGGTAAAGTAACGATACAAAATACTATAAGTGTTGTTTTATGTTTGAATGATTGACCTTTGACAATAAACTATAAAATCGTTTTCCTTTGGAGAGATTATCCTTGATAATTATCGTATTAGGATTGAGATCGAATCTTGTGAGGATATATATTAGAGCATCTGTAAGCAGGAGTTGGAATGAAGACACCCGACATACACCCATTGTGAGTTGGACATGTCTTTTAGGTTTAAGGTTTCCTATGATGGCGAACCTAACCTTACAAAATACTTGACCCGCGAGACCTGAAATGATTGTTGAAATTAGGATCTGTTTATTGACTGCCGGTAGTGGGTAAGAGGTTATGTGAATATGAAATGTAGATCTTGAAGTGCCAGATGGGTAGCGAAGTTATGCCAAAAATTTTAACCATGGAAAATGAATTGATGATCTGGAAGATCATAGGATATAAGTCCCCGTTTTATGAGACC
Source organism: Glebionis coronaria (assembly GCA_025667525.1). Classification (NCBI taxonomy): domain Eukaryota; kingdom Viridiplantae; phylum Streptophyta; class Magnoliopsida; order Asterales; family Asteraceae; genus Glebionis; species Glebionis coronaria. The sequence goes on along the minus strand of JANFOE010000632.1, from coordinate 1,175 downwards.
ATTAAGATGATGTAAAAGTTGGTTTGAAAGGCATATAAGCTGGATCTACCCTAGGACTTCAAGAGCTGCGTGAATTATGTTTCGTATATCGAACTTGATGAAATGTCTATCAAGTGAGAATCTGATCACTTCTTGATGAAGTTTAGATCGGCGAAAGGTTGCATTCATCAAAAACCCGTGAACATCATGGATAGAGAAAGTAAGTCAACATTAAGCCTGATCTTATTCCCGTAGTTATGTTTGATGAAACTCGCGTATTGTAATGAATTACACTTGTGAGAAAAGACCGAATGTGGAGGAAATACCCACATGGCTTTAACTCTATAAGAAGCGAGTAGTAAGGTAAGATGATCTTTGAGGACAAAGATCTCGTTTAGGGGTAAATGCTGTGACAATCTGTCAATTTATGGTTGATATTTTATTCTCAATAATTATTTGAAAACATTATTTTAATGTTATAATATGAACTCACTTATTTTTGGGAAGAAATTTGGATTTACGTCTTGAAGTAGCATCGACTACGTCTAAACCGGAGGATTTTTAGTTACGTGCTTACGTTTACATACACCGTTTTGGTGACAGTCCGACATTTCAGAAAATAAATTTGTCCGTGAATATTATTTTGAGATTTTAAATTTGTGTTGGTTCATAAACTCACAAATTTACGAGAAGAGATTAGGACTTACGATTATAATTTAACGTCCTTTACGACTAAACCAGAAACCTTAGGATTACGTATTTACGTTTTCGAACTCCGTTTTTTATGAGACAATTTTTGTTAGATTCGTTTTGTGCCGTTGATTCATAATTTATAAAAACGTTTTTCGCAAAACGACCCGAGGACACGCAAATCGAGGAAACTAGAATCGAGAAGTTCCCGTTAATTATTAGGGATGAGACAAGTTTAACACTTGTACCACCCTTAATAGGGGTGGATTACACAAGAGTGTAACACTCTTTGGTGTCACAATATTAGCCTTAGTTGAGACACTTGTCTCATAAGATTTAAAGCTACTTAGCTTTCCTTCTCTCACACTTTTCTCACACATGCAAGGTGTAAGAAAATAAAAACTCTCTCAACCTCCATAACTCCTCTCCTTGTCCGTCCATATCCATCACAAAATCACCATATTCATCAAATTTTAACCATAAACATAAGATATAATCAACATATG